>OZ038488.1:42639034-42861534 GCA_964036315.1 Acanthosepion esculentum
AAATAACAACAAGTATAATAAATCGATCTAAATACATCCAAATATATAAATAAACTAACAACCGATTACGATAAACTAGCCGTTTAAAAAACAAAACAAAAACAAATAAAGATAACCAACCTACATAGATAAATTAAAAACTGTTCCCACCTAAATAATAGTCAGAAAAAACCACAAATTCAACAAACAGATTTAATCAATGACAAATAAACAAATATATAAGATAAAAAATAAAAATGAAAATAAATAAAAACAAGCAAAACCATTTGACCCAAATAAATAAGCGAACAAGCGATTTCCGGTAATGACGGCCATTATAGACTACCAACAATAAGCCATATAAACAAATTTTTACTACGTTAACCAAAAACACCGATCAAAATAAAAGAATAAATAAATATATAAGATAAAAAATAAAAATAAAAATAAAAAAACAAACAAAAAACAAGCAAAACAATTTGACATAAATAAATAAACAAATAAGCCACTTCCGGTAAAAGTAACCGCCAAAATAGACTACCCATAATGCACCACTGACCCTTATATAAATAGCTGAGAAAAATAACAGCACTAGTCGCCTGACGATTGCACTAGCATGAAACAGACTGTCGCCTCTAAGTGCTGACTTCCATGTCCACTTTTATATTTACACACGCTCTATCTCTGATATTGAGCACTTTACCCCATAAATATAGCACACTTTAAGACTATATTTCTTTATATATCTATATATATATATGTATGTATATATATAACATTTATTTTTCACATCATTGAAAATAAACAATAAAATCATCTTTCATAAATATATATAAATGATAAATAATAGTTTTTTTTAAATTATTTATTTAAAACCAACTGAAAGCTTATTGTCAAGTCACTTCATATTAATGAATTCATATAATAAATATTTGTAATTAAGTAAGGGATCTCCCCTTACTTAATTACAAATATTTATTATATTTTTCTGTAATTATCCAAACTCCATGTGCATTTACAGTTTAAAGTTAGCTTTACTTATATTTCTGTTGTCTCGAAGCAGCAGGAATCTAGTGTGTTATTTGTTTGATTGATTTTGTTTAGTGTCATATCAACCTCTACATGTTATTTAATGCTGATATATAAATATTTTGAATGCAATCGTATGCCATCAAATAAATATCTTTTGAACATGTTTGTATGTCTTCAACTACAGATAAAATGTCTTGCCAATCATTTTGCTATAAAATGTATTGTTAGTAATTTTACTATAAATATATTTTGTCAACTTTTTATATAAAAATGTATTGCTGGTATTTTTAATATAAAGATGTATTTTTATACATTCACTATTTGCCCATAGCTGGGACCCTAACAGGTGCTGCCATCCTGTGTTAGGTTGGACCTGGGAATAGCAGCAATTAAGAGGTGGTTCCATGATCCTCAAATCCTCCAATCTCCTGATCAAAGGCCTTCTTGCTGTATGTTGAGTCTAGTGGCATATTATTTTTTAACATACATGCTTACAATTTATAAAAATTGTCTTGTGTATTAAAGAGTGGAAATTTATTTATTCTTCAAGTTAGTGTATTTTAATAGTATTGCTCTACCACAGGATCTTACTACAGTGTGCCACTTTTGCCATGTTTCCACATAGCCACAAACTAAAATTGTATCATCATAACAGAGATAATATAAAATAAGAGTTCTATGACTCAGTGGAAGAAATGTTAGGACCGTTGTGGGTGAGGATGTGAAGAGATATCAGAAGGTTAAACTTTCCTGCTGGCCGGTCCAGCTACATGAGAATGTCAGACATTAAGTCCAAAGAAGACAAACAAGACCGATATACATGGGTAAACAAATATATATTAATAACAAGTTACACAAAGACATGAACAGTTACGTAGAGTTTGTATGTAGAAATTATGTGTGTGTATTGTAAGTGTTCATACGTACGTGTATTGTTCTTAGCGTGTTCCCAGAATTTGGGAAACGCTGTATCTGTGAGAGGTCACATATTGGTGTAAGTGGAAAAAGAACGATTTTACCTCGTCTCCATGCGAGGTAGTGGCCCAAGGCCAGAGTCGGAAAAGAGAGAGAGAGAGAAGGGTCAGCCAGTATTTATAGCCAGGGGAGAGAGACCCCTGTTGAAGGATTAAGGAACTGAGGAGGAGCTAACTCCAATACCATAAAATAAAAAGGCAATGATGTTTAAGTCAGATGTTAAAAGGGAGATGTTAAATGAGATGCTGAGTTTTAAAAATTTCTGATCTATATTTTTTTATATGACCCTCACATAAAAATGTTTCTTTTTTTTAGATATATTTTAAATGTAATGTCAATCTTCATTCTTGTTCTTATATTATGTAGGCGTTCTGGGATTGCAAAGGAAATATTTGTCACAGATTAATTCCACAACGCAGAGAATAAATCACTGTAGGTTCAGACTTGAATATCGGGGGCAGAAAGAAATGCCGAAAACTCGATTCGCAGGTACTATCTCACAAAGCATAATGCATGTAACCAATCAGAAAAATAACTCACTGTCCGATGAATGCAGTAGCCAAAATACACCAATTTTTTCTTTTCCCCCGACTCGAGAATTAAATTTGTTATGTAGAATTGTAGAATATGTGCCCTTTTGTTTGGTAAGTAATTTTCTTTTTCGCTACATTTTCCATTGTAGGATACACGCTTGTCACTTGATTTGACAAGGTAAGTCGCCATTTTCATTGCTATATATTACTATCTCTCCTTAACACTCAATAACCCCCTTGTGTCTTAGTGGCTTTATTGTCTTACTTGGAGTGAAATGATTAAAAAAATATCCTATTGTAAACATTTTTTTTCAATTTTTTCTATATATAGTAAATAATAAACAGAAAGTTGAAAAAATTATCTCTTGAATCAGATTTTCCTAGAAATAAATATACATATCTGGGGCAATTAGATTTATTTATCTTATAGCTGAAATATGGATTTACCATTGCAAGACATTGATTTCAGGAGATGTGTTTTTCAAATTTTTATTTATTTTTTTAATCATTTCACACGAAACAAGGCAATAAATCCACTAAGACACATTCGGGAGAGAAGAAAATAGAAGAACAGGAATTAAGAAAACAGAAGATAACGACTGGCATTCCATTTAAATGTTTGAAGATCAGAGTTGACAGGAAATTAATCAGCTGGAAGAGAGTGATACAATTGAGAAATCCAAGAGAAGAAACTATTAACATAGAAATTATGGCTATATCTAGCAATTTCAGCTGTAAATTAATGAGACCTAGCTACCAATCTAGCACTGTGCTTAAGGTCAAAGTACCAAAGATGAAAGCTTATCAGAACAATTACCATCAAAATATTTACAGAAAAGGCACAGGAAAGCTCTGTTAGAGATATGGTTAAGTGACTGAATCTGAGATGCCAGGTCAGGACTGATAACATTGCAGATTCTTTGGATTTTATCAAGTATCTCTCAATACATAGTAGAAGCACCAAACCAAATGTGGCAACTATATTGAATAATAGACTAATATTTTCTACTAATGCTCTCTTTCTTAATATTGAGCAGTTTAGTTCCAAAATCTGCTTGCCTTAAATAATAATATTAATAATTTATTAGTCAACAGTTTTGTTTGGTCCAAACAATCTTTATTATTATTATACAATTTATTTAAGTTTTAGAAGTTAATCTTGCAAGATAAAAAAAAAAAAAAGAGAAAATGACATCACATGATTTATTTCGAAAGATGAGTAACAGTAAAGATTTTTGACAAATGATCTCTCAGCTCACTAGCATTGTCATAGATTGATAGGCCAAGAAGACAAATTTAGTCTTCTGTTTAATTCCCAAATCTAAAAAAATGTTGAGGGGGATGAACTCCCATAGACTCCACCCATATTGTGTAAGTCAAGATAAGTGACTTAAATAAAGAGTTGTAGTAAAAATGTAACTGCAATAGGGTTAATATCAAATATCATGAATGGAGTTATGCGCACATCATTCAGTAAAGACTAAATTCTAGGAGAAAAATTAGGTAGAGGTACTCCAGGTGAGTTGATATTGGAGGTGAAAGAAAAACTGGGCAGAGATACTCCAGATGAGTTGACATTGGAGGTGAAAGAAAAATTGGGCAGAGATACTCCAGATGAGTTGATATTGAAGGTGAAAGAAAAACTGGGCAGCGATACTCCAGATGAGTTGACATTGGAGGTGAAAGAAAAATTGGGCAGAGATACTCCAGATGAGTTGACATTGGAGGTGAAAGAAAAATTCCAAGCAAAATACTCTGCTTTATCTGCAGTGGATGCCAATATTTCAAATGGATTGATGAGAGGAACGACTGAGAATTTGCTTTTGTTTAGCAAAGACTTGCAGAGCCGCCAGTAATCTCTAGAACCAAACTTGCGAGAAGCTATATAGATAGTCTCATCCTAACTTCTATGTCATCATTCTGGAGGTGTCTTCTTGTGAGAGTTGACTTTCCCAGACACTATGGCTTGGGACTCTGGGTTAGACATTTGGGATCTGGGAACAGCAATTCAGGACCAATCAATGTGGAAAGAGATTGTTAATGGAGATCTGATCAACCACAGAAAGGTCGAAGGATGATGATGATAGTGTTTCACTCTATCAATTATTCTATAGTGACTTTGCTTCTTTCAGGGCAAGCAATGACAAAGAGATGTCTGTTACAATCAGACTTGTTGCTCTGATGTAGCTGGAAGAAGTGATTATTGTGGGTTATAGAAGCTGAACAGGCAGGAGAGAACCAAGGAGAAGGTTGTGATGGCACAAAAGCTGTGATGCCAGATTTTATGCAGGAAGAAACCTCGGGGGTACTTTTCTTAACAAGATGATTAAAAATAGCATTCCAAGGGGTATTGCAAAGAAAATCACAAAATAAGTCCCATCTATAACCTCTTGCATCTTAGTGGCATTATTGCCTTGCTTGGGGTTAAATATTTAAAAAAAAAATATCCAGTAATTCAAAAGCAAAAGAAGGATAGAATCTGACATTTTTCTTCTATGTGCCATGTCCCTTCAAATGAGCGTGATCATGACTCTCCACAACTTCGACCTCCTTACAGCACTAAGTATTCTGCCATCCATTTACACAAGCTCATTAGGTATGTTACTTGCTGCTTCTGTCTAGTTTGCCTTCAATACATCTTGTGAATATCAAACTTGCTAAGTCCTCTTTCTTCTCTGTGACCTAGAAATTGCAACTCTCTCTTTCTGATCATAAGCAAAAGTCTTTTTATTTTCATATTTTCCTTAAGACTTCTTTATTGATCATATGCTTTGTCCATGGTTTTTCTCAGCATTCTTCTGTAGAAACACATCTCCTGCCTCAAGTCTCCTCTTCATTTAACCAGAGAGGAATCAAATTAATACTGACTACCTACTAGATCTGAATATCTGATCACTTGTTTACAATCAAGTCACAGTGAAAACACCAGATCTTGTCTAATCACAAAAAGTTAATGAACTTGATCAGTATTAAGGCGGATGACAATTCTATCATCAAAATCTCCAGAAACTCATCATTGAAGTTTTGACTATTATGGTATATCCATTTCTCATGGGCAATTGCAGAGAATGGTAACATAATACAATAATTATTATCTCAGTTCTTTCGGGTTTACTTTTTGTTATGTATTGCTGTATATGCAATTAAAAAGTTGGTGCATAGTACACAATGAACTTGATGAACGAAAGAATATGCCTCACATGTCTATCTAAAAAAATATCAGTTTAGGAGAAATCTTCCTTTCAAAACAATTACAATGTTTTCATTATTATTACTAATATTTATGTCTTTCTTTTATTATTATTATTAGTAGTAGTAGTAGATCTTTTTTTTGCTTTTCTCTCCCGGCATCCATATCTATAGATATACAATTGTTTTCTGCATTTATCAGCTTCTTTTCTCTTCTATTCTCTTTTTGCCTTAACAAAGAAAAAATGTTACTTCCACTTGAGAAGTTGCGTTTTCTTTTCCTTTTTTGTACAGCATCAGTTTTTCCATTATTAATGACTGGATTTGCTAAAGAAGGTGTGTGTGTGTGTATATATATATATATATATATATATATATATATATATATATATAACTGTTCCTGAAAAAAATGCAGTTGATTCTCGCAGATCCAAACACTTCCTTGAACCATTGCCTCAATCAAGGACATTCCATTGTGATGTAAGTTTATCTTGCATACCATTATCCCTAAACAGTGAATTGAAGCCTCCTTGGTAGTACCAACCTTATTCCTAAATCAAATAACCACTTTTCCATCATAAATATGAGTTCAAATTTCTTCCGTGTCTTTTGAACAGGAGTAGAGGTTTATCTCTTCTTTTCTGTTCCTTATCCTTTCATCCCCAATAATCTATTTTGTCTTAGTGGCATTATCACCTTGCTTGGGGTGAAAGGATAAAAAAAAATATTTAAAAAAATTTAAAACCGTGATTTTGCAAAGAGATTTTGCCATTAATTACATTAACGTTACTGATTAATTTTTTGGTTGATTACCTCTTTGTATATATGGCAGCAACCTTTCTTTCAAACCTCTTTTGTTACATATGACAGACAAAGAAAATTTAATTAGTTTTGTATTTAGTTTTTCCAGTGTTCTTAAATTTTTACTCCCACCAAACAGAAAAATGTAAGAATAACGATATATATATAATGCAAAGCTCTTCAGTAAAATGAATGGAGCACTTTGGCTGATGGCATTTGTTTACATTAGTAAAAACAATACGCTAGATTTAGTTGTGTAACTCTACCGAGTGAAGATAGCTCTGGCTGACACCTAATCAGTTGAGTTTCAATCCTGGCTTGAGGCATTTGGATGTCTAGTCGCACTGAGGAGCTGTGATACAGCGAAACAGTACTGTCTGTGAATGACATATATATATATATATATATATAGTGATGAAGACAATATGAAGCCAAAAATGCTGATAGTCAATGGGGTATTGAGAGAAAAGACATTTAAGGCAAGCAACCTTTGCAATAAAGTGTCTGATGTCAAAGATAAAGCATTGAGTAAAAGTTTGTCATTTAGCTGACTGATGTGACCTTCAAAATCCCAAATACAGCGTTTTGTTGGTAGACCTGTCCACTCTTCAGGGGGTATCAGCAATTTACTGCTTCTATTTTTTCCTTTTATGCATATTCTCTGTGTTTGTGTGTGCTTGCGATCATGCACACATCAGTCGATACGAATGTGTATATGCATAGGAAGCCGTGATGGTTTTTCCCGTTTCTTCATTTTTTTCCACTTTACACTTTGTGTGTGTGTGTGTGTGTGTGTGTGTGTGTGTGTGTGTGTGTGTGTATATATATATATATATATATATATATATATATACATACACACACACACACACACACACACACACACACACACACACACAGCTCTATTAGAACTCATTTAAACAAACACACACAAACTTACCAGACTGTCCAAAACATACTAGTAGAAAATACAAACATACTATCCTCATGTAAAAAAGATTAAAAATAATGGAAGCCTTAATAATAAAAAAGAAAAAGCTAACACTTAATAATATTAACTACAAACATGCCCACAATGTGCTGTGGTTGGAAAATAAAACATCCCTATAACTGTAGAAACATACTCATAACCTATACACCCAAATTGAAAAGCAAAAATAAAATCCTCCTAGATAATGGCTAAAAGTATAGCCAAAAGTGCTCAGAATTACGGAACATTTGAACAGTTTCTTCACACTCTCTGTGTCCAGAAAAGAAACTGTTTGTTTGAACACAAGAAAAATTAAATAGCTTAAATGCAGTACTTTGTCTGTTGTCTTTAATGAAACATGTATAAATGAAGGATTGCTGCCTAAATACACAATGTGTGTGTGTGTGTGTGTGTGTGTGTATGTATATATATATACAGCAATTTTAGGTTTACTAAAGTGGGTGCTGGATAGCATGATCAAATAGAATGTCACATATTCATTGATTGTTGCTGATAAATTACCTTTTATTTCCTTTCTTTTGAGTTAACTTCATTTGGGTATTTTCATTTTTAATGATTTAAAAAACAGAATTATTTATTGCATACAACAATAGAGTTAATTATATAGATAAAAATCTATAGATATAGTTGCTGCATCTGCAAAATTACTAAAATAATTCTCTCATTTTTTTTATGGTACAATTACCTGGTACAGAATAATAAGACTAATATGGACTATAATTTGAAAATGTAGAGTCAGCAATTTTCTGAGAATAACAAATAGGATACATGACTTAGGTATTGCCCTTGAAGAATTGAAGAAGTCTAAAAATATCAACTCAAAATGAAATCTCTATTATAAAAAAAGAGCTGATTCTCTGTCCATCACACACTGTATGTGACTTTCTATATGCATTATGTAATGTATATATCTATGTGTTATGCATGACTGACTTAAATGCACCTGTGCCATTTAATGTCCACACATATACATCCATACACACACAATTTGACTGAGTTTCAAATAACACATTAGAATGACACATTCCCCTACCACTCAGTCAGGACAATCTTTATCCTGGGCTGAGCAATAAAATCAAAGCTGGAAACAAGAAACAAATGTTAAATTTTTAAACCCAAAACAATCAGACAATTACAAGATTTTATTGAACGTTTTGTAAATTAATTGTCAACAAAGATCATTCATTTTTAAAACTTAAAAAAAATTTGTAAAAATATTTTTAGGTTTGTCATTGAATTGAAATATACATACCCACATGTAAACATAGACACACTCACAAAGTGAATAGAAATTGAAACGGACATCTGTATTGCAAGGGATAATTTCCCCGACTGCCAACAACCCCAGAGAATCAGGAAAAGAGTATAAGCACAAATTTTGAAGTCATATTTTGAACTCTTCTTGTATTTAAGCTGAATATATATTTAAATAAATGTATTATTTTAAATGGATGAACAATACAGATTTGAAATTTGATCATCTTACCATCAATGAAGAGACAGATACCAAACATATAGATCCTCAAAAATAGATGATGTACTTTGGAAATGTTTGGACAATGCCATATATATATATATATATATATATATATATATATGTATATGTATATGTATATATATATATATATATATATGTATATGTATATATATATATATATATATATATATATATATATATATGTATATATATATATATGTATATATATATATATTTATATATATATGTATATATATATGTATATATATATATATAATGTGTGTGTGTGTGCGTGTATGTGTATATATATGTGTGTGCATATGTGTAGATATATATATATATATAAAGAGAGAGAGAGAGAGAGAAAACTATATATATATGGGCATGTGTGTAAATATGTGTATGTAGGTCTATGTATGTATGTGTGTATGCATTGATTTATGAAACATTAGATGAAAATACTTTTTCACATAATTTAAGAAAGAAAAAATATTTCAAATCAAATTGTACTGCTTATTTAGCAAAAACAAAAAATATCATTTTAATGTTGGAATCAAAATATAATTTTTCAAAAATAGCAGAGAAGACAAATTCTAAAATGAAAAATTGATTGTTTTTCTTGTAAGGAAAAAAAAATCATATATGCCTTATGACAGAAGGAGATTGGTAAAGTATTCCTTACCTTTGATAAATACTTGAAATTCTTCATTTTTTAATCGTCCCAGAGCTAACTCAATCTTCAATGTCATCAGAATGGTAAAAAGAAATTTGTGTTTCTCATAAAGTCCGCGGCATGTGTAACAGAATACCTCAAATGTCAGGTAGTCAATAATGTTAAGAATACGCTTTGATGTGACAGGTGATTTCACTGATTTGTCCATGGACATATCAAACAGACCAAGGAACTGCTTTAATGAAGTTTGATACATCACATTTACCATACTCATCTCAACAATCAGAAAATACACAATGCTTCCTCGGGTCGCCACTGAAAATAAAAGAAAACATGTTCTCTGTATTTCTTATTATTAAGAATTTTTGACTAGTTTTTCTTTCATCTTATTTTACCTGCTTGTTTAGAGCTAGTAATAATAGCCAGAAGTTGTTTAAATTTCTTAGATGAAGAATTGTCATAACTAATTTTTGACTAATTCTTCCATTTAATCTTCCCTGATTGTTTACTGCTAGTATTAGTAACCATAAGTTGTCCAAATTTTTCTTCCATCTTATTTTCTTCCAATTTGTTGTAATTCTCAAGTTGATTTTTACAATCACTAATGTTAAAACAGGATTTTGCTCATTAAACTGAGTGACAGCACTTCACCAAACAATAGAATATTTCATCCTGAGGAGAAATTTCAATAAACTTAAATAATACCTAAAGGTTACCACAATTCCCCATGTATAATACGCTTTCATCCATAATACGCACCCCTAAAATTGTGAAAAAAAGTGTGAGAAAATGCTTCTACTCATGCATAACATATACCTCTTGTTTGGTAATCAAACCCGATAAAATGTACCTCTCCAATTTCATTACGGCCAGCATTTCTTATTCTTATTAAAAAAAATAGTTCTAAATATTAAAAATTTTTATTCTAATTTAGTTTTATGATAATTCTTATTTTATTTTACAATTGTAAGTATTGTTAGGTACACATGATTGCATTTGACATCCTTATGGGGTCTTACTTGCCAAATGTTAGTGTCAAATTGTTGTACGTTTGTGGTGAGAAGTCATTCCACAACTGAAATCGACCTATGAAATGGCAATTTTTTAAAGGTTTTTCTAGCTGTGCATAATACGCACTCCTGATTTTGCTTATTTTACTTTTTAGAAAAAAATATGTATTATACACAGGGAATTACAGTAAATACAATTTGGCAGGAAGGGAGACAAGCTACTGCCACTACTTAGAAGACATCCATTAAGTTGAGGAGCGGAAATTTAATATCTTCACAAATTTATTAGCCAAGGATGGTGAGGTCAATCCTAGGTAGGACCACAAGAGTCAGCATAGTTATCACATAACCATTAAGCTAAGAACCAAGAAAATATTGTTTTGATCTCTATCAATCTCTCAGTCTGAGAGACGCCTTTCTGCCTTCGACCAGAATGGCTGATGCTAACCTCCAGGAGAGTAACTCATTGCGCCTTCTTGGCTAACATTTTCTTCTGATATGAAGCAGAAAGATCATATTGAATCCATTGCTGGTCTGCTTCTTGGAAAGTCAGTTCCCTGTGTTGTGCTAGACAATTTTTCTCTCCAGCATCTATTTTACATATTTATAAGTCTGCCATTTGCATATTGCTGCCACATCTGGTCTGGTGCCCCTGCTATATATTTATAAATTCTTGATAAAATCCAAAAAAGAATCTGCAGTGTTATTGGTCCTAACATGGCACCTCAACTTCAGTCACTTTCCTACCACTGTAATTTCCCTGTACCTTTTCTATAAATATTTTCATGGTAATTGTTCTGATGAACTTTCCTCTATGCTACATATGGGAACTAGTTAGGACTATACAGAGACTTTGAGGTATTATGGTGATGGTAAGTAAGAATGTATTGTTTTCGTGTAAGGAATACTGTGGTATATTTCAGTCAGTAACTGTGGCTAGTTAAGTTTAAGATGAGACAGATTGAAGAGCAGCCCCCCCTATCCCTCCTTTTGGCCTTGTGCCACATTATTGCATTATTCAAAATAAATATTACTTTCTTCTATGCTACTTAGATTTTATGAATTTAAGCGCAGTACTAGATTGGCAGCTAGGTCTCATCATTTTACAGTTGAATTGTCTAGATGTAATCATAAGTTCTATTCTAACAGTTTCTTTTCTCACACTTCTCCCTTGTGGAACTCTTGTCCAGCTTCTTGCTTCCCAGTCAACTTTGATCTTCAAAAATTTAAGTGCAATGTCAATCGTTATTTTCTGTCTTCTTAATTCCTGTTCTTCTATTCTTCTCTCTTTTTAATAATACTTTTCTCTTTTTCCTTAACACTCAGTAACACTGTGTTAGTGGCTTCATTACCTTGATTGGGGTGAAATGATTAAACAAAAACAGAGTGATGAACAGGCATGGTTCTTATTGAGAAAATAAAGTTATATTTTTTTAAAATTTTATACATAATGGAAAGACAAACGAGGCAACCAAGAAGTTCATCAAGATATTGCAATATATTAAAATTCAAGTATTGACTAATATTTAGATATTTACATCATCCAATCATTGGGAAAAGACAATATTCTAATAATCTGTTTTTGTCTGCACTTCTTAAAAAGTATTTTTGAATTACCCAACAAAATTCAACCAAATATATTTTTTATAAATTTAAATATGTGAACACAATATATACAATTCCCTATACTACATAAGAACCTTTTTCTTTTTTATAAAGAACTACTTGAAGGGTGAAGAGGTTGCTTGGTTGTTTTGTTTTATGGCATATCAAAACCTCAGTGGGTCATTTAATGCCAACAAAATGTTTGAAATAGATTCATAGCGATAGTTTGGTGAAAAAAAAGGTGTGTATGTATACATATATGTTTGTTTTGTTTTGTTTTACTCCATATCAACCTCAATGGGTCACTTAATGTGGACAACTTTTTTTCCGGGTAATATTTTGTTTTGTCAAAAATCTATTTCTGGTAATATTTTTTTCCTCAAAATTGTATAGCTGGTAATATTATTTTCAAAAACATATTGCTAGTAATATTATTTTTTAATAATGTATTGCTGCTGGTAATATTTATTTTTTTAAATCGTATTGCTAGTAATAGTTTTTTTCTTCAAAAATTTATTTCTGGTAATAATTTTTTTACAAATTATTTCTGGTATTAAAACCTATTTTTACACTTTCAAAATGTTTTTTGCCTCAGTTTCAGTGTTAACTATTTGCCCATAGCTGGGACCCTAACAGGTGCTACCACCCCGGGTCAGGGTGGACCTGGGAACACCAGCAATGAAGAGGTGGTTCCACGGCCCTCAAAACCTCCTGATCAGAGGCCTTGCTGCTGGACATAGTTTATCGTCTTACCAAGGACACGGATGTAGTTTAACATCTTACTCAGGATGTCATATATATTTGAACCATTTTTCAATTACTCATATTTTTTAGTACAATCCAACTTCTTTTAGGAAATTTACAATCTTGGATGATTTTATTTTTGTAAAAAAGTTTTTTTTTTTTTTTTTAAATTACTGACTTGGTAATATTTTGTTTGTACTAGATCAAAATCTACACACTCTAACAGTATATGTTTCACTGTAAATTTCTCTTGGCATGCAGTGCATATTGGGTGGGGATTCTGTGCCCTCTAGTTGGTTGCTGATAATTTTTCCCTCGAAAATTATTGCTGGTAATAATTTTTTTTATTACAAATTATTTCTGGTATTAAAACCTATTTTTACACAAGTTTGGGTGTTAACTATTTGGCCATAGCTGGGACCCTAACAGGTGCTACCAACCCAGGTAAGGGTGGACCTGGGAACATCAGCAATTAAGAGGTGGTTCGATGCTCCTCAAAACCTTCTGATCAGAGGCCTTGCTGTTGGACATAATTTATCTTCTTACACAGGATGTGGATGTAGTTTATTGTCATACTCAGGACGGGTGAAGAGTTGATAAGGTGATATGTGTTACACGATGGTAAATAAATAAATACACACTGGTTTTTGGCTATTATGTATTTTGAAATAAATGTGAGGAAGAAAGAAGTATAATAAAAAGTACTCATTATTTTGAAAAAGACTACACCTATTTTATGTTATTACTACAAATTTTCATTCAATGTGTTATGGTCTCCAGTGGAACAATAAACCTTCATTTACCCTCTTTAGTATTAATTATTCATTTTGTATTCAAAGTACATTTTATGGGATAAATTTCTCTTTTAATGTAAAGAAGTAAAACATATATCTATTGATATCATAAAATGATATATTTTCCTACTTTAAATCAGGACTAAGCTGTTTTTTTGGCATTTCCCATTTGACTAAAAGTTTTTCCAGCCTGAAAACATAAGAGGAGCCAATATTGTAATCCAGACTGCTTTTTATGATGACAATGACAGTCATAGAAAGGATTATGATGTGTACAAGTATCATAAAGCAAAAAATTGCTTCTCTATTTTGTACCTATATGAATTCTTTACAATTGGCTTATTCATGACTTCATCTTTAGGACCATACCAAAAAAAAAAAAAAAAGCTGCAGGCTAGTCTCCAAAATACTTATTATACTGAAAAGTCTACACCTGTTTTAAGATATTACTAAAGATTTTCACATGATATGTTATTCATGAAATCCAGTGGAACAATAAATGTTCTTTTTACATATAAATAATTTTCTAAAGAAATAATGGATTGTTTTATTTATTAATCCAACAGATTTTTATCACTTTTTTAATGGATACTCATGTTTGAGTAGATGTTCCATTTATTTATTAAACTACTACATCTATTCCAATATAAGTATCCACTAAAAATAACATTTAAAGTTATAAAAAACCTGCATATGTGTAAACCTTTGAGTCATATATGACAAGTGTTATACACACTTTATTAGTGTATATTAATAATATTAGACTTAATATGATGACAGATTCCATACAGTCAATGGCCTACAAATGATGAGATTGTTTTTATTTCTTATGTGATCATGTATTTTGGCAATTGTTCATTGTAGACTGGATATACATTCTTGAAGTAATACATCATCAGTTCATAGTAATTACCTATGTTTAAAAAGGATGTCTCCCCTTTTGACAAATTAAATTTATTGCAACGAGATATTCACAGTTTGGATATGTTAAAAGTTTTATCATTTTTTTTTCCTGTTCTGTGTATCAGGGACTGCATTTTTTTCACAAATTTTGAAACCCTTTCCATTTATTCATTTATAATTGAGTTTCATCTCAATGCAGGGATACAAAAAGTGATTATCTCCCTTTCGTTAAAATGAAGTCACATTGGTCATGTAACAACCACTTTATAGAGTGACAAAAGTGGTCAGTTAGTAAGCTTCCAGGAGTCAAACCAAGCAGTTGCATTTTTAGCCAGGGCTGAGGCTAAATCTGCTTCCTCCAGCCACATGGGGCAGATAAGAAGTCTATGATCATTAGAATATATCTTTGGCTTGCAGTCCTCAGTTAGGAAAAAATACTTAGGACTTGCCGTTTCCAGTTTGGGAAATATGTTCTCACTAGCAACATAGCAGATAATCTGCTCAAAGATAAGATGCTCAAATCTGGCATCTCCATTTCCCATTGAGAATTATATGTAAGACTCTCTTTTTCATCCTCTTTCTATTCTGTTTGTTGTTGCATACATCTTATGGTTTCTCTGCATGAGAGACATGTAAATATGTATATATAATTTTATTTTAAGACATTTCTATGTTTATACATTTTTTTTAGATACAAATATTTAAGTAAATGCTCTGTTTTATAATAAACAGTATTAATAATATTTACTGGCCTGAATGTCCGAGAAATTTTCATAGAAAATATTTGTCCTCCGACAGGAATCGAACCTGTATCCTATATGGACCATCATTTAGCCTGATGTGCCTTAACCGATCTAGCCATGGAGGATCGTTCGATTAGCAAGGTCGATATTACTGCTTTTAAACTTCTATCTTCCATGAATCTCTCACATACATTCATATCTGCTCAAAGTGTATCCAAATGTAAACAAATGACATCACACATTATGAAATGGACAAAGTCCGACAATTATTTTAAGACATTTTTATGTTTATACATTCTTTTTTAGATACACATATTTAAGTAAATGCTCTGTTTTATAATAAACAGTATTAATAACATTTACTGGCCTGAATGTCCGGGAAATTTTGATAGAAAATATTCGTCCTCCGGTAAATGTTATTAATACTGTTTATTATGAAACAGAGCATTTACTTAAATATTTGTATCTAAAAAAGAATGTATAAACATAAAAATATCTTAAAATAATTGTCGGACTTTGTCCATTTCATAATATTATTTTATGTTCAAGTTAGTAGCATAAACCTCTCTCTGAGAGCAAAACATGTTTGTCATTCCTTTTCATTCAGATATACCATTCTGTCCATGAAATAAAGTGTTATATCATGAATCTAAATATATAATATAATAAGGTGAAATAAAAATGGGAAAATAAACCATTCTTCTGTAACTCACCCATTATCAGTAAAATTTAATCATATGAAAAATAATAATTATTACAATAACTTATATTGGAAATACAAATTAAAATTATGTATAACTAATGATAAAATTAATAATATTGTTACATCATCATTTTGTATCATGAACTGTTTTTAAAATGAACCCAACCGGACTATGGGTGGTCTAGTAAATAATATTTAAAAAAAAAAACAACAAATAGGAATATTAATAAAAGTTTAGAAGAATCATTAACTTTGGACAACTGAATCTCTTTATCAGGTATTTGCTGTTTTTTGACATTTCCTCCAATCCATTCTTCAGTCTTTGTCAGATTTTCTCTGTAGAAAAAAAGGAAACCTTTTCCTTCCATTTTCTGTCAACTTTGCTGATGTTTTTTTTCTAAAAGAACAAAATTCTTTTTTTTCTTAACGTGAATGAGGACTTAGGAATGGCTTGTATTAATGGCAAATACCAAAGAATGGTTCTTATTGTGAAAATCATTCTTTCTTACATGTTGCTCCCACCCATAAATGAAACATAGCTTGATGCTGAAACCCAGAAAATGTTTTTTTTTCTAAAAGAACAAGTTTCCTTTTTTACTTAAGATAAATGAGGACTTAAGTATGGCTCAGTTGATATGTTGTATTAACAACATCAAATACCAAAAGACGTCTTCTATTGTGAAAATCATTCTTTCTTACATGTTGCTCCCACCCATAAATGAAACATAGCTTGATGCTGAAACCCAGAAAATGTTTTTTTTTCTAAAAGAACAAGTTTCCTTTTTTACTTAAGATAAATGAGGACTTAAGTATGGCTCAGTTGATATGTTGTATTAACAACATCAAATACCAAAAGACGTCTTCTATTGTGAAAATCATTCTTTCTTACATGTTGCTCCCACCAATAAATGAAACATAGCTTGATGCTGAAACCCACAAAATGTTTTTTTAGTGATTCTAAAGAATGCAATTGTCTTCAAGGCAATAAAACATCTGAATGACACAAGAAAAAAATTCTTTTTTCAGTTTAACCAAAGATGTAGCTTTTAAATAAGATTAGAGTTTCTGAGTCCAAACTGTTTAAACAAATTTTGTTTTATGTTAATCTTATTAGGATGAATTTGTTTTGCGCTTGAAGAATCTATTTACACTAATGTCCTTATCTTTGCTTTTTTTTCTTTTGTATGTTGCAGCAAATTTTCAGTGGCATTCTTTTACAAATGCAATCTCTAACGTCTTAAATATCTTAAATTTATAGTACATCAATTTGAGAGAATAGCAAATAAAAAGGCTTCTCTCTTAGGTTTTCTCATTGATAAAATGATTTTTGAATAAGATAAAATCAACAAGGATTTTAATATTTTTTTAAAAGGTCAAATGAAGAAAGAACTTTTTGATAAAGAAAAGCTTATAAAATGCGAGTGAGTATATTGACAAAAATATATTTGTATCTCAGGTTTGTGCTTATGAGAAAAGAAAGACATTATATATTGTATTGTGAGTTCAAATCAAAGATATTGTGTATGTTTGAACTGTCTTTGTGCATTAATGACACCAAACAGTTAATTGCTGATATTGAGAAAATATGGGAGAATGTGTGCTGATGAAAAATTTAAAAAAATAAACTTTGTTATTTATATTATTTACACATGTCCCATTCTTTGTTATTATCACAACATTTCAGCCATTGTGCCCTCTGGCTTTCATCAGGTAATTGTTGATCTGGGTTATCTTCCGTGAATTTCAAAATGAATCTTTATTAAATCTGCAGGTTTAGATTGTTCCTATTCTGAAAGAGATGTGACAGCAAGGCTTCAACAACAGCCTCAGCAGTAAGAAGTGAAATTAAGTTCAGTCAAGTGTGACAAGTAGCAATAACACTCATCAACAAGTAGGTTAGGTTTAACTTCTCCACTCAGAATTGTCCTATGTGACAATGGCTTAGTGGATTAATGCATTGGTTTGAGGTGCATATTTGGTGTATGTGGAAATGAGGTGAGTAATAATGGAGAAGCTATAAAAAAATATATAAATATGTAAGAATTAGATTGCAGATCAGGAACAATCTACCCTTGTAGATTAAATAAAGGGTTTAGTTTAAAATTTCTTGAAGGTTGCTCAGATCAACAACCACCTAATGAAGGCCAGATGGTACAATGGTCAAAATGTTTTTGATGACAACAACAAAGAGGGGTGAAAATAGTCTACATGTAAATAAAAACTCCTCATAAACTTTGTTATGAGTAAAGGTTTGACGTTAGCAATAAAAAAACAAAAAAAACAAAACAATTCCATTGGTAAGAAGAAAGTTTCATTTGGACAGATTCTTTCCAAGAACAACTCACAAGAGGATGCTTCCCTGATTGCTATAAACCTAACTTCTTCATGTCTAAGGTCAATCATTATCTATTCTTCATAATCTGGCTTCTTACATCCAAACAGTAGCCTCACTCTGTAATAGGTTGAAACAATCTAAAAGATGAAATCTGTTAATATACTATACCAGACATCAAAAACATTAATCTAAATCTAAACATCTTAACATATTCTATATAAAACTGTAACCAGTGTTTGTTTTATTTCTCCCCACCCCCACCATATATAGATATTTAAGACTGGCTTCATTGATAAAATCATTATTAGCTTAATAAGTTCTTGGTTATTAAATTGTAAGCATTTTTTTTAATGAAAAATTTAAATTAAATAATGAATTTAATTAATTTTTTTCTACTATCAAATGTCATTAGCCCTTCCTTTATTTTTTTAAAATATAATAATAATTATAATTTAATTTTAATTAATAAAACTATGTACATGATAATATTTAAAAACTTTATTAGCAGTTGTAAGTATTATTATAGAACCTAAGTAGACATTGAATTCCAGTCAGATTCATTGTATTCACATATGTGCAAATCATCTTGGGAAAGGTATGAATCCATCTCTTCTCCAGCTATGGGTTGAATAGCAAAACAGACTGGATACTCTAGCCTTGGTTCTACCTGGTCAATCATGAATCAAAAGAGACATAATTGCCCAAGCATATATCATGTATGATACTTAATTTGAAACTTACTTCGGTCAGTCAGTTAGTTAACTATATTTTATATACAAGATAATATAAAATTGTTTAGAGAATTTGAATAGACTGTTCGGTCTGATGATGATTCAATATTCTGCAGATTTCCCAGGTCTCACCAGAAATTTCAGACATTTGTCACAAAGAGCCTATCAGGAAATAAGCTTATTTCTAATATTTAAACTGTCTAGTGTTCTTTTTTTTCTTCTGTGTTCAATGTCCTTTCAGGACATTAGCGGTCATGACTCTTCACAACCTCCTATACTTTGTATCTCTCAATAAACTGTCTTTTTGCTAACTCTACTAACGCCTATTCTGCTAACCATTGACACAAGCCTGTTAGGTTGGTTATGCACAGTTTTCTGCTGACCCTCTGGTCTTATGTCCTGTGAGTGTCAAAATTTCTATGCCATATTTCCTCATTATGTGCCCTTATATATATTTACACAGAATTTATATGTGTGTGTTTGTGTATGTATGTATATATATCTCTTTATTACTATAAACATTATATTTAGTGATTACAAGTATTTGAGAAGATATCCCTGTTTTTTTAAACAGTGAAATTAATACCTATCAGCATAGAGATGGAAAGTCTTAATAAAGTATCTGTACTTCCTTATACCTTTACTCCCATTATGGTAAACAGCATTCAAACCAAACTCTCTCTCTCTCTCTCTCTATATATATATATATATATATATATATATATATATATATATATACACACTCGACTTTCCCGTGAAGCAGATCAGTTCCTAGGAACCAACAGTTCAACACCAACACATAAGATTTGATTATAGTGGTAAAGGTTATGTGAAGAACCATCCACACTTTTTGAAGGGCTGAATACAGATATTTGGTGCACTACATGCCACAAGGTCCCCAAATGACCCTCCACAGATTTTGAATTGAGAGTTGTCCTTCTCCTAGACCAGTTGCCATCCAAGGCTATAGAACCCAGTCTGTCCTGCTAGCTGGAGGGAGAAGAAGATTCATACCTTTCCCAAAGGGTATTAGCATGTAAGTGAATGCAATGGATTTGACTGGAATTCAAACTCGGCTCTCCGATTCCTCAATCCAAGTCACTATCTATTACTCCACCGTGCCTCCTAAAATATATATATATATATTATAAATTAACTGATTTAAAATATGGTTCTTTCGATACACAGTAATAACCATGTTTCAAAAATGGAAGCTAAAAGCTTCAAATTTAATTTTGTTATTAAATTAAAGACATTAGTTCCATTTCCTTGTCAAGCGAATTTTGGAGTAACTTATTTTTTTAAATTTACAGTTTTAAAGGCATGGCAATGATTCATAATTGAGTGTTTCCAAGGATACCGAGAAATCCACTCATCTAAAGAAGGGGTGGTAGCTATTTCAATTTCAATTTTCGTTGTATCAGTTAATAGTTACATTCAGAAGCGGGGTTATGTTTAGGGATGGGTAGGGATGTATTTTTCAACAAATTCTGACATCCTAAAAATTCTTACGGTATTTTTTCTATTTGTATACTTGAAGATTTTTTGGGGCTGTTTAGGCTAGAATATGTTTTATTTAACTACAATTCTAAAAAATTTAAATTTTTAATAGACTATATTTCTTTTTAAAACCAAGTAAATGTATTAGAATTACTTACAGTATGTAAAATTATTTTTTCATATCGAGTATAAGTATGTACATTACCAGGTTACATTTTTTTTTTTTTTAAATAAAATTTATGACAATGACGGCAAAGATAGCTTGAGCACTATTGTGTAAAAATAAAAATATCTATAAGAACACCGGATTATATATCTTAACTTTTCTTTTTATTTATATATATATATTTATATACATACTCTCTGAGAGACCTTTCTCTGCCTTCCATAAGCATAGCTGATGCTAACCTTCAGGAAAGTTACTCATTGCACTCTTTGGATTAAAGGATTAAATCTGACATATTTTTAATTTATTTAAATATTATTTTAAATGGATACCCATACTTGAGTAGATTCCTTGTTTTTATTTATTTATTAAACAGTATATTTATTTATTTATGTCTAATAGCCTGAATATTTGAGAAATCTTGTTAGAAAAATAAGCACCCTCCAGAAGGATTCAAACATGCATGTCGCAGGGGAAAATATCATTAGATCTGACGTGCCTTGACCTTTTTGCCATCTAGGACCTCCTGATCAAACAAAGCCCAAATAGAGCTTTTGAAATATATATATCTGCTCTGTATCCTAATGTAAGCAAAGACAATTTTTAGCCTTATAGATAACTCCTTTATACATGCATTTACCATTCATGGGACAGAGGATACCTTTACAACAATTACATTTTTGATTATCATGGCTATCATTGCTACTGGTGCTGCTAAAGTATTTGTCAAGGATTATACTATTATGTTGGGTTAAATATTGATCATGGTTTTTAGTGCAGCTGTAGTTAACCGTAACATTGTTCTTGTTGAAGATTTTTCTGAGTAATGGATTATGACTGAAATGTTTGCGTACTAACCTAAGAAAGGTTCTACCGATGCTGGTCCTGACATTACTGTTAAAGGCCGTATTTAAACAAATAATGTTGCGTTTTCATTGTATGTTTGACATTGTTCAGTTTATCTACACGATCAGGTAAAACAGTACCACAGGCATATATTAATACAGCATCATCAGGATACAGGAAGTATGTTTAGGCTAAATATTTTGGAAAGAACCAGATTCAAGATAATTGGAGTGATCCCATTGTTAGTCCAAGTTTTTGTTTATAAAAACTGTTAAATGTGAAATAGCATAAAATTTGTAACAACTACTTTGTCATATATATATATTTTTTTCAATATGTTTTTCAATATTACTTTATATTTTTTCAATACTATTTAAAAATTTTTAGGTTGTTTTATATGTAAATTTTAAATTATGAATTTAAGATTTAAATTTGAAATTTTAGATTTTAATTATCAATTTCTTTACTCCTTAGGTGTTATTAATGATATTAATAATCAATAATAATCAATAATATTAATATTTTTTGTTTATCTTATATTCACATTATAATATCTTTTTCCTATTTTATTTTGTTGATAATTTTTAAATTAATGTCAAACGTTAACTGCAAAACATTTCAATCTGTGTTTTTTTTAAAGTAACTGCAGTATGCCTATATATGTTAATTTATTCTTCCTTTCCTTTTTTCCCCACACCCCTGCTTCCACATTTGCTTTCTTATATCTTTTCTTCTCTTTGTCTCATTTCCTGTGAGATGACTTATTAAATAGGTCAATGTCTGGTCCTTACCCACCTCCCTTACTCTTAAGTTAAATAATACATTTTAAGTGCATCAAGGGTGGTCTTCAGTGATACACTGTTCTCATCACCGATTTCGGGTTTTGCATCATTTCAGCTCCAACAGCAACCCCAACCTGATTCTAGACAAATCAGGCTGCCTCCTTGAAAGCGTCATGCTATGCACTGCAAACACAATAGTCATATGCCTAGCAAGACCGGACTTCAACCATCCTTATTGACATATGTCAGTCAATGCTAGCCAATGAAAACAGAGCTTTTCACACGCCTCTCCTATATAGTGTTGTCTTTTTACTTCATCTGGTTTAGCTTTGATCTACTACTTCCGGAATCCATAACAAGGTGAGCTGCCATCTTTATTGCATAGTTTATGCCCATGTTTTACATATTAAATACTAATCCCATAGTGATACTAAATCATTAACTAAACCTACACACATACCCCACCCAGATCTATCCTATACTAGCACCTTCTAAAAATAAATTTGCTATTCTATCACCTTATACTCTTATTCAAACAAAATCACACACACAAAAAAAAAACACCTGCATGTATGTTCCTGCATCCACAAATAAATGTAAAAATACCCACATGCACATGTAATGACACATGTACATAACTTCTATCCACCATTTCTTTAATTTACGAAACCAGTCACTACAAATTAACTAATTTATTAAGTATTTTAATAAAAATAAATTTAAAATTATTCCTATCTCTCCTTTCCTTCTCTAATTTTGACCATATCTGTTGTCATCCTCCTCCTCTCTCTATCACCTAACATTAACTTAAAACTACCCCTCAAAAGTGTATAAAAATAATACGTAAATTTAAAACCATTTTTTATACCTGGAAATGTGATCTGAAGAACCAGGAAAAATATATATATATATATATGTATGTGTGTGTGTGTATATATGTGTGTGTGTGTGTGTGTGTATATATATATATGTGTGTGTGTGTATATATATATATGTGTGTGTGTGTGTATATATGTGTGTGTATGCATATATATATGTGTGTGTGTGTGTGTATATATATGTGTGTGTGTGTGTGTATATATATATATATATATATATATATATATATATTGTGTGTATATATATGTGTGAGTGTGTGTGTGTAATGGTACATGGATGAGTGGTTAGAACATTCTCTTTCTGACCATAAGACCTGGTGGTCGTTTTTTGAGGGATTTCTTCATTTCTTGACATTGTTTCCCTAAGGAGGTGATTGCCAGTGTTCAGCACCATTTTTCAGTACCCGAAAAACCACTTCACTAGTGGAACCAAGCCTTGTGAAAGAAATCAAGGCTGAGATTTAATGATGGTTTCCCTTGGGGAACACAGGTTTGAATCCTACCAGAGAGTGCCTATTTTTTCTAGTAAGATTTTTCAAATATTTAGGCCAGTAGATATAAATAAATATACTGTATGTGTGCATATATTTACGTGTGTGTGTGTGTGTGCGTGTGCATAATTGTTAATAGAACATATTTATCTTATCACTGATGTGTGAACTTATATCTGTGAAAGTGAGTTGGAACATATATATATATATGTAGCATAGGAAGTGTATGTGTGTGTGTGTATGTGTACAAATGTGTTTACTAATTCCTCGTAATAAGATAGTGTGTATGTATGGAAAGGGAATATACATATATACACGCATGCTGACAAAAACACAAGAAAATGGAAATAGATCCAAGAACACACCGTGTTCATTAAAAGATAAAAATGCCGATAACTCCTTCACCATTTCTCGGACCAATCATAATTGTTTTGTAACCCTTCATGCAGAACTTTTCACTGCCAGTTCAAGAAAGACATTTGTGTCACTAGCACACTAAAAAGAGAATGTCTTATATCGAGAATATTTAACATCGAAAAACATAAGAAAAAAATTAATTACTTTTAATAACGTGGAAATCTCCATGTTTTGCCTGATGAAGGTCACGAGACCTGAAACTCGTGTAGCAAAATTATGGAAAATAAAGCATAATATCTTTTTTAAAAAATCCACATTACAACCAAAAACGTTTGCGGTTTCTCTCTTCTTTTTAATATACACACTTTTCTCTCGTTGGAACTACTATAACCTCCTCCCTTTATATATATATATATATATATATATATATATATATATATATATATATATATATATATGTATGTATGTATGTATGTATGTAATAAACATTATATGCTGCATTTTTATATAACTGAATATAAATAAAACTCTAGAGTCAGTTGATCATGATAAGTCAATTAAATTTTTTGATTGATGGAAAAATGAAATACATTTTTATATATCAGAACAATTTTATGGCAATGTATGATGTCTGAAATCTTTGTGCCCATGTGTAATCACATCAATGTAAAGGATGAAAAATGTCACAGGAAAACTTTTTGCTTTTTGTCAAAGACTTCCTCATTCATGAAATTGTTGAAACTGGAAGTTTCTGGCCCTGAACCTGCATGTTGGCAGTGAATTTATTCATCAGCATCATCATCATAAAGGAAGTGATCAGCAAAGAAATTAAATTCTTGGATACAAGATAAAGCCGCTGATCAAATACTTACAAAAGCCTCTTTTCCAAATTTTTTCCTATATTTTTATTCTGACTTGATTAGAAAACGTCTGGTTGTAATTCGTTTAATAAAAGTTTTTCTTAATGAATATATAATTTAATTAAGATTTGTTGATTATCAGAAAAAACAAAAAAAAAGAGAATTTTTTTTTAATATTATCTTAGGAGTTCACTTACTTTTGCATAGCACTGTATATACTGAATCTGTGGTATATAATATAAAGATTGTAGTTAAAATAATTATATCCTGTGTTAAGGTTGGTTGATTTTGTTTAGCGGCATATCAACCTCTGTGGGTTATTTAATGCAGAAATCTAAATATTTTAAACACAGTTAAAATGTATTGTTGATCATTTTGCTATAAACTGTATTAATGTTAATTCTACTATAAAATGTATTTCTGATCTTTTGTTTTAAAGATGTGTTGTTGGTAATTTTACTATAAATACGTATTGTTGGTAAGTTTTTTTTTATATAAAAATGTATTGCTGGTATTTGTACTATAAAAATTTACTTTGATAGTGTTTTCTTTGGAGGTTCACTATTTGCCCATAGCTAGGACCCTAACAGATGATACCACTCTGGGTCAGTGAGGAGCCTGTGGACAGCAGCCAAAACCTCCAATCTCCCCATAATACATTTTTATCTAAAGAAATTACCAACAATACATATAGTAAAATTAGCAATACATTTTATCTGTAGTTAAACCCATAATATTGTGTTCAAAATATTTAGATTTTGGCATTAAATTACCCACTGCCGTTGCTTTGCTGTTAAACAAATCAAATCTTTTTTGTTTTCCTTTCCTTCTATGATTTTAGTTCATCTAATTCACTAAAAAATATTTAACCTACTTAATATTAAATGTTTCATTATTTTTAAAAAATGGATGTATTGAAGTAATTATGGCTGAAACAACAAAAAATGAGAATAATAGTCTGTTAGCAAATCATAAATTTTCATCCCAGAAATGCATGCAGAAATTGAGGGATCAATTTATTACTTACTAACCATTGAAAACCGACCACCAACTTTATGCCCAATAGAATCTTTACTTGAATACAAGTTTAATGATACTCTCAAAAATGATGGAGTATATGAAATTGATATTTTTAAGTCGTTAATATTATTTTTTTATATGAGTTATTAAATATAGAAATATGTTTTAGCTGTCAGAAATTGACTTGTGGATTGGTACTTCTGCCTATGATCAGTATAGTATCTGTGCATTCTTTCTACTTTAGTATTTTTTTAAAAATCAAATTTACCCCAAACAAGGCAGTAAAGCTAAGGAGTTGATGAGTGTGGAAAAATTAGAAAACAAAAACATTGCTGCTGGATGTAGTTTATCATCTTACCCAGGATTTTCCTGTATTATGGAAATATTTGTCAAATAATTGTGAAAATGTTATTCAAAGTCAAACCTGGTCGGAATTCCTCTCGAGCTGTATTGATCTTCACCTCTGTATCTGCAGCGACGATCAACTTTTCACTGACTTCTTGAGCTGTTGCTTTTGTTATGCGTAATACTTCAATGAGAGACTCATCTTCAACCAAAGATCCTTCCGTTGATGTCAGACGATAGAGCAAATTGTCTTCCAACTCTTGCATTTTACGTTTATTCATTGATACTTCCTCCAACAATTTTGTTCTTTCTGCTTCAAGTTCCTACATAAAAACAGAAAATAAAATCTTGCTTAATTTAACAATAGTGGAAATTCTACAGTCATCAAACGTGCAAGAATCTTATTCAACCATTGAATTAAGAATTATGATTCATCAGAAAATTCAAATAGGAAAACCGTGAAATTTTCCCGGGTCCTGCTAGTATAATAATTCTTTTATGTGCTGTGCCCCTTCAAGACGTAGGCGACCACAGCCATCAACAACTTTCAATCCTTTGTAGCCTTTAACAATGCTTGTATGTATTGTCAGAAATTTTCTTGAGACTGATAGTGGAGCGGTTTTGATTATGAAATAAAGAAGAAAAAGGATATATCAGAAATATTATTTGGTTTTAGGGAGAAAAAGAAAGCCTAAGATAATAATAAGAAAGAAAGAGGAGCTGATAATACACTCATTTGGAAAACCTTGTTAATTTTGAGTCTTTTTATTTGTACCCTCTTACTTTTTAAAATCAAACCTGCATTCATATTTATGGCTATTATTGCAATATTTTGTTAAAATTATTGAGCTCAAATATTTAACAATTACATACAGGATATTCCACAGTATTTTATAGTTGTGGAATTTACCATGAACTTATTGAATCATTAAATTAAGAATTAAGATTTAACAGAAGATTAAAAAAAAAAACTATGAAAATTTCACAGGTACTGGTCCATTAAAATATTTCAGATTAATGTCTATATATCTGTCTGCATTTTAGAGTTGAGGTAACTATTTACACTATTTACATAGTTTAGACTGTTATTCCGATCTTTATTGGCATATTCACAATGTTTCGGCCATTGTATGCTTCGACCTTCTTCAGGTGATATATGTTGGAATTTCAAGCCAAACCCTTTATGTCACTTTCCCACTTCCATAACATAGCTTCCCCATGCCTTTTTTATAAATAATTTCATGGTAATTGTTCTCATGAACACATCACTATGGTACGTAGACTTTATAAATTTAAGCAGAGTACTAGATTGTCAATTTACATTCAATTTGGCTATAGATATAAACGAACATTTTATGCTAACAGTTTCTTCACTCACATTTTGCTTTTGGAACTTTAATCTTCAAAAATGTAAATGCAATCTCAATTGTTATCTAATGTTTTCTTTTTGTTTTGTTTTTTAAGCATATCACCCCCAGGCAAGGTGGGAGTGCCACTAGCATGCAAGGTGTAAAGAAGGTGTTTGAGGAAAGGACGGGGATCAAGATCAAGGCATCAGATGATGTCAATTGACATTACATTTGAATATTTGAAGATTATAGCGATCAGGGAAGCAAGTAAGAGGGAGGGAGTTCCACTGACAGGAAATGTGAGATAAGAAGCAGTTGGAACAGAAGAGACAACTACACTTAACTGTTTTGACAGTGAAAGGGTGGTACCGAGATGCCAACCTAGTAGCATGCTTAAATTCATGCAGTTTGGATACCAGTGAAAATAGCTTGTCAGAGCAGTTGCCATGGAAATACTTGTAGAAAAGGCAGAGGGAAGCCACATCACCTCTGTGAGAGAGTGTAGACAAGATGCCAGATCAGGATATCATTCTCTGGATTTTGTCGAGGACCTGAAGATGAACAGTGGGGGCACCAGATCATATATGGCAGCAGTATTCAGTGCAAGGATGAATGGTTGATTTGTAGATTTGAAGGATGAACTCAAGTGAGAAACACCTTCTGGTGTGACACAGAGAACCAACTTTCCTTGCAGTAGATGAAGCTATTGATTCAATGTAGTTGTTCCACTTCATGTTAGTGGAAAGCGTGAGGTCAAGCAGGTGTAGGGAGGCATTCTCATGGAGTGGGGCATCAGCCATTCTGATGGGAGGCATGGGAGATTCTTTATGGTGGGTAAATGAGAGCAGTTTTGTTCTGGAGGCATTAAAGTTTACAAGCCATGTTTTGTTTGAAGAAGACAGTAGAATGTAAATGCAATGTCAATCATTATCTACTCAGTAGATAACGACTCACATTGCATATACATTTCACTTCTTTTATTGTTCTCACATCTTAATAATGTTTTTCTTTTTCTTTCACACTCAGTAAACCCCTGTGTCTTAGTGGCTTTATTGCCTTGCTTGGGATGAAATGATTAAAAAAAAAAAAAACTGGTTTAACATTTAATTGTTTGACTTAAACATTTTTATTGGTGGGTAAGAAAAACTTAACCTTCAAAATATCATTCCAGAATTTTTAAATTTTGAAAAAAAACAAAAAAACAAAACAAAAAAAACTTTTGAATTAAATCCCCACAGAATGCAATATTGTATTTTAACACTTATTTGTATGAAGTTGTGAAGATTTGGCACTCATATTTACGTAGAACAAAATTATGACCAATGACATTTTGACTAGAATGTTTACCAATGAGTTAAAATAAATGATTTCCTGATTTACTACAATGATTAGCATAAAACACAAATGATGGGATTATATATATATTTCGATATAATTTTCAAATAAAAAGTCTCATTAGAAAATATGAGAAATTCAAAAGAAAATATGCAGGACTATGTTGTCTTTAACATTCAACACAACATGTTTAAAAGAAAAGTTGCTGCCAAATTACACACACATATATATATATGAAAAATTTATTTCGGTTGAGCTCTCTGGGGAGGATGTGTGGGTTTGTAAACAGTGACTATTACGGCTAATGGTGCAAGACTCTTCGGTAAATCGAATTGAGTTCTCTCAGTCACTGTGTGTTTATCTAAAAATAAATACACTTAAATTCACCTTCTTCTCTGCCGTGAGCCAATGGCTTCAGGGTAGAATTTCCGACTGACGCGAATTCGGCCGGTTTTCGATTCTAGCCAGAGGCAACCGGACGTCTAGCCACACTGATGAGCTGTGATACAGCGAAACAGTCTGTCTGTGGATGACAATATATATATATATATATATATATATATATATATATATATATATATATGTATGTATGTATGTATTTCTACTTGGGATCAGTGTCCTCTATCTTGCATCAAAATATATCAGAATGCATTTCCAGTCCAAAGGCAGAAAAGTCATCCAACTTTTTGTCCTTGTTTCAGTGTGCGGAACCCACTCCAAAGTTTGTAAAAGTATTTTTGATACACCCTGTACATACAATGATATAATCAAGAAATATCATGACTGTTTCTTTGTTAACAGAGTTAAAGTAGGCAGAATGTAGCTGCTTGACACAGCTCACTCACTTCTGCAGTTTATAACAGTGCTTAGATGGAAAATGCTTAGAGTGTGGTCATCTCAGCACACCATGACTTGTACAGCAGTTTTTGGTTAAGGACAACATTCCCCAGGTCCAACAACCACCATATTCCCCAGATCTCATTCTTTCTGACTTTTTCATCTTCAAAAATGAAATCCCACTTGAAGGGAACAAAATTTCAAGACATTGAGAAAATCCAAGAGAATGCCACAAGGCAGCTGCTTGCTATCCCAAAAAAGCAGTTCCAGGAATCAATGGAAACAACACTGAATAAACTTTGTGGCTTTAGAAGGGGATTACTTCAAAAGCGGTTTAATGCTGAATTGATGTGTTGCTGTTTTTTTATAGCACTAGACCTGATACTTTTTGATGAGTAACTGGGAGTAATAATAAAAACACAATTATTGCTAAGTGCTATAAAGAATAGGAAGTTGTGGAGAACTATGATCACCCATGTTCTGAAGTGACATGGCATATAGAAGAAGAATGTGGCTATTGTGCTTGCCTCCACATATATATTACAATTCTTATTTGTAGGAATTATTTGCCATCTGAGAATATTATATATCGTTTTGTGATGTTTTATTGCCTCTTTGATACAGGCTTTGATTACAACAGTGTTTTTATGGTATGTGAGCAATGTCATAAGTTTAACTATCTTTTCACCTAAAAGCCAGAAATGTCCCAACTGAAAAACTGCCTTTCACACAAACATATTATTGATCAAATATCCTAATATCAATCATAAAGCTCTATGAAAATAGGAATGTATTGTGACAATCATATTAAAGATTAGATCATGTTTTATACTTCAGTTGATAGTTGGAGGTAAAACCAATCATCCACCAACAGTGTTAACTGTTCATCATCATGTGTATTTTGGGGGGGAACATTCTATGCTGCAAATCTTTGGTGATTGTTTATTTGACCTGGTACAAACTGCTGATGTGAAAGTACTAAATTCTTTTTCTTGGTGGATATTCAATACCAGTAGCTAAAGAATGAGTATTCTAGTGCAGGTATGTTATTGCCTACAAAAATGGATCTTAGTTAGCCTTTGTTCCATGTTATTTACTAACCTGGTTTGGTTTGGTTTGTTGTGTTTTACAGTATATCAACCTCAATGGGTTATTTAATGCTGACAACTTTTTTTTTTTTCTGGTAATATTTTTTTCCTCAAAAATGTATAGCTGGTAATATTATTTTAAAACATGTATTGCTGGTAATATATATTGCGGGTAATAATATTTTAAAAAAATATATTGCTGGTAATAGTTTATTTTTTTCAAAAATATATTGCTGGTAATAGTTTTTTTCTTCAAAAATTTATTTCTGGTAATATTTTTTTACAAAGTATTTCTGGTATTAAAACCTATTTTTACACTTTTATAATGCTTTTTACCTCAGTTTTGGGGTTAACTATTTGCCTATAGCTGGGACCCTAAGAGGTGCTACTACCCTGGGTCAGGGTGGACCTGGGAACACCAGCAATTAAGAGGTGGTTCCATGCTCCTCGAAACCTCCTGATCAGAGGCCTTGCTGTTGTACATAGTTTATCATCTTACCCAGGACACGGATGCAGTTTATCATCATACCCAGAATGGTTACTAACCTGGTTTATAGTGAATTGTTTGATTTGTTTGTTTAACAGCATACTAACTTCCTGTGGGTAATTTAATGAGGAAATTTAAATTTCTTGGGAGATTTGAAGTAATAAAAATATGATATACATTATTCTGCTTTAAGGATTGAATACTTAGTAGATGATACTCAGCTTTTGTGAGGATATAATTGGTGATATGTATGTTTATGCCATATTGCATTCAGCCTGCAGAATTTACTTATTAAGTTCAGAATGCAGAATTGCCATATTGCGCCCAGCATGCAGAATAGCAATATTATGTTCAGAATGCAGAACTGCCAAAGTATGTTCACACGATTGCCATTAAATTCAGAATGCAGAATTGCCAGATTATGTTCACAGGATTGCCATGTGACATTGAGAATGCAGAATTTTCACTCATTTTTCAGGCTTACCAAAATACATAATATATTTCTGCATTCTCTGTTAAATAAGATAATTTTCTATTTTGAACATCATGTGGCAATCCTGTCAATGCATGCAGAATTGCCAAATTACATTCACAGGATTGCCGCATGATGTTCAAAATAGAAAATTGTCTTATTTAACATAGAATGCAGAAATATATTATGCTAAGACTACAGTCTTGCCATATTATGCTCAGCTTACACAATTGTCATTACATTCACAGAATTGCCATATTAACTCTAGCAGATAGAATTTCCAAATTACACTCAGTCTTCAGAATTGACAAATTATGCTCAGCATGCAGAATAGCCATACTGCATTTAGAATGCAGAGTTGCTAAATTATGCCTAGTTTGCAGAATTGCCATATACCATTCACAGAATTGCCATATGACACCTAGCATATTGAATTGCCAAATTTTGCTCAGCATGCAGAATTACCAAATTATGTTAAGAATGCAGAAGTCCCAAATTGCACACAGCTTGCTGAATTGCTGTATACTGTTCACAGAATTGGCATTATATGTCCAGCATATAGAATTACCAAATTATGCTCAGCATGCAGCATTGCCAATTTAAACCCTTCATGCAGAATGGCCTTATTATGATCAGAATGCAGAATTGCCAAATTATGCTCAGTTTTCAGAATTGCCATATTACATCTAGCATATAGAATTGCCATGTACCAATCACAGAATTGCAATATTATGCCCAACTCAGGTTCAGCTTACAGAATTGCCATATCCCATTCAAAGAATTGGCATTTTACACCCAGCATACTGGATTACCAAATTATGCTCAGCAAGCAAAATTGCCATGTACAGTTCATGGTATTGTCATATTATGGCTAGCATTTATTAATAGCAATTGCCAAATTACACTCAGCATGAAGAATTGCCAGATTAGGTGCACAGGATTGCCACATGATGTTTAGAATGCACAATTGCCATATTGTGTTCATAATGCAGAAAAGCCAAATGACATTAAGGCATAATTGTCATATTACACTAAGATTGCAGACTTGACAAATTACGCTTAGCTTGTAGAATTGCCATATTACACAAAGGATGCAGAATTGGTAAGGTACATTCAGAACACAGAATTGTCAATTTATGCTCAGGCAGAACTGCCAAATTACACCTAAAATGTAGAATTGCCATATGACGCCCAACCTGCACAATTGCCATATGACACCAAGCCTGCAGACTAACTAAATTACACTCAGCTTACAGAATTGCCATAATACCTCCATAGAATTACCATATTACACCTGCCATGCAAAATTGCCATATTATGTTCATAGAATTGCAGAATTATCAAATTACTATCAGAATTCCCATCATATATGCCCAGCATGCAAAATTGCCAAATTATGCTCAGCTTGCAGAATTGTGATATGCCATTCACAGAATTGCTATTTAATGCCCATCCTGCAGAATTGCTAAATTACATTCAGAATGCAGAATTGCCAAATTTCGCTCAGCTTGCAGAACTGTTATATTAAGCTTAGCCTGCAGAATTGAAAAATTGCATGCAGACTTGCCAATTATGCTTTGCTTGCAAAATTGCTATATACCATTCACAGAATTACTGCATTACGTTCATAGAATAATCATCTTACATTCAGCCTGCAGATGTGCCATATTACGCTTATCATAGCAGTTCATTGGAAGAATCTGAATAGAACTTCCTTATTACTAATGGAATATGAAAGGACTGTGTAGGTTTTTTTTTCCAGTGTATGTATCATGGCAGATGTTAGGTGTGAAGGTTAGAACTGGTGGAACTAACAAATGTAGTTTATTTGAACATTTGCCCTGGAAATACTGACAGAGTAGTGAAAGATCTGGAAAAGGGGTTGTCAGTTGGAAAATAAGGTTGCATAGATGGATTGGAATTCTATTCTACCATTTAGTTCTCAGGATGCAAAAATCATTAGTTTCTATGAATTTCAAAAGATGTTTTCTTTTACATACTTCTAGGCTTAAATCCTGATTTATATTTTCATTTTTCCTTTCTGTAATCAATTTTTAAAATTTACAAACTTTTCAGCATTTATTAGTTAGTAGTGTAAAATAATTAAAATAGATAATTAATTAAAAAACGTGAATGAATAAATATTATAATCGTCTCAGTTTGTCTAATACTTGTACTTTTTAGAGACCTGTATTTTACAGAAAACCAGGTGATTCATACAAAATTGTGATATTGTGTTTGTAAAAATTCCTGTTTTTAGAATTGTTGGTTTTTTAACTACCAAAATTGTTTCTGTCTAGGTGGATTGTTTGAAAACCAAAAATTGAATTAAAAAAAATATATACTATCTATTGTCCAATCAAAAGTATGGGCTTATGCCCTTATAAAGTTTGAAGTTAAGAACTATTTGGAACACCTTCATTTTCAATGTAAAGAGATGAGCCAGCAGATAAATGTCAGAATGTAATCTAATTTCAGAGCAGGAGATTAGACAGCAGAAGGGAGTGATAAGTTAAACAAATGGGTAGAGCCTACTGGCTGCAGAAAAAAGTTTCAAAGGAGATCAAACAAAGAACAAATATTTCAAACAAGAAAAACTGACACAAAAAATTTCATCCAGAGGCAGAATGAGGACTCAGAAGGGAAATCAATTTTTGGCAGACTCCTGAGAAGAATTTACTAAAAGGAACTAAACCTGTTGTGAGAACTTTCTATAAATTAAAAATTATAAAAAAGTCCCCATGACATTGGTAGTTTGAAAATTTCCTAAACTCCTTTCATCCTGCGATTTTCTTCAACTTTCTATTAGGTGGGTTCACCTCTTTTTTTCAAAAAGTATTTTCTGCCTTATCAAAAATTTGCATTACCTTTTCAATATTGTTTCATTTGTCAAAGATTGCTTTGAAATCATCTAAAATCAGGTGTGTGTGTGTGTGTATATATATATATATATATATATATATATATATATATATATATAGTTTTAAGGTATGCTATATTTATATTTATTAGAGAAGATCATTTTCAATAATTTGGAAAATGATCCTTGTCTTAATAATGTAAGACTTGCAGCATGGCCTGGCGTTGCCTGTGCTTGATTAAAAAATCGTATGACTAGTACAGCAATTGCTATCACTTGGCTTAAAATATTTTTACCCTTCCTTGCCTTTAAAGGAGTGCCCTTTGCTGTGCTGATGTTGCTACATGCCTTACTTCTTGCCTATCTCACACTGCAAATATTTTCTAAGCTCTATACTAAACATTAAATCTGTTACGAAAAAAGAACTGAACACAAAACCAGCAGCTTTAAAAAAAGGACTCGTAACTGAAAAACCAAATGAAAAAAGAATGTTAACAACAAATACTTTTTCACACCCAACCCAGTTCTGCAGAATCAGAATCAACGTTGAGTTTAAGCAAGCGAATGAGCCAACTGGAGTAAAGTGCCATGCAGATTTAAATTTTTCCCACTTGTGACGAATGCAGCTATCGAATTTTTTTGCATGCTAGTTAACATTCAGCTGTTGGCTCTCATGCTGGCCAATAGAATATTCCTGCCTCTTCGTGGCAGCCAGCTATAGGCTCTCACTCTGGCCAGTAGAAAATAGCCGCAAACTACATGAAAACTGCCGTAGAAGCATGAAAAAATCGATTATTTCCACTATTGATGGGAGTTGGGAAATGCAAAGTCAGTCTTGGTCTTCCCGCTAACTTGGAACATGTGCATGTAAATTTTGGTGCAAATCCGTTGAAAATTGCGGCTGTGCATTTGTTACACACACACACACACACACACACACACACACACACACACACACACATCCTGCCTTTTATAGCTAGATTTTTTTTCTAATGAAGCATGAATATATATCTCTAATTAAAGCTCACCCACTGTAAAAGATCAAAAAAGAGAAAGGTGTAATAAAACTGAAGGCTTAACTTTCTCTTTCCTTGATCTCCATCTTATCCTATTTCTTTTCATTTACTTTTCTTTTTGTTTTTCTCAGCTTTTTGGTGTTCAAAGGAACAGATAAGCAGTTGGTGGCTAAATTGTGTCTTGGGACATTTTTCCTCGAGCGCACAGACATTACTCTGATCCAAGGAAGAAGTGCCAGAAAGCAAAATTTTGATGAAAGACAGGACACTGATACTCTAGTCCCAAGTAGAAACACCATATATATATATATCCCAACATACAAGCCACCAATCTGCCACTAGGTGGCATGCCACTACCCTACATGCAAGCCATTAGTGGCCTGCTGGTAGGCCACCAGTGGGCTTCTAGCAGTTCACCAGTGGTAACATTGCCGAGATAAACATATGAGCAGCTTGACATCGGGCCACCAGTGGCAGATTGGTGGCTTGCATTTAGGATAGCGTTTACCACTTGTGGCCCACTGTCAGACTGCTGTTGTGTCTGTCTCGGCAATGTTATCACTGGTGGGCTGCTAGAGGCCCATTGGAGGCTGACACCAAAGGATGGCTGGCATTGCCATCAGCAGCCTGCCACCGAGCCACTCGCAGCTTGTGTGTAGGGCGGGATATATATATATATCTGAAATGGACAAAGTCCGAGAATTATTTTAAGACATTTTTACGTTTATACATTCTTTTCATAGCAGTTACTTAAATATTTGTATCTATAAAAAGAATGTATAAACATAAAAAATGTCTTGAAATAATTGTCAGACTTTGTCCATTTCATAATGTGTGACATCGTGTGTTTTCATTTGGATTAGCATCGAGCAGGTATGAATGTATGGAAAATTGTAGTTTAAAAACAGTAAAATCAACCTTGCTAACTGAAACACTCCTCTGTGGCTCAATCGGTAAAAGCACGTCAGGCTATATGACAGTTCCGTATAGGATATAGGTTCAATTCCTGTTGGAGGACACATATTTTCTATGAAAATTTCTTGGAAATTCAGGCCAGTAAATGTTGTTAATACTGTTTATTATAAACAGAGAATTTACTTAAATATTTGCATCTATAAGCATATAAAATGTCTTAAAATATATATATATCCCATCATTTGTGTTTTATGCTAATCTTTGTAGTAAATCAGGAAATCATTTATAAATAACTCATTGGTAAACATTCTAGTCAAAATGTCATTGGTCATAAATTTGTTCTATGCAAATATGAGTGCCAAATCTTCACAACTTCATACAAATAAATGTTAAAATACAATATTGCATTCTGTGGGGATTTAATTCCAAAGTTTTTTTTGTTTTATTTTGTTTTTTTTCAAAATTTAAAAATTCTGGAATGATATTTTGAAGGTTAAGTTTTTCTTAGTCACCAATAAAAATGTCAAACAATTAAATGTGAAACCAGATTTTTTAAAATTCATTTCACCCCCAAGCAAGGCAATAAAGCCACTAAGACACAGGTGTTTACTGAGTGTGAAAGAAAAAGAAAAACATTATTAAGAAGCGAGAACAATAAAAGAAGAGGAATCAAGGAGACAGTACATAATGATTGACATTGAATTTAAATTTTTTGAAGATCAGAGTTCTAAAAATGAGAAGTGTGAAAGAAGAAACAGCTAGCGTAGAACGTTTGCTTACATCTAGCCGAATTGACTGTAAATTGATGAATCCTTGCTGCCAATCTAGTGCTGTGCTTAAATTAATAAAGTCTAGACACCATAGAGGAAAGGTCATCAGAATAATAACTATGAAAGTATTTATAGAAAAGGCACAGGGAAGATATGTTATGGTATAAAGAAAGCAACTGCAGATGAGATGCCATGTTAGCTCCTCCTGATTACAAATTAGCTGAGAAGTGTTGGCTCATGAATTTGTTGTCAAAGTAATTAGCAGTTCAATCCCTGGGCTAGGTAGAACAGACTCAATGGAAACAGGACTAGGTATAACTGAGCAGTAGTAAAAAAAAAAAATAAAAGTGAGATATTCCTAGACATATCTAATTGAATGAGAATAATTTTTTCACCATGAATTAAATAAAGGGTTCAGTTCAAAATTCTTCAGAGGGTTAATCAGATTGAAACCTGAAGAAGGGTGGAGAGCACAATGGCACAAATGTTGTGATAATAACAGAGATGAAGACAGTAGTCAAAATGTAAATAATGTAAGTCACTAATTAGTTTCTGTTCATGACTGTGGTAGATTGTGAGCTAACATCATTTATTTCCTGTCATAAGTTACAATTTTGAGTAAGACAATTTTTTTTAATCAATACATCACAAGCAAGGCAATAATGCCACTAAAATGCAAGGGGCTACTGGGAGTGAAAATAGAATGAAAAATTCTTTAGAAGGAACTGGTATCCCAATCCTAAACAAGAAACAAGGAATAAACCTCTACACCTATTCAAAAGACTGGGGAGATGTGTGAACCGGATGATAGGTGAACCTATATACTCTTATTGAGAAAAAAAAATGAAAATAGTAAATAAAATTTCAGAGTTTAGGTGGAGATGTTAGGAGTATAGAGTTGAAGTAGTAATTTTAATGAACCAGAAACCCAATCCTAAAAAGTCAATGAGTGATAAAATCTCTACTCATATTCAAAAAACCAGGGAGGTGTGTGAACCAGATGATAGGCAAAATTTAGTGTTTGCCTTGCCACTCATTAGTTGGTGACCAGAGAACTAGGGACATTTTTTTTATTTTGGTTTCCCCAATACAAAGCCCAAGAGCCACTTAAGGTAGCAGGTTACTGAATAAGATTATTGTAAGGAATGGGGAAGGACAAAGTAAGAAGTGCATATTATGAGGTTATGTAGGCTATTGATTGACACTAGACTTGAAGAAGTTAAGATTATAGTTGCCAGGGAAGCATCCTCTCAGGAGTCTGTTCCACAAAGTAACAGTTCTGGAGAAGAAGCTGTCTGAGTGGAACTTACTCATTATCAAAGTATCGCAAAGGGAATGGAAATAATTTGCCATCATGAACATGGCATAGCAGATCCTAGTTGTGAAGGTCTTAGCTGATGCGACTAACAAAAATAATTCTCATTTGAACATTCCCCATAGTAATAGTGCATCAGGGTGGAAAATAACCTATAAGATTATGTAATTGCTTTTAAACTCTGTCAAGGTTGGACAGTGAGGACTGGGCAACACCAATTCAGATTTGGCAGCAATACTTCATTCTTGATCTGATCTGACTCTTATAATCATACGGCATGGCAGGGGGTTAAGTATTTTCTGGAATGATACAAGTAAATGGCCATTCTTCAAGTGTCCTTCTATCCCTGTTTTGGTTTCTCTCTACTTTTCTTTCTAGGCACCATGCCCACAAAACACAATTCAGTGAGCCTAGCACTAGATCTTTTAATGTTCAAATAGTGCTAATAACAACAACAAAGATGAGGATAATAGTCCAAATGTCAATGTAAATAGCTATTGTTGACAAGAGTGCAAAAATAAAGGAAATTAAATTTGTTTAAGTTTATTAATAAGATAAAGTTAAAAGAAACATATGTAAATATTTTTAAATAAATACTTTGGACAAAAACTAGAATTACGATACACTTACAGACAAAAATTATGCATAGTGATGCTGTTTGGCAAGTCAAGTGTACTTGAAGTTTACTTAACCAATGAAACAACACAGAAATAAAGATAGCAGAATTTTTTCCATATCTTATTCTCTGATGAAACTTTAATAAAAATGAAACATATTAGTTTTATAAATACTTCCTATTTGTTCTTTATTCTGTCATACTGTTGTAACTTAGGGAAGGTTACTGAATGGAATAATCATATGAAGGTTGGTAATGAATGATAATACTTAAGAACACATAAAAGATTCAACAGTGGCACATAGAAAAAATACTCAACTCCTAGAAGTGATTCAAGTGAATTCCACAATGAACCTCCAACTGCAGATCAACATACAGTATTTACTACTGTATTTATGTGAAAGGGGACATACCCATTAGTGTCTGTAGGTATGCTACAACATGTACCCTGTTGGTACTCCAATATTTTTAAAAAACAACTGGAAAAAAAAAAGCTTAACCAGCAGCCATCTTAAAACTGATCCAGTATATGAAAAAGGCCTCAAAAATATGTGGCTCAGGTGACTATAATCAAAGTGTAGTATCTGTTCCAGCAGCCAACAATCAGTTCTAGCCATCAGAGGCCAGCCATCATCATTTCCAGCTTGCCATCCTGCCATCTCCAGCAAATCTCACCAGCAAAAACGACATGCAATAAACTGTTGTCCTTTTCAGGACAATGCTCTTCAGTGACTACAATATCCTTTTTCAGGGCAATTCTCTTCAATAACTACTTATTCTTTTCAGGGCAATGCTCTTCAAGAACTACAATATCCTCTTCAGGGCAATGCTCTTCAGTGACTACAATATCCTTTTTCAGGGCAATTCTCTTCAATAACTACTTATTCTTTTCAGGGCAATGCTCTTCAAGAACTACAATATCCTCTTCAGGGCAATGCTCTTCAATAACTACCAAAAAACACTCTTCTCACCCTCTACATGAACATGCAGAAATATTTTTTGCCTACTGCACTGTAACCTTGTTTTTGATGATGTATTTTCTTTAATGAAAATAAGTTGGCAATATATTTTTTTTTTACACGATTCTTCATTTTGTTTGTTGTTTTCTTCCATCATTCAATATCTGTTTGCTAGCCGACACACCACCCACAACAATCCTATCATTTTCAATTATCTTTCTAGGAATTTCAAAGAAATCTTTTATTTGATCCATAAAGACATTGTTGTTCAGAGAGAATTTCAGTATTTTTGATACGACTTTGCATCTACACTGAACTGATCTACATTTCTGCTTGATGTGACTTAAGATCACACTACCAAAATTTTTACCAGGAATATTGGTCAAATAGATAAAAGTGTGACTAACAGTTCATCTACTTCCCAGAAAGTCATAAATTTAATCCTGGGGTTAGATAGTGAAGAAATATACAATAACTCAGTTGATAGGCAAAACTGCATCATAAACAAGGAATGACAGTTCAGAGTGCAGAAATTCCCTTTGAAGGACACTGGATGTGACAAGGCATAAGAGTGACATGCTCCTGCCTCTCAAACAAAGGTATCCATTTGACATTCCAAAAGGTTACCAAATGCAACATGAATCCAGGAAGGTCAAAGGGAAAGTCAGCCAGAATATGATTAACAAAGGCAAGGAAACTGGGCCCAGAGAATCAAAGTATAAAATGTTTTTACCTGTTTTTCTTTTAAGATGACAATTCCAAGTAGCTGGTCCTCTAAGCCCTTCATTGTGACTGTGAAATCAATGATGGCTGTACGAGCAGATATCTCCGGTGTATAAGCAGGATTAGGTAGTTTGGTGGTGATGTAAATCCGGAAGCCACTCATAACATCCACTTCTTTGTCCCCGACTTTAACCTACAAAAATCAATTAACACTGAAACTAATACAAGTACATGCCTGTTGCATAAATATTTAAAATAATGAAACATTTAATATTAGGAAGTCTAAATATTTTTTCAATGAACTAAAGTCATAGGGATAAACGAAAGTGAAAAGAAAGATTTGATTTGTTTAATGGCACATCTACTGTTGTGGATTATTTAATGTTGAGTGGGGCTTTTCCATCCGGATTCTTCCAAGAGGATTGGCAGAGGAGGAGAAGTGGGTTTTTCTCGTCGGGATGGATGCTGCAGTTGTAGTATCTGTTCCATGCTGGAGACCTCCTCTTCTCTCTTGCATTCCCCCCACTGTTGCATGACATCTGTTACATAGCAGTGGCATGACCAGCTTAGAGCAGTGGCCCGAGTAGAAACACTCAGGTTTCCACGTTAAAAACTGACCTTGTGTCACAACATGACTCAGTGGAGTGTCAAGTAAATCTTGGGTTATTTAATGTTGAGATCTAAATATTTTGAACACAATTTTATGGCTTTAACTACCGATAAAATGTATTGTTGGTAATATTACTATAGATATTGTTGGTAATTTTTTTATATAAAAATATATTCACCATAAAAATGTATTTTTATACTTTCATATTGTTTTGTTTGGAGGTTAACTACTTGCTCAAAAGTGGGACCCTAACTGGTGTTGCCACTCTGGGTCAGGGTGGACTTGAGAAAAGAGGTGCTTCCATGTTCTTCAAAACCTCTAATCTCCCAATGAAAGGCCTTGCTGCTAGATGTAGGTGAGAAGAGAGAACTAAACGTCAATTGTAAGAAAACTGAAAGTATGGTTGTTGGCAAATTGAACAACCCAACATCTAAATTACAAATTGAAGACATCAAAATGAAGCAAGCACGAAAATTTAAATATCTAGGAAGTGTTTCAACTGAGGACTGAAAATGTGACACTGAAATCCGAAAGGGCACTAGAATAGCAAAATATGCCTTCCAAAAGCTAAGCAATATATTAAGAAGCAGAAAAATTTTGTTAGAAACGAAGAAAAGAGTACTGAACTGTTACATAATATCAGACCTTCTATATGGCAGTGAATGCTGGACAATCTTCTCGTATTGGGATGGTCAAAGAAGCATTGCAAAAGTTAAGCAGAGTATTAAGAAACAGAAAATTTTTTGTTAGAAACAAAGAAAAGAGCATTAAACTGTTATGTGATATCTGTCCTCCAATATGGCAGTGAATGCTGGACAATCTCCTCAGAGATGAGCAAGAGACTTGAAGCAACAGAAATGTTCTACAGAAAGATGCTGAGAATGTCATGGACTGAACATGCAAGCAATGACAAAGTTTTTTTAGAAAATGGAAACTAAAAGGACACTTATACATAACCTCAGCTGAAATTTCTAGAGAACACTATGAGGAAAGAAGGCTTAGGAAATCCGATACTCACAGGACATATTCATGGCAGGTGGGACATAGGTAAGCCACATATAACCTACCGAATATTGTGTAAATGGATGGCAGAACAGGGATTAGGAGAGATAGCAGAAAGACAAACTTTACTAAGAGCTACAAAGGACAGGAAATTATGTAGAGCCATGTTTGACAATATCTTGTAGGAACACAATACATAAAAGAAGAATATGGTGGAGATAAAGAGATAAAGTAAAAGATGCTTTTTTTTTAAAGATGACATGTTTCATGTCCATGTTCTTGGTGGACATCTTCAGGTCAGAGAGAAAGACAAAATTGTGCATTAGGATATTTGAAGAAAAAGGACAATAAATTATTTTATCAGATCTAACAACCAGAGGGTGTTTTCTGTATTGAAGCCGTTAATGTCTGTTTAAGTTGAATTAACTCACTACAAGTGAATCCTTTGCATTTATGATCACTTCTTTGTTGATTTCATTAAAATGTTTGCCACTTTCAAGAAGGCCGTACAGTATAAGTCTTCTTCATGGCTCTCCACAACTTCCTATCCTTTGTAGCTGTAAGCAATATTTATCTTTTTATGCATAATCGGATTAACATGTAAAAGTTACTTCCTTGAGCTTTTCTATAAAAACTTTCATGGTAATTGTTTGAATGAGCTCTTTGCTATGGTACTTAGACTTTATGAATTTAAGCGCAGTACTAGATTGGCAGCTAGGTCTCATCAATTTACAGTTGAATTAAGTAGATATAACTATAAGTTTTGTGCTAACAGTCTCTTTCTCATTTGTGAAACACTCTTCTGGCTCCATATTTTCCAATCAAATTTGATCTTCAAAAACTTAAATGCAATGTCAATCACTATCTTTTGTCTCCTTATTTCTTGTTCTTTTATAATTCTCTCTCCTTAATAATGGTTTTCCTGATATTCTCTAACACTCAATAACCCATTGTGTCCTAGTGACATTATTGCCTTTGATCTTCACAAACTTAAATGCAATGTCAATCATTATCTTCTGTCTTTTTAATTTTTTCTTTTGTTATACACTCTCACCCTTAATAATGTTTACTTTTTCTCATATTGTTTCACACTCAGTAACCCCTCATGTGTTTTTACTGCCTTGCTTGGGGTGAAATGATTAAAACACACACACATACAGGGTGACCCCCAAAAAACGGGAATTTTTGAAAATGCGTATTGCCAGACATGAGCAAGTGGCAACACTGCAAGACAGTGACCTTGAGCAAGTAAACATTTTGCCATTTTAGTAACGAGAATGAAATTCACAGTATCCCAGCTGAGATGTTGCAGCAGTCAATGAGGAATCTCAACAGCAGATTTCAAGAATGCATTCTTACAGGAGGACGCCATCTACAAGACGTAATTTTTAAAAAATGAAAATTCCATCATTGTTTCTTAAATCGAATGTTTTAAGGTTTCAATTACTATGAATTAAATAGTTTTCTTCCATCACTCTTGGTTTTATTGGATTGTTAAAAAGTTCCCATTTTTTGGGGTCACCCTGTATATATATATATATATAGCTGGCCACTCGTATTTGAGGATACCAGTCTACTACGGCAGCTAGCCAATCCCTATTGCAGATGCTTGCTAAGGTGCATTTGTGTTTATTCAAAACCCACAAAGCCCACCTGTGGTTTATACTGCAACTATTCTGAGCAGACCTTATTTACCTGGGAAAGAGTGTGTTATCTAGCGTGATTGACAATTTGAACAAGGCCAACATGCTCAAGCCCTCAGCCATAATGACTTGTGATTAGCACAACTGTCGACGGTCAACAAGGGTTCTGTCTATCGAATTTCATTCACAAGGTTTGGGTTAACCCATGGTATGGTTTTCAGGCATTTTTCCCTCTAATCTTATAACATCAGGAAGTCTCCTTCCTGACAAATCAACCATGGTGAGATTCGAACCTGATTCTCATGGTCAGAATGCGATCATTCTAACCACTCAGATACATCCTTATATATATATATATATATATATATATATTCTGGGTATTTATGCAGCAAAAATTCTTTAAGGCAAATATTATTTAAGACAATAGACATTTTGTGCCAATTAATTTTACTGATTTTCCAAATTATGACAATATTGCAAACTTGCAAAAAAATAACATCATCCCATCTCCATCAGGATTCAACATATTTCTTCTGAAATGAACTTTGGAGAATTTCCTCCTCATCTGAGAAGGATCATTTGTAATTTGGAAAAGTTGATTAATAAAATTAAAATGTCTCTTATTTTTTAATAATATCTACTTTAAAGAACATATATATCATTTTTAATCATTTCACCCTAAAGCAATAAAGCCACTAAAATGCAAGTGGTTACTGAGTGTGAAAAACTCCAAGTCTAGAGTCAACCGTTATCTATTATACATATCCTCATGACCTGCTCTCCTTACCCCTTAAATTCATATAACAATCACTTTCAGTAACAAATGACAATAGGTCAGTACAATTTAAACAATAGGTCAGTACAATTTAAATTTAATGTCAGTAATTACCTATTGTCTTCCTGATTATCTTCCAGATTGCTATTGTTCTTGCTTCTTTGTAATGTTTCTGTTTTCTAATTCTTCTATATCCAGTAACCCCTTGTTTGGGGTAAATTTGATTTTAAAAAAATACTAAATTAGGCAGAATGCACAGATACTGTACTGATCCTAGGCAGAAGTACCAATCCATAAGTAAATTTCTGACAGCTAAAACATATATTTCTATATTTAATAACTCATATATAAAAAAAAAATAATATTAAGGACTTGAGAAAAATATCAATTTCGTATACACCATCATTTTTGAAGTATCATTAAACTTGTATTCAAGTAAAGATTCTACTGAATGTAAAGTGAAGGTTCGGTTTTCTATGGTTACTAAGAAATAAAGTGATCCCTCAATTTTTGCATGAATTTCTGAGATGAAAAGTTATGTTTATTTACATGCAGACTGTTGTCCTCATCTTTGTTATTGTTATCATAACATTTCACTCATTGTTATCTCTGGATCAGAGATCGAACTCAAAGTTAATATGTCACCAAATCCACAAACCTATTTTTTAAGCTGATAGGCTATTGTCCCTTGTCTGTGCTGACTAACACTCAGTGGAAACATGGCGCATAATAACGGAGCAATACTAAAGAAAAAAAGAAAAAACTAGACAAGATATCTCTCGATATGGACAGTGGAATAAGAACAATCTACCCTTCAGAATAAATAAAGAGTACAGTTCAAAATTTCCTGGAGGTTACCTGGATTGACTAGCACTTGATGAAGGCTGGTAGGCACAATGGTTCAAATTTTGTTATAACAACAACAAAGATGAGGACAATAGTTCAAATGCAAATACTAATCCCATAACAATTACTACAGATTCATATAACTATGAAAAATATATTTCAGGAGTCATATATAAAAATTTTCTAATACAAATTTCATTTTTGACCATATAGGTAGACTTTTTTTAAAAAATCATATCATCCCAAGTAAAGCGATATTATCACAAAGATTTAAAGAGTTTCTTGGGGTCAGGGGGTGGGCAATGCTTTAATTTGTGAAAATGAAAATTCAGTGAAAGAAAAGGAGATGAAACTGGAAAATCAATCCTAAACAAGAATCAAGGGATAAATTTCTACTCCTGTTCAAAAGACGAGGAAGGAGTGTGAACCAATTTAAAATGGAGGATCAGTTTGCTATTAAACAAGAAACTAATCCCCCCCCCACTAGAATTACTACATATTGTAAAAAAATATATTTAAAGACTCAAATGTAAAAGTACTTAACAAAATATACAATCATTTTTTACAGTATGGCTAAGCTACTAATAGTATTATAAGATTCTTGTGGACATAAAGTGCGTGAACAATTTTCATCACTTATAAATTGATAAATGATAAATGTAATCAATACTGTTTAATTAAAAACAGAACATTTACATGAATAAATTGTAACTATAAAAATAACATATAAACAGAATATATATATATCCAGGTATGATGAGAATATAAATATATCCATCCAGGTATGATGAGAATAAATAGAGTACAATTCCAATGGTTGAAACATTTAAAACAGAGTACAGCAATATTATTTGACAATATATATATATATATATATATATATATATATATATATATATACACCCAAGTTTGTGATTGGTATATATGGAGTGAATTCCAATAACCAACAATTACTATTCTTTAAAGAGTGCTCAATACAGAGTAGACCAGATATTCAAATAAATAATTATATATATATATATATATATATATATATATATATATATATATATATATATATATATATATATATCTCCAGGTATGATGAGAATATATATATATATATATATATATATATATATATATATATATATATATATATATATCCAGGTATGTTGAGAATAAATAGAGTACAATTCCAACATTTGAAACATTTAAAACAGAGTACAGCAATATTATTTTACAATATTACATCGTAAATGTGTAAGAATCGCTACATAATTGCAGTTGTGCTTCAATGCATGCGATTGTAATTTACTATTGCCTGATTAGATGCATTGAAACATGACTGCAATTGTATAATGATTTTTACATATTTTTGTTGTAATATCTTAAAATGAAATTATATATATAAGACTATAAATTTAAGACTAGACTGTTGGTGAGATCTCATCAATTTACAGTTGAGCTTGCTGTAACTTCTATGCTAACAGTTTCTGTTCTCACACTTCTCACTTGTGGAACTCCCTTCCAGATTCATGCTTTCCAGCCACCTTTAATATGCAAAAATTTAAATCCATTGTCAATCATTATCTACTGTCCTCCTCTTTTCTCTTTCTATTCATTACTCCTGTTTCTGTTATCAGTTCTTCCACATTCTGTAACCACTTGCATGTTAGTGGCTGTATTGCCTTGCTTGGGGTCGTACTGATTAGAATAGATGATGGTTTTAAAATGGTTGTTAAAACATATTACATAGCTATTACATTTTTATTTACAGTAAATAAGTGATAATATTAAGGAAAAAAAAATTTAGTTGTACTTTTAAAGGCTCCAACAATTTAGTGTATAAATTGTGCAGCCCTCAATGTATTAAGTTGAAAAAATTCACAACCTTCTTCTTCTTCTATGTGCTGTGTCCACTGAGTAGACTGGCAATCATAGCCTTACACAACCTCCCATGTCTTGTAGCTCCCAGAAGTAATTATCCTTCCACCATGCCTACCACCTCCATTCCTAGATTCATTCACACAAGCTCTTCAGGTATTTTGTTATTAAGATTGGATAAATTGTTTTTACCACACCAGCAGATGTGTACGGAAATGTTCAGCACATTAGGATCTGACAATCTCCTTAGTAGACCTAGCATAGAAACAAACATCATCTGGTCATCCCTGTAAGGACTCCCATACAATTTCACCACCTGCGTACAGATAAGAGGATGAAGGCTTGAAAATTATACTATTGGGTCGTCCAAAAGACACACGGTTTTCTGGTCTAAAATGTTGGTTAAATGTTTGGGTTGGTTAAATGTTTGGGTTGGTTAAAGCAATTTGATTCCTGATCAAGTCAATTCTTAGGTTCTGTGAAAATATAAAAGGTAATATTTGACACAACAAATACTTATTTTTGCAACATAATATCTGTCCTTGTCAGTGAGCTTAATTCAGTGATGAATATAAAAGTGCATTAATAAATCTATAACCTGATTAGAACTTAACAGAAATCACATCAGTTGAGGACTTTCAACAACAACTAAAATGGATAGGACATGTAACTCAAAGAGAAAATAATGACATAGTCAAGATGTTTCTGTTTCACATTACTTCAAACAAAAGGTTAGGAAGGAAAGCCCCATCAATACTGGAATGAGAAATCTATTTTCCTGAAAAAAACTGTTTGAAGAAAAATATTTCAAAATCTCAACCTACGGTAAAGCTGTTTGGTTAATGAATGTCAGATGTTTCCTTGTAAGGAAAAAACTAATCTCACCAATACCAATTATAGATCTGCTTTTTGATTGTATCAAAATGATCATAGACAAAATTACAGGTTTTGGTTTGGTTTGGTTTGTTTTACAGCATATCAACCTCAATGGGTTATTTAATGTCGACAATTTTTATTGCTGGTAATATGTTTTTCTTCAAAAATCTATTCCTGAGAATATTTTTCCTTGAAGAAATCTATAGCTGGTCATATTTTTTTCAAAGAATGTATAACTGTTTGTATTGCTGGGTTTTTTTTTTAAAGTATTGCTGATAATTTTTCCATCAAAAATATTGCTGGAGCCCCTGCTGTTTGCCTCAGGGTTCTTGATAAGATCCAGAGACGGATATGCAATGTAATTGGCCCTGATCTGTCATCTCGTCTGCAGTCGCTCTCTCACAGACGCGACGTTGCCTCGCACTGTCTTTTTTACAAATACTTTCACGGTAATTGCTTCGATGAGCTGCTTTTGCCTCATGAATTTAAACGTCCTACAAGGCTGGCATCCCGTTCCCACCCCTTCACCGTTAAAACTGTTAGATGTAGACGTCTCTTCTACTCCAATAGCTTCATGTCTTGCACATCTCGCCTGTGGAACTCCCTTCCTTATTCCTGTTTCCCTGACAAATATAATCTCCAACTATTTAAGTGTAACATCAATCGACATCTCCAGTTGCCTTGATCTATCCACTTCCCTTCTCCACATCCTTTCACCTTTCATTCCTATCTGCTCTTGCTCCAAATCTTCTGTAACCCCCTTGCCTTGATCGATCCACTATCTTTCTCCACATCCTCTCCTTTACCACTCCTATCTGCTCTTCCTCCAAACCTTCTGTAACCCCTTGCATGCTTGTGGCTTCCAGCCTTGCTTGGGGTGATAAGCTTAAAAAAAAAAAATAATATGATTGATTCATTTATTTTACAGAGTTTAACAACCTTTTACAGATTAAAAATGTTTTTTTTTGAGATAATAAGGATTTAGTGATACAAGTCTTACTAATTAACCCACCCTATCCACTAGGGCTTCAGAATATGCTGACTGCACTTCTGCAGAAGGGGTACTCACCAATGAGGCATCCTGGGTATGACAATAAACTACAACTGGCAACAAGTCCTCTGATCAGGAGGTTTTGAGGTGTGTTGTACCACCTTTTAATTGCTATTATTTCCAGATTTACTCTGACCCAGGGTGGTAGCACCTGTTAGGGTCCCAGCTATGGGCAAATAGTGAACCCCCAAAAGAGATTTTTATAGTTAAAATACCAGCAATATATTTTTGAAGAAAAAAGAATATGTATTACCACGAATACCTTTGGCTCTCGGCAAAAACACTCTTTACAAGAAGACATCAATGAAACCTGATTTACAAACTGATTCCTTACAAAGAATACATATTCTATTCATATGAACCTATCCTCAAAATCTTGTTGACATTAAATAACCTGTTGAGGTTGATATGCCATAAAACAAACCAAACCTTACAAATTAACCTATAGCTTGGGGGAGAGGAGATAGATTCATACCTTTCCCAAGGGTATTTGCACATACTAAAACCCAACAGGAATTAGAACTCTACTCTCCAATTAAAAATTCCAGGCTATTACCCATTACACCACCTGCACATCCAAGCTTAGAATGATTCATCCAAAAATTCAGATTGGAATTCCGTGAATTTTTTGTATTAATGTTCTTATCAATTAGATTTTAATTTAGGGATACAAAAGGTGATTATCTCACTTTGGTGGGGATTAAGTTGCATGCATTACATGACAGATGCTTAGTGACATCACTTCATAGCATGATGAAAATGGTCATTTGCTTTTTTTTTTAGCCTGGGGTCCTTGGCCCAGGTTGAGGTTAAATCTGCTTCCTTTAGACAGCTCCCACATAGTACAGCTTACAAGCCCATCATGGTGTTTCCTTTAGGGAATATATTTTCCCCAGATATAGAAAGAATCTATCTTCAGCTTGCAGTACTCAATTTGGGAAAAAAACAAGGACTTGCCCTTTCTCATTTGCAGAATATGTTATCATTAGTGAAATAGCAAATAAATCTGGCTCACTTGAATCTGGAATCCTAAATGTGACATATCCAGAAGCACAGAAAAATCTCCTTATACATATGACTCTATCTTTTTGTTCTCTTTTCACACATCTTGTTGTTGCGTACATGTTATATTTTCTATGCATGGGACACGTATGAATATGTATATATAATTCTGTGTAAAACAGGTGTATAACATTCTCCCTGAGAATAATGCATGTTTTTCATTTCTTTTCTTTCAGCTGTTCTGTTCCATTCATGAAATAAGGTGTTATCATATCATGGATATGATAATGTCCATAATGGGGGAAAATACAAACTCGGAGAATATTCATTTCTTCCATCACTCACCGAATATTGCAAAAAGCAGTTCTTGAAATCTTTTTTAAATAGTAATACATCCTCTTTCTTATAGTGTATATTCTGAAAACTTTTACTGTTGTTAAACCATCAATGCCATTGTTTCCTTGAAGATATTGCAGCAATAATAATATATAGTTAGTTTTACCTGAAAAGAACAATTCAGTTGCCGAGAAAATACAAAACAAACTTGTTTCTAAAATTGAAATTCTATCAATAACTGAAAGGGGGAAAAAAGAGAGACTAAATAAAGCCTAATGAAAATGCATTTTTGTTAATTTTTTTAGTGAGCAAAAGCATGTACCAAAAGCAGATGTTAAGAAATATTACTTTTTTGTCAAACCTAAGAATATTTGCATGCAAAAGGAAATCAGTTCAGAGCAATGCAAACCAAAAAAAAAAAAATTTCAGCCAGTGAGATATGCCATTGGGGAAATTTAATAATATGCAAAATTCAGTTGGGATGAAAATCAGTAAATCAAAGTCCTTTTCTTTTCTGTTAGAGTAAAAAGAGTTAAGAACCTTAATGTGAAAGGCAAGTGACTTGTAAACAGGTCAGTAAACAGCTGTGGGAATGCCTAACCTATCAAAAGAAAAGCTTTCCTTTTGCACATAACAGCAGCACTAACCCATGGGTGGGCACTGTGGCTTTTGTTGTACGGCTGGCTTTGAAACCTCAGAAGAACATTCTGAATAGAAAAGCACGAGACCTTCTCAATGGACATATTCAATTTACTAAGCATAAATTAAATAAGTTTTTACCTCCAGTGTTATTGAAGAGAACTACTGTCAGTGACAAATGTCATTTCTTCACAATCCCATGATAAAAGAATGGAGAAAAAAAAAGGAATGATACCAAAGATTTAAATACAAATACAAATCCAGAATAAGGATTATCTTTATCCTTGGAAGTAGCTCAGTTGTTAGAGCAGTAAAATAATGCTTATGAGGTCTATGCTTAAATCTTTTTGGTTTGGTTTGGCTAAATTTGTTTAGTGGCATATCAACCTCTATGGATTATTTACTGCCAAAATGTTATTTTGTACACAGTTTTATATCTTCAACTAAATATATTTTGAATTAAATTGTTTGCTTTCTACTACATATTTTGTACATAATTTTAAACTTTCAGTGTAAATTAATGTTTTATAGATATATAGTTTGTAGGTAATCTATTGAAGTAGGCTATTAATCTATACAATATTACCATTTTTTCAATAAGATTTAATGTCAGATTTTAATTTAAGCATCCTTGGCCAGAATCTGTGGAGATTAATTGTTGTAGTATCATGTGAGTCAAAATGAAATCTGTGGTGGTGGTTGTTGTTTTATGATATAGAACAATGACATGTACCCTGGCATTCAGTCAAACAGAAGTGGCAAGAGGTGGCCTCAAAATCATAAGAAGACTATTTTTTATTTAACTATCCAACAAAATGAAAACATTGTAATTTGTGGATGTAACTTCATCTTATTTTCTTGCTGGAATCATGAATTGAACATGATAGACAAAGTTATATTGGAAAGTTCCCAGAAAATCTCCAAAACTGATTCCAGTCATGTGAGAAAAGCAAACGGATTATTTGGCAACAATCCTCATGGATGAGTTGACAAATATTTTCAATGTTTTATGGCCTTCTGCTAGTGACTGGTCATCTTGAAAGTTCATCATCTTGAACTGAGACTTGACTGGCCTCAAAATATACATGCCCCACAAAGGCCTGTTTTCTAACCTATACAGTAAAATCTGACAAAGAATTTTGAGGGTTTTCATAAAAGATTTTCATACAAAATTTGATGCTAGTACACTTCTTCAGTTTGTCAGTTATTCTAAAGATTGTAGAGACATTCTGACATGTTGTAGAACTTTGTGTAATAAGTGAACACAAATAGAGAGAATGAAGTAGATTGGTAGACTGACTCAGTATCAATGAGCATTATCTATATATGTTTGATACAGTAACAGTACTTAGGGTCAAGGAACTTTCAGATACCACCCTTCATTATGTCATTTGAGAGATTCCTTATTTTAAAAAATGAAATAGTATTGAAATGAAACGCATCATATGTAGGGAAAGGAAAACTGGTGTGTGAGGGAGTGAGAGAGACTAACACAATGTCACTTTCCAGATCAGGAGTTTTTCTCAATTATCTCTCAATTCAAGGAAGACTGTTTCTCATCTCTCTCTCTCACCATCTCTTTCCTTTGGTTGATCTGGATACATGCACATACATATATCAGTTAAAATGATTTGTGACATCATGCTAGCTTTACGATGGCTTTCAACAGCTTTGCCTATCTAGTTTCAATCCATGGTTCAACTCAGGAACTTACAAATGGCACCACATGCTGGGATCAACTCCCTAACTAAACACACAAACACATACACACACACACACATATATATATATATATATATATATATATATATATATATATATAACCTTCTTCTAGTATTAACTAGAAAATGTTATGTTGTGTATATATATATATATATATATATATATATATTAAGACATTTTTATGTTTAACATTCTTTTTATAGATACAAATATTTAAGTAAATGCTCTGTTTATAATAAACAGTATTAAATAACATTTACCGGCCTGAATGCCCAAGAAATTTTCATAAAAAATATTCATCCTCCGACAGGATTCGAACCTGTATCCTATATGGAACTGTCATATAGCCTGACGTGCCTTTTAACCGATTCTGTCACGGAGGATCGTTCGGTTTGCAAGGTCGAATTTACTGCTTATAAACTTCAATCTTCCATGAATCTTTCATGTACATTCATATCTGCTCATGGCGTATCAAATGTAAACAAATGACGTCACACATTATGAAATGGACAAAGTCCGGCAATTATTTTAAGACATTTTTATGTTTAACATTCTCTTTATAGATACAAATATTTAAGTAAACACTCTGTTTATAATAAACAGTATTAAACAACATTTACCGGCCTGAATGTCCGAGAAATTTTCATATAGCCTGACGTGCCTTTTAACCGATTCATATATATATATATATATATATATATATATACACACACAATACAATTCAAAAGTTTGAAGCCACTCCTGGTAATTTTTTAAATTAGCCCCAAAAGTAGTTGTTTTGTACTTTAAATAAAAGAAAATTATTCTACATGGTTAAAAAAAGTGAGACATGATTTTTTATTAGAAGTTTTATTATGACAAAAAGAAAAAAAGCATTTTATTATTAACTTTTTCTCTTGTCAAAATATCTTTCTTCAGTTTCGATTACTTAAACAGTAATTTTTGGCATTCATTGCAAAAGTCTCTCAAAATATAATGAGTTTGATAATTGATTCCATTCATTTATCAATGACTCTAAGAACTCTTGTATATTTTTTTCATTCTTCTGTCAAGTTTGTCCCACACTAATTGTGGGGGTGTGCTTCAAACTTTTGAGATAGATGCTCCATTTGTTTTTATTCTAAACAATGTTTATTACATCTACTGACACACATACTTGAGAAACCTTAATGAATAAAATGTGCTCAATGGTAGGATTCGAACATGCATCCCCTTTTGTGGGAGAAAAACTACAGTTTGCTTTAGACTGCTTGGCCCCAAAACATTCAAATCCGGCAGGGTTCGATTTACTATTTTAAGGAATGCGCACTTGTTCAGTTATTCACAAAAGCCCACATTTGCTCAGTTTCATATCTAAAACATTAAAAGTGTCAGATTAAAAATAAATCCCTTAATTCTTTAGAAATTGTTTTGTGTTTTGGATATGAAATAAGGTGATCCCTCAACATGGTGAGCTATGTTACACCAGTTACGTTGCCATCAAAGAAAAATGGTGTCAACACATGTGCTTTCCACAATCCGCATCACACCATAAGCCATTGTGTCCCTTGCTGTTTGGCAGGGTCCATCCAACACAGATTGTTTAGTGAACAGTATTGAATATTCTGTTTGTTAATCTCACTGTTCACGTAAAATAAATTTTCGTTTTTGAACAAGAGTCTTCTGTGATGGAGTCATTTTCATCCATATTCATGTAGGAGAAGATGTACTGGTTCACCCTTATGCAAATTAATTGAAGCAAAATGAATAATTCCATTATTATTTACTTTTTTTTCCTATTTTTCCAATGAAACATGTGCCAGTGCACATGTTAGTACTTCATGGGTCTATTCCACAAAGTCATTCTTTGCAGATTGACCACAGATGTTTGATTTAAATCAGGAGAATTTCCGAACCAGTCTATAGTACTTTGATTTGCTTGCTGGTAAGGCTTGCCAGCATGTTCGTGCAGCATCACAAATTTACGTATGCTTCCTTAGAGTAACGTTCATCACAGACAATGGCTGTAGGACAACTAATCGACAGTCAAGACAATAATATCTGGGAATGATAAAAAATCCGGTGCAATCATGGATGACACAATATTTTTCAAGGTCAAACGAATTTCATCACACACCCTGAAAATAGATTCATATTACTGCTCACCACTGCAAATCTGAGGAAAAAGAAATTGATTACACCCTGTCACTCCAGTGGGTCTAAAACTGACCGTATGTTGAAAGAAAGGAACTAAAGTGGTTGTTTCAATTAATTTGTACAAGGATGTATATGCAGACTTTATGGTCACCCTGTATAAATATAAGAAGTGTGGACATTGAGTGGCAACAATCTTTTTCATGCTTGAATGCAATCATTACGCCATGTGGGTTGGGCAGTGATTCGACTATTTATGTGTGTTAGTTCTTGATGCATTATGGGAAGTAAGAGGAATTATTTCTGGGTTATGTTACTCTCACAACTGAATAGAATTAATTATTGGCCAGAAAGCAATTATTTTATAGTTTTTGTATAGGGTCGTTTGTTAACTTTTAAACCAATTTTTTTATTATTATTATTTTAGTGCATTTAGTGTTTATTCATTAATTACTCACTGCTTATTATTATTAAATTTAATTAGTCGTGGTTATCTATGCTTTTGTACAGTTTATTCATTTGTTTATCTATTTCTTTAATTAAATATTTAATTTATATTTTTTTATTCTTTCTTTCTGTATTTATATATTTATTTATTTATATCTTGTTTTTATTATCATTTATTTATGGTGGAGAGTTAACATATTTGTTTAAGGTAATGATTTTTTAAACCAATTTACAGTTTCTTTCTTTTCACTTCTCACTTGTGGAATTCTTTTCCAGCCCCATGCTTTCCAGTCAACTTTAATCTTCGAAACTTTAAATGCAATGCCAATTGCTATCTACTGACCTCCTAATTACTCAGTATCTGTCCTCACTGTGCCATGTGTCCTTGATGACACATGGCACAGTGGATAGTTAGATCCAGTGACAGGACCCAAACAGTGTGAGTTTAATACCTGGTTAAGGCAGTGAAGAACTTGGAAAGGGGAATTAACAGGAGATAACTGATAGCTGACATCCATTAGACATGGCATGTGGAACTAGAACAATCTACCCCAGTGAGCAAAATAAAGGGTTCAGTTTGACATTCCAACCACCTGAAGAAGGCTGGAGCATAGTAATGTTTCTGTTTTCTAATTCTTCCACACCCAATGATTCTTTGTTTCTTAGTGACTTTACTGTCTTGTCTGGGGTGAACTTGATTGAAAAAAAAAAAAATGAAGAAAAATGTATACTACATTATCTGTGTTGTATATAATACATATATTTGCATTTTTCTTTGTGATGTTTTACCAGATATTAGTTTTTACTTTGCAAGTTATGCAGCAAAAAATTGTTTTCATGTTTACATTTTGAGATCATTTCTGATCTTTTATTTAGTATTTTGTGTTGGTCTAGGAAGGTTATTACAGCTATTTTCTTCTCCAGGCAACATTTACAGTTTTTAGAGTTATTGTTGTAAACTGCTGCTATTTTCCATGATATTTTTTTGTTTTTAAGTTCCCATATGTGTTTAGAGAGTGTTGTGTTGTTTTTGGATTTAATGTTGTTTTGTGTGCATAATATCTCCATAGTCCTTCAGTTACTCCTATGTACAAACATGAACCTGATAATTTCTGTCAACAGTAAGTAGGTAATAAGAACTTTTAAAACAGGATCTTGCTCAACATAGTGACACTACTTCAGACAATAGAAAAATGTTCACAGAGGAGAAATTTCAAAAAATTAAAATACTGCCTAATGGATAATACCACTTTAGCAGTAAGGAAAATAAGCTACTACAATTGCTTAAAACACATCCATTAAGTAAGAGTCTAATTTGTTAGCCAAGGATGTTGGGTTCAATCCTATCTAGAAGTCAAGCATAGTTAACAAGAACATAAAATGTAAGGCTTCAAGTTCTAGGGTCAGGATTTCCCCACAGGAAAATAGTCTAGTGAATGTTCATGAATTTGGTAGGACAGCCAATGTGATTTTAATCTCTGGGCCCAGTAATACAAACTCATACTTCACTGAAGGTTACCTGGATGGAAAGACACATAAAGATGTATGGAGGGCACAACAAACAAAAGATGCTGATAATAACAACAAAGTCTGAACATTAATAATGATAACTTCTCATTGCAGAAATTTAGGCAGAAACCTTTTTGTAGGATTATTTAGAATGCCACCATAACCAAGGTTTGGTGACACATATTAGCCAGATCATTGAATGAGGAAGAAAAACAGTTTTCCAATCTAGGAATAAGGCTGTGTCCATTTTGTCAGGTCAGAGTTCAGATATTTCAAAACAAGGAGAAATGTTTCCATCTTGAAATTTTCAAATTTTTCTCCATTCATAAAAGTCAATGTCATTTCTGATCAAAGGAAAATAACTTTCTTAATTGTTTCCATCATAACCTATTTTGCTCTGTTATCACTGAAGTCAATGTAGAAAAGTGTATCAGTTAAGTTACTTAAGATGTAAATGTATTATTGCAATTGGTATGTTTTTAGTCAGATGACTAATTTAATGATATATTCTTAATTTACTTGGGTTATTGAAAATCAAAATCTACTTTACTACATTTGAGCCAAAAGGTAAATATTGGTCTTGCTTATTCCCAAGTCAAATGCAAACATTAGCCTGGTTTATGCCCAAATAAAAATCTAAACATTAGCCTGGTTTATGCCCAAGTCAAAATTTAAACATTGGTTCAGTTTATGTCCAAGTTAAAAAGTAAACCTATGTTCAGTTTATGCCTGAGCCAAAAAATAAAAACTGTCCTGACTTATGTCAGAATCAAAAAATAAACATGGGTCCAGTTTATGTTGGAATTAAAAAGTAATAATTTACATGAGACTGTAACCTGATAGTAGCTGAAAAATAATTATTTCAAACTGGAATAAAAACTCCTCCAACCAAAAGTAAAGTGCTAGACATTTGTAAAAGTGTAGAATGCATATTGAATGATATGAAAGTGTTCTTCCAAAAGTATTCTTGGAGTAAATTGGTAGATTTCAATATCAATAGTGTTAGGAATTGATTTCTGGTTACCTTGTATGTTGAACCTGATTTAATGAAGTTCTTTTCAAGGACATTATCTAAGGCAGGATCCAGCTCTTCTCCAACATCCTCAATAAGCAGTGGACGTCCTAGGGAAAGACTGTCCTCAAGATGGGTGCGGAAGTATTTATGGTTCAGTGTGGTTATCTGAAAAACAAAATTGAATTGGTCAGTTTGAATACTGGCTGCATAGCAATTGGAGAAAAACCTTTTGAAAATGTATAAATCCAAATTTTCCTTTTCTTTGTCTAATCGTCAGTCATGTTTACTATGGTTTTCTTATTTTTATGTTTAGAAGTAGATTGGGTTAGTAAAAGTGTAAGAAAAATGCCGTGCAAACTTCCTTAGCTATAAACCAATAGATGCTCAAATCAATTAGTCTTTTTATTGATCTAGATTGATGTATTGAAATATTAAACATATAAACAAGTGACATTTAAAATGATAATGCTGTTGGTCAAAACCAAATGAATTATCTTTTAAGATTTTAGAGCATCAGACCTGGGTTTAAATCTCACCCTGGTTATCATCGATAATATCACCTTGGGAAGACAATTCCAGAATGTAGAACTGTTGAAAAGTATCTGAAAACTGTGCCATGGATTAACTTACCCCTTGTTAGTTAAACTGCATAGACAAAACTGTTCTGAACAGGTTATGCTAGTCATCGTGACTGAGGGTTTGAGTGTACTGGTTTTGTCCAACTACTGATCACAACAAATTGTGTGTCCTCTCCCCAAAACCATGATTAATGTCTGCTCAGCATAGTTGCAGTATAAACCACAGATTGGTTCTGTGGGGGTTGAAGAAACACAAATCTGCCTGAGCAGGTATCTGCAACAAGGAATAGCTAACCAGACAAGCATACTCAGAAAAGAGCATACAGCCATTATACTGTTAATATTTAGACATTATTTCACTGCTGACCAAGCATTCAGTTGTACAGAGCCGTGAAGGTTAACAAGTTTCAATTCCTTTTGATAAATTACATCACAAAGAACTGTTGTAACTGGTAGGTAACCTTGACATATTTGGGAAGGATATTAGAATAAACCAAAACCTATATTGGCAGCAAACCACTTGCACATGGATAGAAAATGAATTCAGTAGATCTACAGAAATAGAAAGCGGTGTAAGACAAGGATGTGTCTGTTCAACCTATGCAGTGAGGCAATTCTGAGAGAATTAAAAGACCTCTCCAGATTCATTATTGGTGGCCCCAATATTAACAACATATTCCAATGACACAGTGTTGATAGCAGACCTAGAAAGAAAACGACAAGAACTCCTACAGAAAGTACTGAAAGAAATCAAGAAGAAAGGAATAAACATCAATTGCAAGAAGATAGAATGCATGGTTGTTAGCAAAAGAACAGCCCAACATGCAAATTACAAATTGGACGTACTGAAATCAAACAAGGTGAACAATTTAAATATCTGGAAAGTGTTTTAACCGAGGATGAAAAGTGAGACACTGAGATCAGAAGGCGCATTGGGATAGCCAAAGATGCCTTCCAAAAGTTAAGCAAAGTATTAAGAAACAGAAAAAAATTTGTTACACACAAAGAAAAGAATACTAAACTGTTATGTAATATCATTCCTACAGTATGGCGGTGAATGATGGACAATCTCCTTACAGATGAAGAAGACACTTGAAGCAGCAGAAATGTGGTTCTACAGGAGCATGCTGAGGATACCATTGATCGAACATATGAGCAACGATGAAGTTTTAGAGAAAGGAGAAACAAAAAGGAAACTTCTGCTTAACATCAGGAAAAGATAGTTGAAATTTCTAGAGCCCATAATGAGGGAAGTGGGCTTGGAAAATCTGATACTCACAGGACAGAGTGAAGGCAAGAGAGCCAGAGGAAAACAACAGACAATATAGTGAGCTTGAGTAAATGGATGGCGGAACAAGGTTTGGAAGAAATAAGAAAAAGACAAAATTTATTAAGAACTACAAATTGTGGAGAACCATGATCACCTATAAGAAATGACCAAGAACAACCAAAAACAAGTTATCTATGAAGAATGATTCTTATTGAAAGACAACAGCCATTATTCTGTAAGCGTTTGGTTTGGTTTAGTTTGTGTTTTACAGCATATCAACCTCAGTGTGTTATTTAATGTCAACAAGATTTTTATTGCTGGTAATATTTTTTTTTCTTTAAAAAAAATGTATTGCTGCGAATATTTTTCCCTTTAAAAATGTATTGCTGATAATAATTTTTCTTCAAAAATTCATTGCTGGTAATAATTTTTACAAAATTTTATTTATCGTATTAAAATTTATTTTTACACTTTCATAGTGTTTTGACCCCAGTTTGAGAGTTAACTATTTTCCCATAGCTGGGACCCTAACAGATACTACCACCCTAGGAAGACCAGCAATTAAGAGGTGGTTCTATGCTCCTCAAAACCTCTTGATCAGAGGCCTTGCTGTCAGATGTAGTTTATCGTCTTGCCCAGGACAGAGTAAGTGTCTGGCTTCCATCATCTCGGCACTGTCTCTATGCATACACAAATGCAGAATAAGTTATCGAAAATGAAATGCTTGCATATATTTGAGGAATTCTCTGTGCAAATGACATTCTCAAGAGAAATAGCAAAGCTGAGAATTCAAGTCAGAAGAAATGGTTTGATAAGAAGCTTATGCAGCATTAGAATTCTTTTGGTTGACTTTCAAAATGGTAATGCTTTGGAAACATAGCTTGAGTATAAAAGGACAAAAATGAATGAAATAAAACGGGCCTGGGATTTCGGTGAAGTGTAATACATGCTGCTAACACTTACACAAATGTATATGCTGTATATATTTACACTTCGGTGTTTGTGTAACTTCACAATATGTATACCATAATAAATATATAGGTAAAAACATGCATAGATACAGGAGAAAGAAAGGAGACATACAAGTGATATTGAGGTACCCAGCCTACTGAGTCAGTCTGCCAACAGGTTTTGTGCTATTCATGTTCATTTATAAAATTCTCTTTGATAATTCTTTTGTCTACTGATATACATGGTTGTATGTGCTATGGTGATACCATTCAATGAAAATCTGTAGTCCCTTTGTCAAGAGGTTTCAAGCTATCTACATATGTTCAATTATCCTGTGATGTTTTGTAACATTTTGCTGGAACATCTCTGCGATCTTTACGATGACTGACAAATTTGAACAGCATGTCTGCATCAAACTTTTTGTTAAAATCAGCAAATCTGTTCCTATAACTCTTTATAATAGTAATGTTAATATTTGCTGTTTCCTTATAAGGAAACATCGACCAAGCAACCAGTGCCAAGGTCAATTGAAATTCATAACATCTTTCTCTTCAAACAGTTTTTCAGGAAAATATGTTTCTCAATTTCAGTAGCTGTTACAGCTCTCTCCGCTATTGATGGGAGATTACCTTCTTAACCTTTTGTCTGAAGTAGAATGGAACATCACCATCTTGATTATATCATCATATTTATTTTTGAGTTGCATGGAATTTCCATTTTGAGAAGAGCAATAACTGAAAATATTCAGACTTATAGAATTATAGAGAAAGTTAAAATTTCAAGGACACAGAATGAGAAAAGTAGACTGGGAGAATTTGACACTCACAGGAATACTGAAGGTATGAGAGATAGAGGGAAATTATGAGGAACATATTTAATGAGTTTGTGGAAATGACATGGGAACTTTCCAATACCATTTTGTATATACTTATCCTTGATGTTAATGCTTTCAAACCATTATCATATATCAGCACCAATCCTCCATGGAGACTTATGTATAATATTAGATTATATACAAATAAACCCATTTCCAGATCATGGAGAATTTGAAGGGAATAAAATAATCATATTGTAACTTATAATAGGTGGTTTGACAGTTCAAGTAGTAAACATATTACTTGAAAAATGTCTCTTTGTACCAAATACAGGTGCTGTCAGGAATAGTCTTACCAGTTGGAATTTTTCAAATTATGAAATAAGCATATTAAATGAAAATGTTATTTTATATAAGTTTAATAAATGTGGGCCCCAAATAATCATGCCACAGTGATTGGTTGGTTGGCTGTTTAGTGGCATATCAATACCTCTATGGGTTATTTAATGCTAAAATCAAAATATTTTGTATGCAATTTTATGGCTTCAGCTACATTTATTTTGAATGCAATTTCATGCCTTCAACTGCATATATTTTGTACATGATGCCTGCTCCCCAACATCCAAGTTATTATATAGTAATATAATTCTTAAAATACATTTCAAGACTTACAAAACTTCTAAGAACACAAGCACTTCACTAAATATGTTGTCATTTTTATAACATGGAAAAGCACATATTAATATAAGGATTCTACTGTATATGAAAGTTAGGGATAATTTTTCTATAATAATTTAAGAAACTGATTTCATCCACACCAAAGATACATAGCCTAATGAATGAAAGTGTTGGTCAAAGCATATCTGGTTTTCTGACAGTTGTGAGTTCAATCTCTAGGTATGGTAGTGCTGAAATGTCACATATGTATCCATTTCTTCCACTGAACCAAAGAAACACAAAGATGAATAAGACTGGTTAGTATTAACTGATATGAAATATTGCCTTAGCATGCTTCCAAGGCTGTTGTGATTTCAATCTCTAGGTTTGGTAGTGCTGAAAAGTCATATCCTCTGGTTCAGTAGAAGAAATGGACAGGTAAAACAAAGGTGAATAAGACTGTTGGATATTCTTACATAAAATATCCCCTAAGCATTGTTCCCCAACAATTGTGAGTTCAATCTCTAGGTCTGGTGGTTGAAGAAATGGACAGGTAACACAAAAATAAAACTGGTGAGAAACACAAACATAATACAAAAGTTCTTTTGGACTCACCTGGAGTTCATTTTTTTTCTCTCTGTTCTTGATCCAAGTTTTTCCCTGTCCTTGTGGATCTATTAGTAATGGGTAACGTGCTGCTTTATTGACAATCAATCCATTCTGGATTGAAAGTTCATCATTGGGTAAACCCTGTAGGTTCCATTCACTTATAGTCGCATTATCTACTAACATGCTAACAATGTTCAGATCCTATATAAAAAGAAAAAGATATAATTAGTTTTATTCAATGGTCCTTTCCATAAAATGGATTACATAACAAAGCATAATGCAATAACAATGCATACCTCATAATGTAAAAAAATAGTTTGTCAACTGTGGATTTATATTTTAGTTATATCTGGTTGAATTATTTTAAAGTCATGTTGGATCAGTATATTTGGAAGATAGTTATTACATATTGTTGAGTTTTATAATAGGCACTGCAACTTGAAATAGTAATATATTTTTCATATTAATAGAGATTAAGCACTCTAGATCATGAATATAAAAAAAATATATATAAGTTAAAAGGTATTTCCAGTTTGTTATGTAAGTTCATCGTAAATTGATCTCCCTACAAAAAGAAAATATACCTATACAACATGATTTCTTAAAATGCAAAAATCAATATTTTAAAATTTGAAATTCATAATTTGGCATCCTTTTCTAGATATATTGCTATCAATTAAGCATTCCAGATTACAAATTAAAAAAAAAAATTAATCTAATAAAATGATCCAGAGTGCTAAATAAAATTTTTAAAAATTAAAAAATGAACACTGGTTACAGTGCCCAACTTGAAATTATGGATTTCAGGAAATTGTTAGGTTATCATTTCTCCTATCTGACATGGACTCATCAAACAGAACAAAATAAATACTTTAGATAATATCCCCTCCAAAATATTCCAGACGTTACCAAAAATATTATTCTAGATGTAACCCAAAACAAGCATTCACGCATCACAAAAACAAGTGTCCCAGACATTATCCAAAACAATAATTTTTTTCAAATATGAGATCTTAAGGCAACGTGAGAGATTTTAACGTATCTTTTCTACATGTGCCAGTTGTTGTTGCTGTTTATAGTTTTCTTATTTATGAGATATATTGAGTTAAAAAAAATGAAATGATGATATTTGAGATTGAATAAAGTAAATTGAGAAGAAAAGACACACTATTTGAAAAAAAAAATTGATATAGTACAGAAAAGAAAACTTCTTATGACATTCAAAGGCACTCAGACATCAGATGATTTTATATCAAGACTTTCACTGGAAACCAAGTAAATGGTCCAAAATACTGAAATAATTAAACAAAAAATCCCTAACAAAAACTATCTTTAACCAAAATTGTATACCAAAAAACGGTTTTTGAATTCAGAGTTGTCTTTCTTTTAGACTGGCCGCCAACCAAGACTATAAGGCACAGTTAATCCTGTGATTTACTCATAGATAAGTGGGGAGAAGAGATGGATTCATATCTTTCCCAAGGGTATTTGTGCTTTGTCTGTAAGTGCATGTAACAGACTTGATTAAACTTAGCTCACTGATTTTTCATTTTGGGTCAATATCCATTACACTGTTCATCAACAAAAAATAAAGACCCCAAAATAGTATCTGCAAAGAATAAGCCAAGTACCACAATACATCTTGAAAATAATAAATTCAAATGCTTATGGGTCTTGAGTATATGTAAGATTGGTATAACATAGCTTGGTTAACCGAACAATGTATGCCTATTGAAAATAAAATGTTCACAAATGCTTATATATATATATATATATATATATATATATATGAAATCTTATTACTATAAATATTTTATTTATTAGATACATGCAAGTCTGATAGGCCAACAAAGTAAAAGGAGCAGCTGCTCTCAGAAAGGACCTCCAATCAGTTGTTAACAGGAGCAAGGAATGGCTTGTAAATTTTAACACCTCTGAAACAAAACTTATTTCATTTAATCACCGTAGAGAACCTTTTCTGCCTACCATGGCTGATTCTAACCTCCAGGAGAGCAACACATTGCATCTTCTTTGGCTCATGTTTTCCATTGACATGAAATAAAGTTATATCGTATCAATTGGTAAGTCTAGTGCTAGGAAAGTTGGTTCACTGTATATTGCCAGATAATTTTTCTTGTCAGAATCCATCTTGCACATTTATAAATCTACAGTGCATTGAACATTGCTGCCATATATGGTCTGGTGCACCTGTTATATATCTCAAGATTCTTGACAAGATCCAACAGAAGGTCTATAATGAAATCAATCCTGACCTGGCATCTTGACTTCAGTTACTTGAATTGGCTTCCCTCTGTCTTTTCTACAAATATTTCATGACAATTGTTCTGATCAGCTTTCTTCCTTAGTACCTTGACTGTATGAATTTAAGCGTACTACTGGATTGGCAACTAGGTCTCACCATTTTTCTACTCTAGCTTGATGTAACAGTAAGTTCTATTCTAGCATTTCCTTTTCCCATACTTAAATTTTTTTCTGGTTTAGGATGAGATTTCTGGTTCTTTCTAAAGTCTCCTCTTTCACTTTCAATCCAAGTGACCACTAAGATATGGTTCTACATCTTATACTGGGCCTCAGACCTTTTTCTGATTCATTGTACATCAAAGCTTGTCAGCTGAATATGAGCACTACAAAAGCAAAATTAAAAATAAAAAGTCACTCTCTGAGAGCCTCACATCCAGTCTATAAAACAAATCCAAAAAGATGAAATAAAATTTGGATGGATGGATGTTGGATTTAACGGCATGTCAACTCCTGAAATAAAATTTGGATGTCAGAACCACAAAAGCAAAAACATGACGAAAATGTTATGTCTACCATGACCACTTAAAAGGACCTGCTCAGTGCCCAACAAGTCAGTTCATAGTAACTTCTTGATCAACTGATCTGACACAAGCTTCAACAAGGCCAGTACACAACCAACACTTCTTCGAGATCAGACTCCTTTGCTGACAAGCGTTGCCTCATTTGACTACAAGAGACATTTGACTCAATGTTTATGTTTGTAATACAGATAATTTTATTTTAACATATAGTGTTTTCTTTCCTGTTCTCTTTAATTTTTGTTGTTGTGTTTTGCTTCTTGAAACGCTACACAGTATATAATATGCCAAAAAGTGAACAGAACATCTAAGCAATGAGAAAGTTTTAAGAAAAATGCAAACATACTTTGAGTCAGAAAGAGGTACTTGAAATTTATAGAACACATAATGAGGAAAGAAGGCTTGGAAATTTGAAACTCCTAGGACATATTGATGGCAAAAGGGATGAAGGGAATCAGTGAGTAACCTACCTAATGAGTTGATATAAATATGACAAAGTAAGCCTACAAAATGGAAGAATTTGTGGAGAGCCAAGATCACCCACATCCTAAAGGGAATCAGTGAGTAGCCTACCTAACCGTTTGGTAGAAATAGATGGCAGAAAGGATAATAAAAAAACAATCATTGCTAAGATCTACAAAGAAGAGGACGTTGTGGAGAGCTATGATCATCCATATCCTGAAGGGAAACAGCTAGTATGCTATTTAATGAGTTGGCATAAATGGATGGCAGAAGACTGACTAGGAGGGATAACAACAAAAAACAATTATTGCTAAGAGTTACTGTTGCATTGTGTTGTTCTGTGACACGTGATCAGTACTCAACTTCCCCTGTCTTTCTTTACTATACGCTTTATATCTCTTGTACATAACATATGCAAATAGATACAATACTATTTACTAATACACTTCACCTCCCTGAACTGAAAAGATTTAATACTTTTGATTGTTCTCAAACTTCTTCTACAACTTCTTTCCTCCTCTCTCACTCGCATGTATATATCCCTTATTTCTTTATAAGGTCTTTCAGCTTTGGAACAATTAGCCAACTGTTTCTTTTTATTCTTTAAGCAATCTTGTTTAATATTGGATCTTGTAGATTTTCTGATACCAATCTTTGTAGAGATAATATGGTTTGGTTTGGTTTGTATCACGGCATATCAACCTCAATGGGTTATTTAATGCTGACAAGATTTTTAGGATAGGTTCGTATAAATAGATTATGTATTATTTTTTTCTAAAACTGTATTGCTAGTAATACTTTCTTATACAAAAATTTATTGCTAGTATTAAAACCTATTTTTACACTTTTATAGCATTTTGACCCCAATTTGGAGGTTAACTATTTGCCCATAAGAGGTAATATGTCAGTTTCAACCCAATGTAATATTTCTTCATCTGGGATTTCTATTTTTTCTTTCTGATGCTTATTAAACTGTAATGTTGACAGTGTATTGGTGTATGGTATTGTATTTCCTTTTACATACACAATGTCAAAATCATAAGCCATTAATTTTATGGCCCATCTTAGAATCCTGGAAGAAGTAATTTTTGGTAGCTCCTTTCTAGGATTAAAAATAAATTCTAGTGGTTTATGGTCCAACTTTAATAGGAACTTCTTTCTTAATAAACTCTGTCCATGCTCCAGACAATGGCCCATGTCAGTGTTTCAATATTTGGATTTATTTCTGCTGCTATCAATTTTCTTGAACGGTTCATTATTGGATGGCCTCCTTGCAATAAATTGGCTAACACAGCTTGCTCACTTGCATATGTAGTTAACATAACCTCCTTTACAATTCTTTGTCCTTTTGTAATGTGGTTACACCATGGTTTGACCCAGTGCTCAAGGTGTGGATAAACTTCGATTTTCACTGCTCGGAGATCAAGGAACACAATGTGGAACAGAAGCAGATGAAGGAATGAAGCAGAAAACAGATAATCATCATTTGACTGGTGCCAATACTGACCAGTGTGGGAACAACCCTGGAGTGAGTCGGGCTGGCCAGTTAGCAGAATTGTTATATTATGCTCAGCTTTATCAAGTGCCATATTTCATTTACAGAATAGCCAAATGACATCCAGCATGCAGAATAGCCATATTATGTTCAGAATGAGGAATTGCCAAATTACGTTCACAGTATTGCCATATGATGTTTAGAATGCAGAGTTGTCATATGATGCCCCACCGCACAGAATTGCCATATTACACCTTGCATGTAGAGTTAACAAATTACACTCAGCCTGTAGAACTACCATATTACTTTCACCAGGCAGAGTTGCCAAATTACGTTCATAGAATTGCCATATGGCACTCAGTATGCAGAATTACCTTATTATGCACAGCATGCAGAATTTTCATGTTACTTTCACAGAATTGCCATCCACAGGCTGAACATATTGTGACATGCAGAATTGCAATTTTACACTCGGCATGCAGAATTGCAATTTTACACTCGGCATGCAGAATTGCCATATTATGTATAACATTCAGTATTGCTGTAATAGAATCAAGCCTTCAGAATTGCAATATTACATTCAGCATGCAGAATTGCAATATGCTTAATCTGCAGAATTGCAATATTATGGTCATTCTGTCTGCTTTTTAAAAAAACTATAGAAAACTTTTCCTACTTTGTCATATCTTTCCTCCAAAACTCTTATATATTTATTTATAATGTTATCTATATACATATATATATATACATATATGCATATATCTATATATACAGACATATTTTATATATAAATGTGTGTGTGTGTGTGTGTGTGTGTGTGTATCTAAGGATGAACGTAATATGGCAATTCTGTTTACTGAGTATAAGGCAATTCTGAAGGCTGAGCATAAGTAATATGGCAATTCTGAAAGCTGAATGCAATGTAGCAATTCTGCATGCTGAGCATAATAAGCAGTTGTATACCTGTTAATAGGTGCGGACACGGAGACAAAATTTAACCTTATGAGAAGTTATAAAAGATGGTAATAACTTAGGTTTTTGTCCTTGTATTTACAGAAGAGGTACTTACATCAGAGAATGGAATCTGAACTTGGTTCATAGAATTTTTCCATGTCTTCACCATTCTGTTTCTGAATTCTTGGTTGAAAGGTCCAGCATATGAAAGGAAACCAGTGGCCAGCAGTACATCACCCACTAAGCGTTTAATCTGGCTATCAAAATTCTTGCTGGCCTCTGTCCAACGTGTCTTCTCTCCAGCTAGTCCTTCAATTAAAGCTGTAGCATTTGACATCTTCCTTCTGCATGCTTCTGCATCATCAACAAGTGCCTAGAGACAAAGTAGAAGAAACAAGACATCACATCAAACATCAGATATTTTCACATGCTGATTATAAACAATTATAACATAGAATTGTTTCTTCTCTTTGTTATGGCAGTGAGTGATGGACAAGTTTTGCACAGATGAAGAGAAGAATTGAGGCAACAGAAATGTAGTTCTACAGAAGGATGTTGAGAATGCCATGTACATAGCATATAAACAATGAGAAGCTCTTAAGGAAGATGGGAACAAAAGTATATTAAGAATCAGAAAAGTGAAATGGAAAATTTGAATGTCAAAGGTGAAAGAGACAATAAGAGGCAGAGGGAAACCTACCTGAATGTGAATAACAACAACAAAGATGAGGACAATAGTTCAAATGTAAATAATGATAACTCATCATCATCATCTTGATTGTGCTATTATTTTTTCTTCGAGATACATGTTATATCCATTTTAGTTGTTGCTGCTGTTGAAAGTCTTCAAGTTACGTAGTTTCTGTTACGTGCTACAGCTCTTTATGATTCTATAATACCAGGTCACAAAATGACTGTTTTTGTATTATTAAATACATAATTTCTCTTTAGTACATTACGTTATTCAGACTATTGTCCTCATCTTTGTCGCCATATTTATTACAATGTTTTGGCCATTGTATGCTCTGGCCTTCTTCAGGTGGTTGGAATGTTGAACTGAACCCTTTATTTCACTCACTGGAGTAGACTGTTCTAGTTCAACGTGCTTTGTGAGTTCAATACCTGGTTAAGGCAGTGGGGAACTTGGAGAGGGGAATTAACAGGAGATAACTGATAGTTGACACCCATTAAACATGGCACATGGAACTAGAACAGTCTACCCCAGTGAGTGAAATAAAGGGTTCAGTTCAACATTCCAACTACCTGAAGAAGGCCAGAGCATACACCGGTCAAATGTTGTAATAAATATGGCGACAAAGATGAGGACAATAGTCTGAATAATGTAAATAGTGTGCATAATACCTCATCTCAGAAATATAGACAGATTATCTTTAGTAATTACTCATTTTCATTAAAGGGATACTGTTGTTCCTGATAGATTAGATTAAAAATCAATAAACTTTATTTTTTTTAATCAATTCAACCCAAACAAGGTGATAATGCCACTAAGACACAAGTGGCTATTGGAAACAAAATAGAATGAAAAGAATTTAGAAGGAACTGGAAACCTAATATTAAACAGGAAATAAGTGATAAACTTCTTTTCCTGTTCAAAAGTCTGGGGAAGAAGTGTAAAGTGGATGGTAGGCAAACTTATCTACTCCTATTAAAGAAAAGCATAAATAAATGAATACTAAATAAAATTTCAGAGTTTAGATATAATTTTCTATATAATGGTCATTTTTTTTTTACATAGATTCTTGTAGCTTTTGCTGAAGGTCTTGAATTGCTTGAAACTATTGGCATCCAGATGAAAACTGGGATATCATGTTGCCAAGTGATCATATCAAACAGCAGATCTGCTTAGGGTCAGAATTTTATATCCAATCAGAAAAAAACATTACAGCTTTTGATGACTTGTTATTTTCCTTTAATATACTTTAATTTTTATCTTTTATGATTTTATAAAAACATTTATACAGAAATTTAAAATGGAATATTGCTGCCAAATCTGGGTTGGAGCTGCCACATCTTTACTTTTCCCCTTGATAGAGTTCAAAATTGTTACACCTCTTAAAGGATTACATATTTTCCACTCTATGGCTTATTTCACACAGATTCAATATTGCAAGTCGATTGATACGCTCATGTATTTTACATGTCAAATGTTCAGATATGCTACACTTTTTAAACCAACTGGTCAGACATTTAGAGCTAGGCCTTGTCTTTCTACACCCACAATGTCTAATCACCCACATTTCCTCTATATACCCTTCATAAAAAGGAAAGTCCACTCAGACAGCTTTTCTCCAAGAACTACAGAACAAACTTCCTGAACACTACTTCTTCAAGGCAAGGATCAATTGTTATCTGTCCTTCTTATGATCAGAATCATCACTTCCTTTTACTTCCATCTACCTCCAATAACATTCAATCACTGTCTCAAGTAGTTCTTGAGCCTTGTATTCGTTGAACCTTTATTAATCAGGGTTTTTTTTATTTCTGCTTTCTCTATTTTTACATTTTCTTACAAGCAATTTTTGCCTCATTATTTACCTTAGAAGCAATTTTTCCCCATATTATTTACCTTAGAATCAATTTTTGCCCTATGTTATTTACCTTAGAATCAATTTTTGCCCTATTTACCTTTCCTTAGAAGCAAATTTTGCCTTCTCTTAATTTGTTTCCTTTTTTATATTTTCTCATAAGTATTTTTTTAGCTTCTCTTTTTTGCTTTCTCTTCTAAATAACTTTTTCCTTTTCTTTTTTTTTTACCTTTTCTTAGGAGCAAATTTTTTTTCTTCTCTCATAAATAAAGCAGTAATTTCAACTTTTGAAATGGATTTTATTTTTTTTTAAAAAGATAATTTTCACCAAGGCTACCATATCAAATACCAGTTCTCACTTGGCAAAGACACTTCAATTCAAATTCAAAAATAGCAGATGAAGAATAATGGTGGTTACAAGTAAACTTAACTAACTTCATGGACATGAATTATTGCGTCCATCCATTGTGACACTGCTAGTCACTCATTCTTTTTTTATAAAGTTTTGACTTTAATATTTCAGTTGTTTAGTTTTGTTTTAAACAAAAAATTTCATTTTGTAGAAGCATCCATTTAAAAAAACCAAAATCAAAATATAGATTCAGGAAAAAATAAAAGCAAATTCAGTTTCAATAAAGTACCATCACTCTAGAATATTCTTTCCTTTTTGGAAGATAAGAAACAGAATTTCTGTGATAAAGTGTTATTTACTAACATCTTTGTTATTATCACATTTCTACTGCTGCACTTTTCCGGCCTTCTTCTGGTGTCTATCAATCCAGTAATTATAAGTTCAATTCCTGGTCCTGGTAGTATACATTCAGACTGAGCAGACATAATGCAAGCAATAACTGAACAGTATTAAATAAGAACAAAATAAGATAACCCCAGGCATGGATAGTGTAACGTGAACAATCTATCCCCCATAGATTAACTAAGGATTCAATTTGAAATTCCCTGAATATTAACTAGATCAACAGACAGATGAAGAAGGTCAGAGGGCACAGCAGCCAAAATATTATGAAAATAACAAAGATGAAGACTTTAGACTGTAAATAGTGTAAACCATGAGAAGCAAAAAGAAAAATTAAACTATCTGGAAGCCACAGAAAGCTTTTTTTTTTACCCCAATATTTGAAACTTGTTTTATATAAACATAAATCTTGTTTAAAAATTCAATCTTAAATTGATATTAAATCTGAGTTTAGTTCAAATAAAGAAAATTCAGAGGATGCCTTATCACTCTAATAGCTTTTTCGTGATTCAGATCATATAAACAAGAATATTTTAATCTTTCTTATCAAATCACAAAAAAGAAGTGATTTTGAATGGCCACTCTTCTAGATCTTTTTGCATTAATGCAGGTGTTCCTCAGTTCTCTCTCCTTGGACCTGCGTTGTTTCTAATTTTCAGAAATGACCTTGATGTCATCATTTCTCAACTCAGTATCCATAAAGAATGGTAAAGCTCAGGCAGTTGCTATGGATATCTTGAAGGCATTTGACAAGGTTTGGAATAATGGTCTTCTTCACAAGTTGAAAGGTTATGGTATTTCTGGAGAAATTTTTGAACTAATTCAGTCTTTCATATGAAATTGTGAAATCAAAGTTATCTTGAATGGCCACTCTTCTAGATCTTTTTGCATTAATGCAGGTGTACTTCAGGACTCTCTCCTTAGACCGATGTGATTCCTAATCTTCACCAACAAGCTTCCTGATTTCAGCAGTTCTCAGCTTGATATCTATGCTGATAACATGACTATTTACTCCTGTCTCAATGGTAAGTCTGATTGTTTTGATAAAGTTAAACTGGCAGCTGATCTTAAAAAAAAAAATAAATAAAATGACCAAAAATCTATTGTTAACTCTGGCAAGAAAGGGTTTGTTAATTTTAATGCCACTCAAATAAAACTGCTCTCCAAGACAACCTTTTCTGCTTTCCATATACATGGCTGATGCTAACTTCCAGCAGAATGATTATTACTGTCTGAAATTTAATTTATAACTGATAGTTAAAAATAATTCCTGAAAACTGATTTTGGGTCAGTATTTTAATTGCCTAATTCTTAAACCAGAAATCCACAATAACTGACAAATGTATAGATAATCTATTCAATAATGTAAAATGCAATGTGACTTCATATATTTATTGGTCATGTTTTTTTGTTTTTTTAAAATCATTTCAGCCCAGGCAAGGCAACAATGCCACTAAGATTCAGGAGATTATTGAATGTTTCTGGCCATATAAGAGATTGGTTATTACATAGCATTTTGAAATGCCTTTCTTTGTTTCTAATGTAATTTTCATGTTTTAATTTTCTTAAATTTTGAAGTGATGTTTTCTTTTCCCCTTCTATCCACGATATTCTTAATCTTCTTTATCTGTATAGAAATTGTCTGGCATACTTTTGCAGTAAATATATGCCTCATAAGAATGGAATATCTCATTATTAAATAGGGCAAGTCAGAATGTTAATACAATACATTTCAGTCATTTTTTATTTTGGTTTGGTTTTTGTTTTGTTTTACTGCATATCAACCTCAATAGGTCATTTAATGCGGACAACTTTTTTTTATACTGGTAATATTTTGCTTTGTCAAAAATCTATTTCTGTTAATATTTTTTTCCTCAAAAATGTACAACTTGTAATATTTTTTCAAAAACACATAGCTGGTAATATTTTTTCAAAAACATATTGCTGGTAATATTTTTTTTCTTCAAAAATTTATTTCTGGTAATAATTTTTACAAAGTATTTCTGATATTAAAACCTATTTTTACACTTTTATAATGGCTTTTAGCTCAATTTCTGGTTTAACTATTTGCCCATAGCTGGGACCCTAACAGGTGCTACCACCCCAGGTCAGGGTGGACCTGGGAAGACCAGCAATTAAGAAGAGGTACTATGCTCCTCAAAGCGTCCTGATCAAAGGCCTTGCTGTTAGATATAGTTCATCGTCTTACCCTGGATGCAGATGTAGTTTATCGTCATACCCAGTGGTGGTGGTGGGGGGGTATTACCCCTCTGCAGAGGTGCAGTCGGTGTATTCTACAGCCCCAGCCGACAGGGCTATTTTTGCTTTTTTTATGCTTTTTATTTTACTTATAAGCATAATTCTTTTTCTGTTATAATTTTGTAGCTTTTTGACAATGCTCTTTCTTTTTTTTTTAAAAAAAAAGTAATGTTCAGTAAATAATTGGTATCACCCAAGCAAGGCTGTACAGCCCCTAAAACACGAGAGGTTACTGGGTGTAAAGGAATTAGAAACAGAAAGCATTAGTAATGTGCAGAAAGAGAAAAAAGTAATCAGGAGGGCAGTAGATAGCGATTGACATTGCATTTAAAATATTTGCAGATTAAAGCATGGAACCGGAATGGATTTCCACAAGTCAGAAATGCAAGAAAAAAAAATAGTTAGCATAGAAATTATGCCCATATCTAGACAACTCAACTGTCAACTGATGAGATCTTGATACCTGTCTAGTACTGCACTTAAATTCATAAAGTCAAGGTACCATAGTGAAGAGCTCATCTGAACAATTACCATGAAAGTATTTATAAAAAAGGCACAGAGAGGCAACCTTACAGGGGTGGGCAAATGACTGAAGCTGAGCCACCAGATCAGGACCAATAATATTGCCGAGTCTTCCTTGGGTCTTATCAAGGAGCTTCAGGTAAATAGCAGAGACACTGGGGCCATATGTGGCAGCACTATTGTAAGCATGTGTGAATGGTAGACTTATAGATATGCCAGACAGATTCCAGAGAGAAAAATTATCTCACACGACAGTCTTTCCTCTTCATATCAGCTGTGAATGTCAGCCAGAGAAGGTGCAACGAGTCACTTTCCTGGAGGATAGCATCAGCCATGCTGATGGAAGGCAAAGAGGAATCTCTCAGATGATTAATGGAGGGAAGCTTAGTTTTGGTAGTGTTAAAATTGACAAGCCATGTTTCGCTTCAGTTAATGATGGTCTTGAGGTTGTTTTGTACATCAGCTGCCATTTTGACTTTGGGAAGGGTTCTTAATGAAAATTAAAAACATCGTAAGAGCGAGGATGGAGCCCTGGAGGACATCTGCATTAATACAAAAAGATCTAGATGAGTGACCATTCAAGATAACTTTCATTTCATGATTTGATAGGGAAGACAGGATCAGTTCAAAAATGTGTCTGGAGACACAGTAACTTCTCAGCTTGTGGAGAATTCCAGATATAAAATCCAAAATTAATCATTCAGAAAATCCAACTAATCCTATGTAAAAATTACTTAAATTTAGCAGCCATAACATTTTGATAACACATGTAAACAAGAGAGAAGAAGAAAGCATCAAGAATCATATTATGTTTTGAGTGAAATTTGTTTGTAGAAATCTGAGATAAATTTTAAAGAAAAAGCAATCAGGCCCTTGCCACCTTGGAGGATTGTTATAAGACAATCTTGCTTGCTTGTCTTACCTTTTGGTTTTGAGTCATACTAAACTAAATATAATAAAACAAACTTAATATCATTGAGAGTTATCTTCCCTTGTTGCTGTCTATTTTAATCATCCACAAAATTATTCACTTGAGAAGACTCTTTTACACTTATGACTACATCATGTTGAAACACTGGTTCTCGTATGATCACTGAAGTTAAGCATTGTCATGCCTGGTCAGTAACTCCAGAGACAGATATGCAATGTGATAGGTGACAAAATCCAGAGTCAGTAATGCAATGTGATAGGTTCTAATCTGGCATCTCGTCTACAGACACTCTCTCACAGACGTGCTGTGGCTTCCTTCTGTCTTTTCTACAAGTATTTTCATGGCAACTGCTCTGACAAGCTACTTTCATTGGTACTCAAACTGCATGAATTTACTTGTGCTACTAGGATGGCATCTCACTCCCACCCTTTCACTGTTGAAACAGTTAAATGTAGCTGTCTCTTCTACTTCAACAGTTTCTTATCTCACACTTCCCATCAGTGGAACTCCCTTCCTCTGACTTGCTTCCCTGATAGCTATAATCTTCAACTATAATGTCAATTGACATCTTCTGATGCCTTGATCCTGATTCCCATCCTTCTGTATATCCTTTCCACAAACACCCTCTTTACTCCTGTTCTTGCTTTCTGTAACCCCTTGCATGTTAGTTGCACTCATGCCTTCCTTGGGGTAATATGCTTAAAAATATATATATATATATGAGTGATTGCATGAGAATACCAGTTGTTGTAAGCTTGGAACATGATGTAGTCATAAGAGTATTCTCAAGGGAATAATTTTGTGGAAGTTCAGGTGGTGTAATGGATAATGGCTCAGAATTAGAAATTGAAGAGCTGAGTTTCAATTTCAGTTGGATTCATTGTGTGTTATTAGAATTGTAGGTTCAGCAAATTCTGGCATTTCTAATCCTGCTGGAATCAATAATCAAGTCACTTTGAGGTGACATCTTTTGCAACAGTCAAACTGAATTCAGATGTGCATTTCTTTTTTTTTTATACGCACTCCAATATACAATCTTTGATGGAGAAAGATGTCCTATTTAATGTTTGGCTGCTGCCTTTGTATTACAATGGCTTCAAGAATTTTAAGTTTTTCTTTGCATTGATTTCTAGGAGTTAGGATCAAATGTGGATTGGAATCTGACAGAATGGTAACAAATAGAAAATGTTTATCAATTGAACAGGTTTCACTTTTATTCAAATTTTCTCAGAGACTGAGATATAGAGAAAAAATAAAGAAATTCTGGTATTTTCACTTTTGTGTCATTAGATTTTCATTGGTCAATCATGTATCATATGTATTTGAATATTTTAAACCAACATTGGCATAATTCCAAATTCGATGGGAGATGCTGTATCCATCTGAACTTTCAAGAAATTAATGGCTTCCAAGCCTACCTGAAAAACTGTAAATATTGCTATGTAAGTGTATAAAAATTCTAGTTTGTCTGTATGGAGATCAGATGATTGAGTCCTATGTAATATTTTGGTGTTATAGGAATGAAAGATGTCAGGAAGTGGAGAAGGGAAGTGGATAGATCAAGGCAATTGGAGATAATGATTGACGCTACACTTAAACCGTTGGAGATTGTATTTGTCAGGGAAACAGTAATAGGGAAGGGAGTTCCATAGGCGAGATGTGCGAGACATGAAGCTATTGGAGTAGAAAAGACGTCTACATCTAACAGTTTCAATGGTGAAGGGGTGGGAACGGGATGCCAGCCTCGTAGGACGCTTAAATTCACGAGGCTTAGGGACAAGCGAAAGCAACTCCTCGGAGCAATTACCGTGGAAGTACTTGTAGAAAAGGCAGAGCGATGCAACATCGCGTCTGTGAGAGAGCGACTGCAGACGAGATGACAGATCAGGGCCAATCACATTGCATATCCATCTCTGGATCTTATCAAGAACCCTGAGGCAACACGCAGGGGCCCCAGACCATAAATGGCAGCAATACTCCATGCAAGGTCGAATGGTAGACTTATAGACTTGGAGGATCGATTCCGGGGAGAAGAATTTCCTGGTTCGGCACAGGGAACCAACTTTTCTTGCGGTGGATGATGCAATTGACTCGATGTATTTGTTCCATCTCAGATCAGTGGACAGCGTGAGACCGAGCAGCCGCAGAGAGGAGCTCTCGAGAAGTTGGTCCTCAGACATTCTGATGGGATGCAGGGGTGGGTCCTTGTGGTGGGTAATGGAGAGCAGTTTTGTTTTAGAGGCGTTAAAGTTGACCATCCATTTCTCACCCCAGTCCACAAACGATTGGAGGTCCTTTTCAATTTGAGCTGCCAGGTTAATTTTGTCCGCCTCAGTAGATTTGTGCTTGAGGCAGGAGTAAATAGTAGTGTTGTCAGCGTAGATACCGACTTGGGAGTCTATGGCATCAGGAAGGTCGTTTATAAATATGAGGAACAGAGTAGGGCCAAGGATGGAGCCTTGAGGAACACCAGCGGTAGTGGGAGAGGAGTTGGAGAAGAATCCACTGAGAACAACCTTCAAATCCCGGTTTGATAGGAACGATTGAATTAGGTCAAACAATCGACCTGTGATACCATAACCCCGGAACTTGCGAAGGAGGCCGGCATGCCAAACCCTATCGAATGCTTTGGAGATGTCAAAGGCCACGGCACGGGCTTCGCCGTTACTATGGATAGCTTGGTAGACAAATTCAGTGATGGCCGTAAGCACATCGGCAGTAGACCGGGCAAAGCGGAAACCATACTGCTTGTCTGAGAGCAGATCGTGGGATATCAGGTGAGTAATCACTTCGGTGTTGATAATGGCCTCGAAGACTTTGCCGAAGAGGGGAAAGAGACTTATAGGACGGTAATTAGAAGGGTTGGAGGGGTCGCCAGAGTTCTTAAAGACAGGAACAATGGTAGAGGATTTCCAGCAGTCAGGAAAACAAGAGTCCTTGAGGCAGAGGTTGTACAATTCAGAGAGGGCAGGTGCCAGTTCAGGTGCGCATTTCTTCAGGACAATGGCTGGTATTCTGTCACCGCCAGTAGCCTTGTGGAGATCTAAGTTATAAATAATGCCCAGTACCGACGACGGGGTTATGTGCAAGCCGTCCAGTAGGGCCTCAGTTCTGGGAGGGAAGTCGGGCAAGGGTACCCCAGAGGAGTCAAGCATAGAATTGGAAGAAAACTTTTGACCTCAAACTGATTGAACAGTGGAGGAATGGAGGGTTTGTTACTATTTAGAATGCTCTTGCAGAGGCGCCAATAGTCCTTGGAGCCAAATTTGCGGGATGCAATACGTTCCTTCATCCGAGCTGCAAATAGTGCCTTGGCATTGTCGAGGGTACGCTTACACTCATTGCGTGCAGAGGTAAATAGACGTCTGTTGGAGTCGGACATGTCACTACAAAAACGGTGGAAGAAGTGGTTCCTATGGGCAATGGCGGCTGAGCAAGCAGCTGTGAACCAGGGGGAGGAGCGCGGTTTGACCTTGAATTTCCGGGAGGGGATGAAAGCTTTGATACCGGCTTTGATCCAGGAAGAGAAATCAGAAGCACACTCATGAGTGGGGAGCTTAAATACAGCATTCCAGGGGACATCGCTGAGGAAGTCCCGAAACGAGTCCCAGCCAGCCCGTTGGTAGCAGAAAGTGGTTCTGGTGGTAGGAGGTTCTTTGCAGGGGGTGGCCTGAAGGAGATACTAACAGACACGGCAGCATGATCGGAGTTACCGATAGGACAGAGCTGCGTGGCACTACAAGACTCAGGGATGGAGGTAAAACACAGGTCGAGGAGTGAGGGCTTACAGTCACGATTGTAGTCAAAAGTTAGTAAAACTAACTATAAATTTGGACAGACAGATTTTTTTGGCATTGTTTAATAAAACTTGTATGAAAGAATTCTTGCTGCCTAAAAACACACACACACACACATATATATATGTAGGAGGACAAGTGGAGTAATGGATAACGGCTTGGTTTGAGGAATCGTAGAGCCGAGTTTGAATTCCAGTCAAATCCATTACATTCACTTACGTGCTAATACCTTTGGGAAAGGTGTGAATCCTCTTCTTCCCCCAGCTATGGGTAAATAGCAGGACAGAATGGGTTCTATAGCCTTGGATGGCAACTGGTCTAGGAGAAGGACAATTCTGAATTCAAAACCTGCAGAGGGTCATTTGGGGACCCTGTGGCACATAGTGCACCAGGTCTCTGTATTCAGCCCTTCAAAAAGTGTGGATGGTCCTGCACGAAACCTTCACCACTATAATCAAATTTCATGTGCTGTTGTCGGGCTGTTGGTTTCCTAGAAACTGATCTGCTTGACCCTCATACATCGAATTTGAAGGGAGAGTCGAGTATATATATATATATATATATATATATATACATATATATATATACACACATAAAAGGTATGCTCCTAAAGGCTAATGCTTCTTATTTATTATCACAGTAATAACAATGAATACAGTGAACACTATTTTATACAGCCAAAGTTAAGCAACATTGAGCCTGGTCAGTATTTACATGGGTGACATGCTGTAAACTTTTGTGTGCAGGTGGCGTAAATGATAGTGGCCCAGAACTGGAATTTGTGGACCCAAGTAACAATTCCTGTTGGGTTCATTATATTCACGGATGTGCAAATACCTGCTTGGGAAGGGTATGAATTTACCTCTTCTCTCTCCAGCTAGGGGATACATAGTAGGACTTGTATCAGTAAATCATTATTATACCCTCCAAATTTTTACTATCTAAAAATATTTTCTGGCTTAAATAAGCTGTAGAAGGTTGATAAACTGTAAAATACAAATCAATCAATATTCTTTTACATATTATTTACATATTATTTTGCTGGCATATATATATATATATATATATATATATATATATATATATATATATATATATATATAGTAAGGTAAAAAAATCTATTTTATGGAAATTTGAATTTGTTTTATGTCAATTTTTAAAACACTAATTCATTCCTAAGTCTTTAAATGTTGACGTAAAAACAAATTCAAATTTCCATAAGATATTTTAAGATACAAGTATATGAGAATTCAAAAAACTTGACAACAAACCTTTTAAGGCATTAATAATTATAATCAAGGTTTGTTGTCAAATTTTTTTGAATTCTCATATACTTGTATTTTGATTGGTCATTGCAGCTTATGTAACAGCGTTTCCCCTAACGAGTGGTGTTTGGTTATTTTGAACCTTTTAAAACTCTTTATTCTACATTCAACACCATCACTTGATAAGACACCAGAAGTGTTGAAACAAAATGGCTATTTTTGTAGTGATTTTATAACATATCTATGTTATAATTTTCGAATAAATTATATTTGCTCTATTCTGTATTGAGCACTATTTTAAGAATAGCATTTTTTGGTTATTGGAATTTATTCCATATACACCAATCCTATACTTGGATATATATATAGATATATATATATATATATATATATATATATATATATATATATATTTCTGAGATGAGGTATAATGTACACTATTTACATTATTCGGACTATTGTCCTCATTTTTCGTCACCATATTTCTTACAATGTTTTGGCTGTTGTACACTCCGCCCTTCTTCAGGTGGTTGGAATGTCAAACTGAACCCTTTATTTCACTCACTGGGGTAGACTGTTCTAGTTCCGAGTGCCATGTCTAATGGATGTCAGTTATCAGTTATCTCCTGTTAATTCCCCTCTCCAAGTTCTCCACTCCCTTAACCAGGTATTGAACTCACACTCTTTGGGTCTGTTCACTGGATCTAACTAACACATTTATCCACTGGCACAGTGGATAAAGCATTAGTTAGATCCAGTGTATTTTACATACATTTCTAATTTATTTATATCAGCTATTTATTTCAATCCAATGCTGGTATCAGATTTTCTTCAAATGTCAGAAATGGGGAGTAATAGGCCTTCCTTACCACATTAGACTATTGGTAAGTGGACTGAATTCTGAGGCATTCTTCTCTTAAAATGATTATCCTACCAAGGTTAGAAACCCCAATCTTCCCTGCTATTTAACTAAAAGCAGCAAGGGAAAAACAGATTCAAGCATTTTCAAAGTGCAGTAGTGCAAAGAGAGTGTAACAGAATAATTTACACCATCTTGTAATGGAAGACTTATTTTCCACTTCGCATTCTCTTTCCCCACAGATGCAACATTGAAACCCTATCTCAAATCTATCAATATTTCAATGGAAAATATTCAGATAATCCCTATTCTTTAGTCCCACCAGTCTAGGTTCTATCACCAAGGAAACACAATGTCACTTCTCTAGAGTCAAAGCATCTTTACTTCATCTACACAAGATGTTCCACTCAGACAGCTTCTTCCCAAGAACTGCTACTTTGTGGAAAAGATTGCCATGTGGATGCTTCTCTGAACATTACAATCTTAACCTTTTTAAGTCAAGAGTACAGAGGTTGGACAAAATAATTGGAACAGGGGCACTTCTATATTTCAAAGACCTATTAAGAACTTTAACTAAAACTTCATAATTGCAGATTATATCTATTGTAAATACGTTTATTTATCTAATTTACTGTCTTTGCCTTATTTATTTTTAGAATTTAGTAAAATTTAAGCTAAATGCATGACCTTTCCAAGTTAAAAAAAAAGCAAATTGTTGGCGCTTACATGAGAGGAACCTTGATCACTAAAGTTGTAGAAATATTTGGTTTATCAAGAGCTACCATATCAAGAACTATGACGCAATTCGAGAAACAGGGCAAAACCTCTAGCAACCGTAGCAATTTGGGCCGGACTTGCAAACTTACTGACAGGGACTGACGTGCAATGTGGCAAAAAATCATTGGACTATTGCGGCCAAAGTGACTGTTGAGTTGAATAATCATCTGAATAGTCCAGTTTCTACTAAAACTGTTCATTATGAGCTCCATAAGGCTGGATATCATGGAAGAGCCACCGTAAGGAAACCTCTTCTCTCCACTCACAACATTCAGAAGTGGTTGAAGTGGTGCAGAGATCACAATGCCTGGTTGGAAGCAAGTCATTCTCATAGGAGTCCAGTTTTTCTCTTTTCCCAACTTCAGCGCAAGTTTATGTGTGGAGGCAGCCCAAAGAAGCTTAGAACCCTGACTGCCTTCTTCCAACAGTGAAGCATGGAGGTGGATCAGTGATTGTTTGGGTCGCTATATGATGGAAATGTCTTGGTCCAATAGTTGCACTGAGTGGTAGAATCAACAGCAAATATTACCTGAACATTTTGGGAGATCATGTTCATCCAATGGCCCAGACTATATTCCCTGATTGTGAGTGCATCTTCCAAGACAGTAATGCTCCAATACATACTGCTCAAGAATTGGTATGAAGAGCATGAAAGTGAGCTAGAAAGTTGCCTCCCCAATCTCCAGATATCAATATTATTGAACATTTGTGGTGCATTTTGGAGCGACAAGTTATGGAGCCACTATCCTCCATCGTGTCTTAAAGAGCTGGAGCAGGTGTTAATAGAAGAATGGCTGAAAATTCCTCTGGATGAAGTCAGGAAGCTGTATGATTCCATTCCTAGACGTATTAAAGCTGTATGTGAGGTTAAAGGAGGTTCAACTCTATAATAAATTAATTTTCTTTGAATTTAACAAGTGTTTCAATTATTTTGTCCAACCCCTGTAACTCGTTATCTTTCTTAATCTTTAGTCTTCACTTCCTACCACCTCTTTCATTTTTATCACACACTTCATCGTAACTCTTTTAGCTGTAACCCTCTGCCTTGGGTGGCTCATTCTTTGTAATGGGCGAATTTTGGTCAATAAAAAAAGCAGCTTCAGCTTGAACTTCAATTTGAACAGATGATTCCATTTTCCACAAACAAATGTGTTATTTCTAGTCAGTCAAGTGCCATACATGAAACACACTTAGGCAATCATATCTCTTTTGATTCATGACAGAGTAGGAAGAAGATTTTCCCCACAGTAGGCTGCTGTTTCTTTCTGCAGTAGAGTGGTTGTCAACCAAGGCTATAGGACCCATTCTGTTCTGTTATTCAACCCATAGCTGGGGAGGAGATAGATTCATACCTTTCCATAGAGTAATTCCACATAAGTGAATATAATGAACCTGACTGGAATTGTGCCCAATGCTAGCTTAGAGCAGACTTTTAAAAAGGAGTGAAAATATATTCAAATATTAAATCATTCTTATTTTTTATAGGCCATGTACTTTCAAGACATGAGCAATCATGGCTCTTCATATCTTCCTATCCATTTTAGCTTTTATTAAGGTTTATTTTTTGTTTTCCCCTCAATATTTGTTCTGTCATCCATTTACAAAAGCTCATTAGGTAGGTTACTCGTTGCTCTTCTCTGTCCCTCTTGCCTTTATATATCAAGAGTGTTCTGTTTCTTTGTCAGTGAATTTTAGACAAAAACAAACATTTTATATATATATATATATATATAAGCTAATAAGCAGACACGAGTATTACTTTTTCCCCTGCTCTATCAGCTTGTACAGAATATTGTCTCAATATTAATCTCTCAAAGAGAAAGTGAATTTCAAGTGAGCAGTCGACAAGTCAGTCGATCTTTATTCTCTATGGAAATAAGTGAAATCCGCAGAGAACTGATTCAGTTTCAATAATAAAAAAAAATGGATGGACATTTTTTAATGAGCAGTCTGTCTGCATGCAGAGACATATTTATATGCTAGATATTTTTTTATGCATTTTTCTTAATCTATAAGTATGAAAAATTAGTAGTAGAAGTATATCTATTGTTAATTCCATGTCTGTGCACACACACACACATATATATATATATATATATATATAGGAATCAAATATGGATTACAATCTGAAAGAATGATAGGATAAGGAACAAATAAGAAACATTTATAAATTCATGGTAACATTGAAACATGATATTCAGAGTTAATTTCATCATCTGTTCTACATGTATTTGATGGAAAAAAACATTATATATATATATATTATTGTGTCAGAAGACAAGCAAAGTCCTATTGTTACACATATGCAGAACTTTCTCTCTTTTCCTCTGTACATTTCTCTCTATTATATATATATATATATATATATATATATATATTAGAACATTCCATTGTTTTTTAAAGAGATTTGATTACTTTGTGAATTTAGTTATTAATTGATGTCTTTTTTTGTAGCTAACAATAACAACTTCCCATTACCCCAATGCAAGGAGATCAAAGAAGGGATATAAATGAATTGATTTTTTAAAAATTCAGCTTTATCTCATGTAAACCAGATATTTTGTCACTTTGAATGTAGATAGTTTATTTATTACTTATACTATTTACATCTGGACTATTGTCTTCATCTTTGGTGTTGTTATCATAATGTTTCAGCTGTTGTGCCCCCTAGCCTTCACCAAGTGCATATTCATCTGGGTAATTTATAGGAAATTCTAAACTGAACCCTTTATTTAGTCTAGTGTTTATTCTTTTCAAACCTACTAACTTGAAAGCAGTCAACATATGAAGTTCTTTTTAAAAAAAAAAAAAATTTGTTTAAAAATTTAAGTTAAAACTTGATTGGTTGTGTGTGTGTGTATATATAAATATATATATATATATATATATATATAATCTCATGTCAGATGGTCTACAACTAAATAAGCTCCACTTTACTGGGAGTAAGGTAGGTGGTTTGTAACCCTGTATGAATAAAAATAAGACCTATCAAAAGGAAGAACAACTCTTTGTATGTCAATAGCCAGCTAATTAGAGTTGGTGTCTCAATAAAATCACCAAGGAGAAGGTAATGGGAAACAACTCCACTATTAATTCCCAAGATCATTCATAGCATGTCACAATGTTAATATCAAAGATAAGGGAGTGAAGTACATTGGGATTAATTCCCCGCCCAGTAAGGAGATACATATGCAACAGGTGTCACTTGACTGTCATCCCAACTAAGTAAGCAAAACTAGTATAAAGAATAATGGCAAAGAAGGTCATGATCCTTAGAAAGGAAAGACATGAGTGACAGATGTCACATAACTGACATCCAGCAACTGTTTGCATCAAACAAAAAATAGTTTTAGGGATATGGAATGTCAGAACACTAAATCACTAATTAGAGATTAAGGAATCAAATTTTACACTGTAAAACATACTTAACCACCTTCCAGTAATCTCCAAATAAAACTATGGAAATTAAAGAAAATCATAGCAACAAAATTGCAATATGACAGACTTCTGGATGACCCAAATTGCAAAGAGATGTATACTAAAAGTATTAAAAGCAAATACAATGAATTAAGTGAGAGTTGAAATTAAATATAGGATACATTAAGAAAGTGACATCAGCAAATGTGATCATCCCAATGAAAACTTGTCAAAGATTTTTGGATGATAGATACAATTCTTGATGCAATGAAAAAGAGACAGCAAACAATGCTAAGGTGTGGGACAGAATATAAAATATTACATGAGGAAATTAGAAATAAATACTAGGCAGAGTTTGTGCGGATTGAAGCAGCTAGTGACCAACATCCAGCTTGGACCAGCATCATTATTGACCAGTGCAGAATTAGCCCTCTGGTTAAAACGTTATTTTAAGACCCTGAGGACCGGACTTCTAAAACATGGTTACACCACTAGATGTAGGCAGTAGCAAAAGGTGTTATACAGTGAAAAGTGTACATAAATAGAAAAATGTGAATCATAGCCAATGCAGATATGCAGAAAAGAATATGCAAAATAATGGGACAAAAGATGTGCTTATAAACAGAATGTATAAAATCAAAAGAGAATGCTGATAATAGAAAAAGAAAGCAAAATACTTTAACAATTGGACTCTAATAAATCAGACAACTTGTGCCAGGGATATTCTTGGTGTTTATTTTATCAAAACTTCAGAAATAAAACAAACTGGATTTAAGGTATGAAATAAATAACATTTTTATTTATTTGATTTAGAATGAGTCCTTTGATATTCAGTGTAGCAAAATGTTCATTTATAAGGTGTATATTGTTAGCAGTCTGGAGAAATGCCCATTTTGGCTTGATAGTGAGTAGTTTCAAAGTCAAAACTTGCTAGTAGCAGTAGTTATCTTAGAAATAGGTCAGTGTCAAGCTATTGCATTTTTTCAGACCTCAGAAGGCAAGAAAATATCATGAGCAGATGACCTTAACTACTTCACATGTCACGCATGGCTGGTGTCAGGTGTTCATATAACTTGTTCCATGGATTCTCTTGTTGTCACTCTCTTCATCTAGCTCAGAGCTGTGAGCTTATATCCTTTTGACCAGGCTCCCAGACTCTGGTGTGAACCTTGGTTTTGGCTAACATCAAAAGCCTCTTTGTGTTAATTTTTTGACTGGCTGAAATTATTTTCCAGTGTTCCTTTCTTTTTCATTATTTTATATATTGGAGATTATGTGTGGAGCCTGTCTTAATTTGGTAAATTTATATTCATGAATATGTAGGCTCTGGTCCCACAAACTCAGCATTTTCCAGCCTGGTTAAGTCATTTCTTCTTTTTCCTCTTTTTATTTGAGAGTTGCTTTCTTCTTAATTGAGAGAGAAATATATAGAGAGATAAGGGTTTCAAAGGAAAGAGCAAATGCTTTATTTCAGTTTGAATTCTTCCTTTTTTTTTCTTATATATATTTTTATATTTTAATTGGGACTCATTAAAAACTCTTCCATGAGGAACAAAGAAAAAATGTATTACACAAAAATATGAAAAACCCAGGAATTTTACAGTTTGATGTGCCATCAGTACTGCCCAGGATAAACAGAAACAAAGTAACAGGATCAGCTGGGATTGTAATAGAGATGCTAACATCTAAGATGATTTGGGTTTTGACAAAATTAGAGAAATAATAAATCAAATATACAACAGTGGTGATATAGCAGAAGACCTTAATAGATCCATTTTCATAGTAAAAACAATAAAAAACAAGGTGCAAATGAATGCAAACTTCATTACTTAGCCTAATGAGCAATATAACAAGACTTCATCCAAATTATGAGGAATACAATGCACAGCAGAATTAGACTGGAAATAGTACAAGAACTGTGCAATTTCATTACAGACACTGAAACAAGGAATGCAATATTTATGCTTAGAATGATATCAGAAAGAGAAATACAATTGGTGAAGGATGTATAACTAAGTTTTATAAGTTATGCAAACGCTTTTAATAAAGAACTGCTTGAAATGCAAGGTAAGCGAATAGAGTAATCAAGAATTTATATTGGGAGTAAAGCACCTGCAGACAGACAGGAAATGAATTCCACAAATATACAAAATAAGAAAGAGGTATAAGACAAAGATGTATCTTCTTGCTGGACTTATACAACCATTACAGTTAGGGGATCCTGAGAGAGATGGAAGTCCTATAAGGATTTATTAGTGATGGACACAATTTTAACAACCTAAGATATACAAATGACAGTGTTGATAGCAGACAAAGGAAGGAAATTGTAAGAACTCCTACAGAAGGTATTAAAAGGAAAGGAAGAAGAAAGGACTAACCATTAATTGTAAGAAGGCTGAATGTATGGTTGTCAGCAGTAGGAAAAAGCCCAATATGTGAACTACAAATTGGAGATGTTGAAATTAAGAAAGTATGAATATTTAAATATCTGGGAAGTGTTCTGAGGATGGAAACTGGGACACTGAAAAACCTAAGCAAGGTATAAAGAAACAGGAAAATTTCATTAAAAACAAAAAGAGTACCAAAATGCTATGTAATATATTTTCTCTGATATGATAGCTTCTGTGTGTGTGTGTGTATATATATATATATATATATATATAGCCACGGGGATGTAGAAGATAAGCATGCTATTGTAACTGTGATAATACAGAAAGACACACTTAAACATGTTTGTGGCGTTATGCTAATTTAAAAAAAAATCTGTGTTCTGTTACCATAGTGATTTTTAAACATGTGTAAACACACACTGTTATTTTACTCCTGAAAATGTTCTTAGAAAAGGTCGAAAATACTTAAGTTAAAAATAAAATATGATACCTTCCTTGATGGATTTCATCTAAAGTCCCTCAGAGGACAAAACATTGGCTAAGAATAGTTTTTCCTCTTTTCTTTTTATTCATACATACACACACACACACACACACACACACACACACACACATATATATATATTTATGCAAAAAATTCAGATATAACTACAATATATCCGTAAAGGGACAATATGAATAAAGATAAGATTTTTTATTATAAGTCATTAGATTCGAACAAACAAGTAATCACTACAAAGACGCATATTTGTTTCAATGTCTAATATAAGCATCTCATCAGGTGGTAAAAAAAGATGGTTATATAACTCCTACATAACCATCTTTGTTCAACACCTCATCAGATGCTTCTAATAACTCATAATAACTATTTGTCTACTTTTTGTACTGAGCCCTCTTTTAAATTAATGTTATGAATGTTTGAATTTATATTCTTTTGTTCTCATTACAATTGGAGATTATATATATATATATATATATATATATATATATATATATATATATATATATATATATTAAATTTGTGGTTACTTAGAAAGCAGAAAGGGACAGTTGAAATTTCTAGAACACATAATGAGAAATGAAGGATTGGAGAATTTGACACTCACAGGACATAGTGAATGCAAGAAAGACAAGCAGTGAGTAACCTACATAACAAGCTTGTGTAAATTGATAGCAGAGCAAGGATTAAGGGGGATACTAAAAATGCCAAACATTTGTAAGAGCTAGAAGAGATACAACACAGAATAAGAAGATTCATACATTGATAAAATTATGCTGTAATTTTTTATGGGTGGTATGGGTATAAATAGTTTAAGTCTACCATAAAAACTGACATCAATATTTAAGTCATTTTGCAATTGCATTGTAGTGAGGAAGTATCAAAATAACCTTATTTTGCACTTTTCTTTTATTTATCTTCAATACTCTCTGAATGGAAAACTATACAATATATATAACTATACATTATTATCATTACCTTGAAATCATTATGGAGGTTTATTTAGAAGTTTCAGGAGACAGTTTGTCTATGGCTTTGAGATGGTGGCATTGGTTGTGTTGGAGAATTGTGAACCAAATAGAATACCAGTTGACTAAGATCATTTCAAATCACAAAGGTAGATAGAAGAGAGAAAAAAAGAAAAGAAAATGATCGCAAAATAGAAGACTGAAGTATAGAGAGTAATTGGGAAAAAGAGAGAATATGAAAGTGGGAAAAAGAGAGAATATGAAAGTGGGGAAAAGAAAATAGTCTCGTCAGTTTACCTATTAATGTGTAAAATTATATATATATATATATATAAAAATTTCTATAATATTTTTGTTTTGTTTTAGAAGACAATAAATTTATATATTCATGATTTGTAGGAGTTTTTAAATTTTTTATAATTTTACATTTGTTTTAAACTAATACAGAGTGCAGTGGATAGATTGTTGTCTAAATTACACAAAAGTGAAAGTAACATTTTAACAGATATATTTACCAAAATTACACAAAAATATTTTGAAATACTAAAGAATAATTTATTCAAAAAATCATAATTGGCTTCAACCATGGATTTGGTGTTACAAAGAGTTTTTGCTGGTCTCTTGCTCAACTGTGCTGCACACATAATAATCAAAGGGGTTGCAGTTTGGGGAGTTAGGTGGCTAGATATAAGGGGTGATGTGGTTGCAGAAATTGTCTGATAGCTATGATTGGGTTCTCATGCTTGTGCAGCATGGTGCAGTGTTCTGTTGCCAAATATAGAGTCTTACAGCAGCCACCCTTTGACCCAGGGCAGCACTACCTCCTTAAAGAACTTGATATAGGTTTCTGTATTGATTCTGAGACCCTCACCAACAAATTCAGGAAGAGTGAGTTTTCTAAGCTGCCATACTTTTGTAATCACCATGAGAATCATTCAGTTCTTCCAAATCCTCAGATTGACATCCAAACACTCTGAAATGTTCATATTGGAGCCTCTGGCACAACTGCCAAGCAGTACATTACGCTGTTTCTAAATTTCTGGCAAAGTGAATTGTGTCATGGTGCTCTTTTTCTCAGAGATGGTGCCCAACTGACCCTACTATACTGTGCAGTCAACAAAATCAAAAACAAACAATGTGCATGCATGAAATTAAAAATGTAAAATGGCAACAATTTACCCAGTGCACCCTGTAAGTGGAAAGAATTAAGTAAAAACATCCAAATAAAGCCAACACGAAATATAAAAGCAATGTCTTAGCAATGATCTTCTTGTGGCCAAGACACAAAGTATTCAGACTTTTACTGACATAAATAGTTCATAGCACCCCCATGGAACTTTGTATGGCGTCATCACTGTCCCTCTTTCTCTATTGTAGTTCTTAACAGCTCAATATATTATATTCATGTGTGCATGTATTTATAGATAGGTATACATTGGGTAGGCAAAGCTCACAAACCCATGAAGGTATCCTGTTTAAGTGAAAGAAAACACTGATTTAAAACCTCCACTGTATTGCAACTATATGCACTCACAGGAAAGGCTTTAGGATTCAAACCTGAAGGAAAATCTTCATTCAAAGACAATTAGATAGTTTGTGGCTATGTTCAGATATATCCTGGCATCTCCTGCCTTAGCATAGGAGCCATTTGCTTTTCCATCACATCATTTCAGCAACACAGAAATAGGGGTGGGAACCTACTGTATTGGTAACAGTCTGTTCCCCATATTTATCTACTTGGGTCTTGTGCACTGGAGAGAGAGGAAGGAGCAGTCTAGACTCCATGCCTGAAACATTATCCAGGATACAACAGTCTTTTGAGACTGACAAATTCCAAAACCATTTTTATGAAATAAAAAGCCAAGATATATTTATATAAATTATCTAGATGTTTACTGCCATCCATACATAGTTCACTGCACCCTCATGTAACACCCTAGGGCAGTGGTTTCAGAATGGTGTAGTGTACCTCATAGGTGCAACAGAAGAGGTGAAACTGAATGATTGACAATCAAAGATTTAGAAACAGTTTTGAAAAGTTTATATGCTAAAAATAAATATGATATTAAAATAATATAATGGATTACTTGTTATTGTATTCATGAGTCCCAATATAGTTATAAATAATTATTGACTGATTTTATCAATGCAATATTTTTAGATAAGAATGTAGTAACTAGGGTCTGCAAATTGTAGGAGAAAGTTATCAATGATAATGTTCTCCCTTCAAATCCACGGTTATCTCCCTTTAATCCACTCTCTGGACCTTCTTTGCCATAATTGCATCTTTTCACTGCAAAAATGAAGCCCAGAGAAAGAAAATGTGGGAATCACTACACTAGGGTGTCATCAACATCCCTTTCTCTATTTTCATTTTCAAGAGGTGTGTATATATATATATATATATATATATATATATATATATATATAGTGTGTGTGTCTGATTAAATAAATTACAAGCATTATGTCTGCTTATTTTTAGCATAATCCGTTCATATTCATGGATATTTTTCGATCAAATGATGCAAGAAATGCACTGTAACAGTGAAAATCACTTTTATTTCTCAAGTATTTTCCATCTCTTTCTGAGATCCTCATCAGGGGTGCAACTGGTAAGGCAAAAACTATGTGTAGCTATCCATTACTGAATTTTTTCTTTTTGCATTTAAATGCAACGGCTGACAGTTATGCTTTAGTGTTCATTAGAACATGAAAAATTATCCACTATAGAATTTTTTTCTTTTATGTTGGAATGTCGGGGTCAAGTGCACATTAAAGCATGAAAACCATTCTTTTTATAGGCATTTTAGATCATTATTACAGTATTCGTAGCTGATTCTATACAATGTTGGCTTCAATTTTTCTTTTTTAGTGAAGATTGCTTTGAGGATCTGTAGTTTTAATTTGTTATTTTCTTGATGTAGGATAGTTGTGTTATCAGTATTTTTCTATACTGTGAATGTGCATGCAATCATGTGTGTGTGCATTTATAGGTAGGTATACATCAGGCAGACAGATCTCTTCAACCCGAGAAAATATCTCATGGAAGTGAAGGAAAACACTGATTTAAAACCGTCACTGTATTGTGATTATACACACTCATGGGAAATGTTTCAGAAGTTAACCCAAGGAAAATAAAAATGAAAAAAAATAGTCATTAAAACAGTTAGGGCTGGGACCATTCATATCAACATTTACCTTTTCTATTGGACCATTTCAGTGGTAGAGGGGTGGATGTACAGCATGGGTAACAGTCTGTTGGCAAACATGGACATTCATGCCCACAAAAAAGACCCCCAAAAAACTAAGTGTTAAAGAGTTTTTTTTCCCATAGCACTGCCTTTATTTTAACTACCTTCATTCTTTGGAAATGTTTATTGTTTTAAAAAGCAGTGATTAGAATTGTAATAAAACCTAAACATATGAAAGTGAATTTATACATTTTGGTTGGTCTTGAGAATTGATAAAAATAATAAACACTATTTATTTGTTAGATTCTTTATTTACACTGTTTCTTTGCTTACTGGAATGGGTGACAAAATATTGGCTAATTGCCAATCAGTTCAAACTTTATGAAATCATTTCCTTATAGTTGGTTCATATATTTTAATAATTTAGTAAATGTTTATAAGTTTATGAATAAAAAATTGTTTTCATATTTATTTCTTTATGAATTGGTAAATGAGGAATATATTGTAATGTATTAGTTTTTAGAATGTTGTAAACAAAGTTAGAGATAGAGAAGGACGCATAAGAGAGGGGGAGAGATATGATACGCATATGATAGAGAGGGCGGGACACATGAGACAGGAACACATAAGAGACAAAGAGAGGGATGCATGAGGGATATAGAGAGGGAAGCATAAGGGGGAGAGAGAGAGTGTAGGCCTGCTTTTATACTAAGTTGAAAAGATATATTTAAATTTTTTGATCTGTACACCAATCTCACTGAGGCTGGAACCAGTGAGGTCAATTCCAACCATAAAAATCTAAGAATCTTATTCATCTGCCCTCTTCAGTTATTTGAAATTACCCTGAAATGCTGTATTTTTAGTCATAGAAGAATGCAATAAGTGTATATATTATATAGATATATAAATGTATCTTCAAGCATATGACTAGAGTTAATATCGGAAATCATGTACCGGGTGCGATGGATAAATTGTCGCCATTTTTTATTTTGCCCATTCCTGCTGTTTTTACACCCTTCTATACAGCGCGCATTGTCAACCACACAGTAGAGAAGAGTCAGTTGAACACCATTTCTGAGAAAAAGTGCACCAATGTGCAATTTGCCCTGCCAGAAATTTGAAAATGTCATGCTATATTGCTTGGCATTCACGCCATAAGCTTCGATACAAACATTTCAGAGTTTTTGGGTGTCAATCTGAGGATTCAGAAAGAGTCGGGTGAGTCTAATGGTGATTATGAAGGTATGGCAGCTCAGAAAATTCAATCTGATCATTCTGATAAGAAACGAAATCCTGAATGTGTTGGTGTGGGCCTCAGACTCAACATGGAGGCCTATATCAAATTCTGTAAGGATGTAGTGCTGCTCTGAGTCAAGATGGTGGATGCTGGAAGACCCTATGACTGGCAACAGGACTCTGCACCATGCCACACAAGAAGGAGATCCCAGTCATGTCTATAAGACAATTTCTGTGACCACATCACCTCTTACATCTGACCACCTAACTCCCTAGACAGCAACCCCCTTGATTATTATGTGTGGGGCACAGTTCTTGTAACACCAAAGATGAACTGAAGGCAAAGATTATGGAAGCATTCACCAACTTAAACAAGGAGGCTGTCCAGAAGAGTTGCAGGAGATGTCAAAGTTGTTTGGAGGCTGTGATTTAAGCCAATGGTGATGTCATTGAATAAATTTACTCTTTAGTATTTCAAGCTATTTTTGTGTAATTTTGTTAAATATATCTGTTCAAATGAGATGGCGGTGTTATTTCCATTTTTGTGTAATTTAGACAACAATTCAACTATATCACACCATATATTTTGTTATTTACATTTATTCTAGTTTTTTGTATTTGTTTTGTTTTTGGATATTTATTATAGATGTGTGTTATCCCAATTGACTTTCCTAAAAAAACCATCACAAAGGGACACTATATAAACCTATCAAAAGGTGTACATTTCTCTCCCTAGCCTTTTTTTTTTTACAGTTTTTCAACTCTGGTTTTAAGATGTAGTTGCACATGGGTAAAGTGTCACCAACTGGGACACATTCCTTTCATGGTTTTCTCTCTTGATTTTTGTACTCTCTCGAACACACACACGCACACATTTTTATTATACCTAGTTTCATGTTTTTTTCCTTTCGTCATATGTAATTCATTTTGTTAATACATGCATTGTCATTTGTTTTATATTGTTTTGTGGGACTCATTTTTTACTTGGACTCACATTGAGTCTACCATTATTGTTTGTGGGATAAATTTTCCTGAAGCCTGTAAATATTTATTTTCAGAAGATTCCTTCAACATAATGGTGGCTAATATTGACCCCAAAATGACATCCTGAAACTGATGCCTGTTCATATTTCTTTAAATACTCTATTAACTGCTTCCTTGATTAGGACTGTTTCTACACCATGTCAACAATAGCATAAAACTTAGTACCCACCAAAAATTTAATGATAAAAATGAACTCAAAGTCAAACATATAATAAAATTTATATATGAAATGGAAATAAAGAATAGTCAATTCTCACTTTCCAGTCTAGATAGTGTTAAAAAAACTGTTTACACAGTCTTTTACATGGTGATTTATTTTCCACTCTACAAACTATTTAACACAGATGCAATATGTCAATCCTATTGTTCCTCTATTGCTATTTCCATGGCAAATGTTCAGATGAGCTGCATTCTTTAGTATCACCAGTTCAGGCTTTTACAGCTTGGACACACTGTGCTACTTCCATGGAGTTGAATCACCCTAATTTCATTTGCAGCCCCCCATGAACTGCTGCTTTACGGAAAAGATTCCTTTGTAGATGATTTCCTAAACTCTTTAATCTTGACCCCTTCAATTCAAGGGCCAGTCATTATCTATCCTCCTTATCCTCATAGTCTTCACTTCCTACCACCTCCTCTTTCATTCCTATCAAAACATCTCATCCATTATTATCTTGAGTGGCTCTCAAACCCTGCATTGGGTGAAATTTCATAAAAGGAAAATTTTAAATATAACAAAAAATGCAACAGAATTAAAACAATCATAACAAACGTATTTGAAATGATGAAATATAAAAAAAGTTTTACCTGTTTCTCACTCATAGCCGCATCATACATGGCTTGTACAACATCCAACTCTTTCTGTTTTTCATCAAGCTGGGACTGAGCAACAGCAAGGTCGGAATTGGCAACTTCTAATCGAGCTTCCTGAGAAGCAAGGTTTGCCTGTAATGATAAAGAAAATAATGGAGATTTTGGAAAAGAATTTCAATTAAAATGAAATCAAGTTCATACAATCAGCAGTTGTATAATTAAGACATGCATAAGTGAAATCAATATTATGAATTTTATCTTTTTTCTTACCTAAAAGTAGAAAAACTTATTTGAATCCAGGCAAAACACTTCCCTATAATACTCATTAAAGAAATATTAATTAAGAAAATTATCCTTCAAGATAAATTAGTAATTGTTAAGGAGGTCCATTTTAGTCATCAATTTTTTCCATCTGCTAGAAATGTGATTTATTAGCTTGAAATTTATGAATTCTTTCTCTTAAATCAATTTTTCAGGAAAACAGATTTCTTAAGTCGACTAATTTTTTATAGCTCTTTCTAATATTGGTGGGGGGTAGTCCTTCCTAACCTTTTGTTTGAAATAATGTGGAATGTCAAAATCTTGATTATGTCATTATTCTCTCTTTGAGTCACATATCCATTTTAGCTTTTGCCGCAATAACTGATGACAAATATGGGCACAGAAATCAAAAGATCCATTAGAATAGTAAAAGATTGCTTCCTGAACCTCAACAAAGTATTACAAAATTTTCTTCTGAACTATTTAACATGTGACAAGGCAATTAAGTCACTAAGATGCAAGGAGTTAATATGAGAAAAAAGGAAAGATTATTAAGGAGAGAGAAGAATAAAAAAGAGAAATTAAGGAGATAAAAAATAACGAATGACATTGCATTTAAATTTTTGAAGATGAAAATTGACTGGAATGAAAGCAGCCAGAAGAATGTTCTATAAATGAGAAGTGTAAGAGAAGAAACTGTCAGCATAGAATTTACAGTTAGATGTAGCCATTTTGACACCGAAATGACGAGATCTTGCCACCATTCTAGGAGTATGGTTAAATTCATAAAGCCTACGTACTGCCATATCAAATGTATGGTGGCAGAACAAAGTAGAAAATGAAAATTTAAAGAAATAAATTATTAACATAAAATACAACAAATGATAAATCAGTGTAGATGTTTCTTGTTGAAAAAAAAAGACAGATGTGGAGTTGTAAAAGGTGCCCGGTGACATGTATGGAAGGAGAGGAAGGACAAATTGTGACTTACTGGGGTGATGACCTTTGGTGAGCTGTCTCTTGGAGATGGGAGGTCACTTTCCAACAAAGTCTGTGAACCTGGGCCAAGATGCTGACCAACTGACAAAAATATCCCTTTGATGGGCTTTTACGTCCTTTCCTAAGCTCAAATTGGCTCTGTTTTTTATTTTGTTTCTTTCGGCAAGAGTGGGTGCCATTGGGTAGAAATTCTGGATTGCATTGCTCATTTCTTCTTTGAGTGTGGGATTAAAAACAGAAAGTATGTGCAGAGCCTTGTGCAATTGTGCAGTTTTGGGTGTTTGGAGCATTCACATCCAGCCAGTGGTGGAAATTAGTGTAGCATGAATTAGAAGATCTGGTTTTAGGAAGAATGTAACAATACCAGAGAGAAAAGCTCATCAGAAGATTTACCATGAAAATATTAATAGAAATGTTATGGTGGTGGGAAAGTGACTGATGGTGAGATGCAAGGCCAGGACCAATAACATTGCTGATTCTTGTTTGTATTTTAACAAGAATCTCTAAATACAGATCAGAAGAACTAGACCAAATATGGCAGCAGTATTTGATGAATGGTAGATTTATAAATGTGTAGGATAGATTTAGACAAGAAATATTGTCTAGCTGAATACTTCATGTCAAAGGAAAGTGTTATCCCAAGAAGTCTCACGGAGCCATTCCCCTGGAGGTTAGCATCAGACATACTGATGGAAGGCAAAAAAGGTTCTTTCAGACAATTAAAACAGAGTAGTTTTATTTTGGAGATGTTAAAATTAACAAACCATTTCTTGCCATAGTTAACAGATTATAGGTCATTTTTGAGATCAGCTGCCAATTTAAGCTTATTGAACCAATCAGACTTACCAGTAAGACAGCAGTAAATAGTTGTATAGATACTGTATGAAAATTTTGTTTGAAACAAATAAAAGCATGCTGAACTGCTATGTAATATCTAATCTTTTCTATGGCAGTGGATGCTGGCCAATCTCTTCACAGATGAAGAAGAGACTTGAAATGACAGATGTGGTTCTACAGAGAGATGCTGAGACTACTGAGGAGAATAGACATAGACCCAATTAGAATAACAATTGAAAAAGTAGATATTGGTACAGGTAGCAGGAGGCCCCCTTTTTAGAAGGTGGGTTATCCCCTTGCACATGGATGTAGTCAGCATACTATTGACTCCATTCCCTCACTTAATCAAATCAAATTAACAGCAGTGATGATAATGAACTGGATTAATTAATGTAATAATTATCATTAATTAAGAAGTATTAATTAAAAAGATCATCTTTCTTAACCTATTCAAGGCTAGGGTTAAATGTTATCTCCCTCACCTATATGAACAAATGGCCTCCTAATGTAAACCTCTGCCTTGAGTGGCCCCCAGGCCTTGTAAAGGGTGACCCTCACTGTAAAAAAACAAAAATAAAACTGGAATGTACACTTCTGAGATCTTTGTTTAAATATTTTGGTCAGTATATCTAAAGTACTAAGAGATATGAAAATGTCTGTAGAAACAAAGAAAAGAGTACTGAAATCCTACATAATATACTTATAATACATATATAATTACAGAACCAAAGTTAACTAGCCACTCCTTAAGAATGCTGGTGCTAATGTTTTTTTTAAATATTACATTTCATGTGGCACAAGGTCTAACGAGGATGGGAAAAGGTTGGTCATCACTTACTTTCCTACACCTAATTAATCTGGTTCATGAACCATTCATTCCTTACAATTTCCTGGTATACCACAAGAACTCATTCATCGCTGTTCCATCCAACACATACCATAATACCACATATTCACAGGGATCCTACTAAAACACACACAGCATGAAAATATATACAATCGTTTTTTGGGGAGTTTGTTTTTTGATTATTTTTTTTTAAATATAAAATATATAAAATTATAACATGAAGTGCCGGGCAGTGGAGATGCACCTAATAAAGAAAAGAAAATACAACAAATCATTCAATATAAATTTAAAATATGTTAGTAGGATCCATTCATCATATTCTGCATTCTTTCACTGAACAGAATCAAGCAGCTCACTCACTAGCGGCAAGGAAGGGACAATTTTTGTTTTTTAGGCAATTCACCACAAGCAAGGCAGGAGTGCCACTAGCACGCAAGGGGGTTGCAGAGGATTGAGAACAAGAGTAAAGAGGCGTGTTTGAGGAAAGGATACAGAGAAGGACGGGGATCAAGCTCAGGGTGCCAGATGTCGATTGACATTTCACTTGAATATTTGAAGATTATAGTCATCAGGGAAGCAAGCAAGGGGAAGGGAGTTCTACAGATGGGAAGTGTGGGAGAAGAAGCTGTTTGAGTAGAAGTGATGATTACATTTAACCATTTTGACAGTGAAAGGGTGGGACCAAGATGCCAACCTGGTAGCTCGTTTAAATTCATGTAGTCCAGGAACCAGCAAAAGTAGCTCATCAGAACAGTTGCCATGAAAATACTTGTAGAAGAGACAGAGGGAGGCCATGGCACGTCTGTGGGATAGCAATTGTAGACTAGGGAATAGATTTAACGTTAATGAGGAGACAAGTATTTTTATAAGTATTATTTTATTTGTTAAACTTAGCTTACTACTACTACTACTACACTTACAAGTGAATAATACAAAAAATATTTTTAGATGATGCTATATTACAGTTTTATAATCTCTGTAGAGAATTGAATACCGAATTCCAACACGTTGTATAATGGACTGTCTGAACAGACCAATAGGTCAAGAAACTAGTACAACTGAAGTACTTAGACAAATGACAAAGATGAATTATTGTTCTAAATTAGGCACTTGGGCATAGGGTAATGTTTAACAAGGCTAGTCTAGATCATCCTTACTACTGAGTAGTGAATTTGATTTTCACTGTGTGCCCTATACAAAATTAAATATTAAATAACCCAACAAGGGGTGTCATATCATAAAATCTAAAAACCTAACAATGGAAAGGATTTAATAATTATATTCTGGGAATTTATATGGGATAGATAAGCTTCTATTAAAATAAACTTCTACTGAACATAAAATAGTGGATTAGTTCTATATAAATAATAAACTGTTTTCTTGGAATTATTACATTTTAAACATTATGTTAAACATTCATAGGTCTTCATATGAATACTTTCTAATAATTGAAGCCAACCTTGAAAGGGAGCTGGTTACAGAGACTAGCATGGCTGATTATTGCTAAAGAGTAGTCAGGTCAATCCTCAGTGGGTATTCCATGCAAAAGTCAACACTAATTAACACAGGAGTTGATATGTTATAAAATTAACCAACCTAAACTATTCTACTAAAACAGTATATTTGGTATTCTACAAAAATAGAATATGTGGTACTATACAAACTATAACAAAAAAATTACAATCACTTATCAAGTAATATATTTAGTCTATGTAGAGCTTGTTAGAGTTGCAAAGGATGTGAAGTTGTGGAGAGTCATGATCACCCATGTTCAGAAAAAAACATAGCACATAAACTAAGCAAATGTTTGGTTGCAAGTTTAGAGTCCAATATTTACAAAACTAAAAATTATGATTACAAATTTATAAAGAAATAAAAATGATGTTAAATTCAATTCTGATAAATTTCCTGAAAGAATATCTTTTTTTAAAAAGGTTTTCTTTATTAGTTATCTCTGTTCAATTCTGCTACTTAAATTCTTGCTGAAATGTTTTGGCAATCTAAAACAGTTTTATAAAGATATACAAGACTGAATAGGCATTCTGACAAGAATATGTCAATGTTATCAAAAGTTTGGTCTTTTGCCTTTATTATCACTGAATGATAGTGTACTTACTTCAATAAAAGAAGACAACAAATCTGGAGTGGAGAGAAAAATATCTTTTTATAATTTCATATTTTAATATTGAAAGTATATCTAGATAGATATGAAAAAATATAAAAAGAATAAGATAGATATGAAAAAATATAAAAAGAATAAGATAGATATGAAAAAATATAAAAAGAATAAGATAGATATGAAAAAATATAAAAAGAATAAGATAGATATAAAAAATATAAAATGAATAAGATGTGAAAAAAATGACTAAGATAGTAGACAGATTGATTAATAAATAAATTGATTGATAGATATGAAAAAATATAAAAAGATTAAGATAGATAGATTGAGATACTTTCAGTATTTTCATAATTTCATGCCATAAGACATGTTTCTCCATGATTCAAATTCATAATCTGTACCAAATGAGAGGAACCACATCAGTTGACAATTTTCAACAACAGCTAAAATGGACAGTATATATATGACTCAAAGAGAAAATAATAACATAATCAAGATGTTGGCATTCCACACTATATTAAATAAAAGTTTAGAAAAGAAACCTCCATCAGTACTAGAAAAAGCAATAACAGTTAATGGACTTGAGAAACCTATTGTTCTGAAAGATAGTTTTAAGAGAAACATTTTGTAAGTTCAAACCAGCAGAAGCATTTGCACTCAATTGCTGAAACTTCCTGACAAGTGGACCGAATGTTTATAAAAAGGTTTGTCTATGAAACTCTGGGTGCTGAATATAACACCAATCAACCAAATGATAAATTTTATATATATATATGTAGTGACATCAGGTGACAGTGTAAACAACACAACACCAGGAACTGAAAAATAGACTCTGTGAAAGAACAGGATACAAAATATTATTTAAAAACAAATATGAAAATCTTCTGTTAACAGTAATGATTTTAAACAATATACTATATTTTATATATATATATATATATATATATATATATCTCATGGTTATACTAGTTAAAGATGTTTTACGAAAAGCAAATATGATGATTAATAGATCCCCTGTTATAGATTTTGAACAGTGAAGTAGGATTATGCAAATGCAAATATTTAAAACTGATTGAGTTTCTTTTGATCCCAGTCAATTTATTTTTCTTTAAAATTATAAGAATTGATTGATAAATAAGATCTTAAATCCTATAAACCAAATTTTAGATCAGATAGAATAATGAAACATTTCAAATGGAAGTAAATTTTTCTTCAAGATTACACAAATAAGTAATGATACCAATAAGGAAATAGTTATAGTTCATTAACATTTGGTTAAAAAAAGAATAAAATATATGAATTCTGTTAATATGTCAATGTTTCTTTACACCGTCATGTGAACAGTATTTATCTTAGTGACCATAAATACATTGTTATTGGACCATACGAATGGACTTCAAAGATTTGATCTTTCCTTGAATCTAGTTTACATGCAATAATTGGAACAAACAAACCAAAGGAAGATATAACAAAAATGATCTCATGAATAAGAGAGTGATTGGAAAATGCATTCTTATTTTATGCATGGAAAAAGTTTTATTTTCACATCAAATGATTACAAACAGACTGAATCTTTGAAAATTGAAAAATGCAGAGAAGGCTTCACAATATATTTGTTTTTAACAACAAAACAAATCTCAGTTGATGACAGTATGCCTAAACAGCATACTCTTATCACTGGTATGTCGTGATGCAAGATAGAGTAAAAAATGAAGGCAAAGATATGAAAATTTTCCCACAAGTTCTAAATCTATAGATAATCCTAAAAATGAGAACTTGCATTCTTAGAAAACCTTTTTTTATCTCTACCATAATTCCTGAAAATTCTCTGTACTTTGGAATGTTGCTATTTCTGAATTCTTTCACATTTATTTTCAACCACTAAATTAATTGTTTTATATATATATATATATATATATATATATATATATAGTGAGAGAGAGAGAGAGAGGGAGAGAGGGGGAGAGAGAGAGAGAGAGTATGAATAGGAATCCAACAAAATGATATGATAAAGAACAAGTAGAAAACAAACAGATCTTAATATCTTAATCTAAAATGTGTCACTTTATTAAAGCCTCATCAGAAATCAAGATAGAAATGATAAAAAATGATAAAAAGCAAAGACATGCAGATTAATGCTTTGTTGTGTTTGGCTATTTCTTATTGGTTAAATACATGACATGTATAATGAAGTAACAGATAATATCTAAATATGTGTGACAAACATTCAATGCTATTTATAGCAATATTACCAACCATTAACACACGTTTTTCATGAATCTAACTAATCTTTTCTGGATACATAAAAATCAATATATATATATATATACACACACACACACAAAATATGCACAAGATATACTGTAAAGAAAAGTTTTCAAAACATCCTGCAGCATCTCACTAACCTTTACACACTGTAACATCCAAAATACTTTCTTACACTTATTTGAATATTATCTGTTACTTTATTACATGTGACACGTATCCAATCAAAACACTTTAGCATCGAGAATGTTTGCCACACATATTTAAATATTATCTGTTACTTTATTACACATGTCATTTATCTAACCAGTAATAAATAGTCAAACAAACATACCATTAATCTGTGTTTCTTTGCTTTTTATCATTTTTTATCATTTCTATCTTGATCTCTGATGAAGCTTTAATAAAGTGAAACAATTTAGATTAAGATCTGTTTCCTACTTGTTCTTTATCCTATCATATATATATATTTATCCCATGATCTGTAGGATCGTAGGGGTACCATGTGTACTTCAGCCACAGTGGAAGTGGTGTTTCTTGGGCAAGATAGCCTGACGGGACCAACCATCTCCAGGCCGTTTTTGAATTCAGTTTTTCCTTCTCTTAGATGGGTTGCCAGCCAAGGTTATAGAAAGTCTGCTCTGCTATTTACCCATAGCTGGGGGGAGAGGAAGAGGGTTCATACCTTTCACAAGGGTATTAGCACATAAGTGAATGTAATGGATCTGACTCGAATATGAACTCGTATCTCAGATTCCACAATCCGAGCCACTATCCATTACTCCACTGTGCCTTCATATAATATATATATATATATATATATATATATATATATATATATACACACACATGTGTGTGTGTATGTGTATATATAGACTTCTGAATTCCTTGCTGTATATTTATTCACCTTGTGTTCCTTGAAAGAAATTTGAAGTCCACACATTCCTGAAAATACATTTCAAGCCTTTGCATTCCTTGAAGCACAATTGCAGCTTCTCTTTTATCCTTATATTAACATAACTAGCATTATATTTATAAATTTATCATTCAAACCATTTTAAAAGATTAAACCTAAAAAAACATTCATCTAATTTTTATTTCATATCATTTTCACTAAAGTCATCTAAGCATTTATCATTCTTAAAAGAAACATGATGTCACATTAGATTCATATTTTAATTTTTTTTAAAATATTATTTCTAAAATGGGCAACAATTGCTGTATATTGAAACCAAGACAAAAATATAGAATACCTTTAATGGCAAAACTTCTTTGTTGATTCCAAAGAATGTGACCATAGCACATGTCCAGGAAAGAAGTCCAGCCACATCTCCACACACTTTCTTTGCTGTTTCAAATGTGTAGTCCTCCATGCTTAAGTATACTTGCATCAGTTCAACTGTCTCTGAATTAATAGTGTCCTAAAAAAATATAAATGAATATTTTTTATAGATTTCCCAACATTTTAATTTTAAAATAATTTAATTTGTTCTATATTTAAGAATCTTTTTAAAAGTTTGTATTTTTAAGCCAAATCTTTGAATTGAAAAAATATACAATTTCAATTGAAAGATAAATTTATTTTTAAATTGAAGAAAAAATATTTTAACAAACTTGAAAACTGGATTAAAAATGAAAAAAACAAAAATGGGCCTAGGTGCAAGTTTCAGTAGCTTTTGGTATTTTAAGTTGTAATAAAATAAATTATATTTTGCTCTAAGTCATATTTTCTAAGCAAACTATAGTCTATTTTATTAGTAAGGTAAAATACCAAAAGTTAGATTCTGAACATATCTTTCTTCATTTGAAGACTAGTTTCTAGACTTTGTAACCTGCTATGCTTTGTATTCTATTAATGCCAGTAACATAGCTGCTTTCTCACTAATCCTAATGGATTATGGATCAGCTGAACAATGGATTGAGAAAGCCAAGAAGCCAGGAGTCTGAATTTATAAACACCATTTGCCAAAGATTTGGGTGAACTGTCTGCACCAAGAACTGGCTGGAAATTTGTAATGTTTACAGACAAGAAGAATCCAAATCCAAAATTCCTTAATCTTTTAAAAATCTTTGATTTATTTTAAGAGTTTGGCAAATGATAGCTTAGAGGCTGAAAATTGGATAGGAGACAAAAAGGTATATAGTTCAATCTTGAATATTCATTAGATGAAGTTTATTGGCTACAACTCACAGCTGAGAAACAAAATGTGCCAAAATTATGTGACAACTTATCACAAATGTTGTAAGTTAGACATAAATTTTACTGAAAATAAAACTGATAATATAGAATTAAATTTACTTTTTAAATTGCTAAGAAAAGAAAATGAGGTGAAAACTACAGCAAATTTTAAAATAAATTAAACCTAAACCCCATTGAAAATAAAACTACTGATGTAGACTGAAATTTACTTAAAAAACCTCATGCTCAAAGCGCTATGGATAGAAGTGACTTTCTCTCTTCATAAGTATTGTGGAAAAATTGACTGTTAGTCAGGTGAGAAAGAAGACATGTACTTACCTTGTGTTGATGAAATACTTACTAAACAAAAAACTTGTTATTATCTTTAGCAACCTTTTATATAGTTACAGTGGTCATATGATAGGCTTACCACATGATCCCTAAAGCTGTAAAAAAGCAGGGGAAATCTATCCCTCTTTTTAAAAAAATTACCTTCCATGTTACTAAGTTGTCAAACTCTTAGACACCGTGGAAAACAGTAATCTATTTTGTAACTTAAGGTAGATGCTATTGATTTTTTTCCTTGATCTGACCAGTCCCTTTTGTTTGGGGGATCAGGAACAAACATCTTTGTAGATTGGACCTACCTTTAACGAAAATATTTGTATAAAAATATATTGATTTTCATAATACGAATAATATCAGATTGATCATTGATTTCTTAATAAGTTATCAGTACTTTGTTATTATTTACAAATGTCAAGTTTGAAAATGTGTTTACATCATGGGAATCTTTTTACTACTGATGCTGCCCTTTTTCTCAAATCTTAATAATTCACAGTTTATAAATGATGTGGGTAGAAATTGATTTGACACTATATTATGAACTGGAACCAATTGTAAAATGATAAATCAGTATTTTTTGATTCTGAAAATGTTTTGTGTAGAGAAACATCTTGTTAGGGGATGCTAACTTACTTTCTCTATAAAAGGACAATAACTCAAAATAAAATGAGTTACTTCACTTGTCCGCTAGTGTGAATGTGGCTCTTCTGAATTCAACATGGTGACCAGTTGACATACATGTGGAATTCATGGTTTAAATCCAAACTAATCCTTGCTGTTCTCAGGCAGTAAATGAATCAAAGTTGTTTTATTCTGTGTTAAAATACACTTGTCTTCTATTTTCATTTGCTTTGGTTCATCCCAACAACTTGGGATATAACACATCTAATGAATGCTAATCTATAAAAATACTTAAAAAAAAATTCTTCCATCTTACAAACAGACTATTTAACATAAATAGTACACACTTATATATGTATGCATATTTAAATTGTTATGACAATGCAATGTGTATAGGTTGTGATGTATATTTTGAAACTTACCTTAGGAAAACTGAGGAGGCCTTGTAAAAACTGGCCAGAACTCATAAGCTTCAATGCTTCTGACCATGATGACTTTGGACTGTTGCGATCTGGATCCATAACAAGTGGATCCAGTTTTCTTTGGAATAGCAGAAGCACAGCATCCATGATCCGCATGATCAAATGTGGGGGCTTTGAAAGTTTACGGACTAAAATAAATATATTCAAAATCAAATTTGAAATCATTAAAGTAATTTTTTCATGCCTTTATCAAAATAGGGAAATTCAAAGAGAGGTTAAAAAGAATGCATATTTGATTTGTCTGAATTTCTCGGATGAGTAGTTATAAAAAATCATGACATCAAGATAATTTTATGGGAAGTAGTTTTTGGGTGAGTATTTGTATTACTGCCTGATGTATTGTAACAAAAATTCATGTTGGTAAATCCAGACTGAAGTACTTCCCTTTTTTAATATAGTGGCCCAAAATAAAAAAATAAAAAAATGATATTTTGGAGGCGGCACCGTGGAGTAATGGATAGCAGTGCAGATTGAGGAATTGGGGATCTGAGTTTGAATTCAAGTCAAACATTACATTCACTTACATGCTAATACCATTGAGAAAGGTATGAACCCTCTTCTTCTCCCCCAACTATGAGCAAATAGCAGGATAGACTGGGTTCTATAGCTTTGGATAGCAACTGGTCTACTGCAGAAAGAAATGGCAACCTACTGCAGGGGAAAAAAATCTGCCTTGTCAGTCATCTGTTGAAAGATACATGATTGCCTAAGTGTGTATCACTCATGGCACATAACTGACTGACATAATTTTACTATAAATAGGTATTGTTGCTATTTTTCCTCCCCCCACATAAAAATGTATTGCTGGTAATATTATTATAAAAATGTATTTTTATACTTTCAAATTGTTTTTTTTTTGTTTTTTTGGAGGGTTTCACTATTTTCCGATAGCTGTAACCTTAACTACCATCCCAGGTGTAGATGGACCTGAAAACAACAGCAATTAAGAGGTCAACACCTATGTAATATTTTTTTTAATTATTTTAAGCATAGTTGCAGAGAATATTTTCACAATACCTTTGTATATTTATTTATTGAAGGACATCAAACTTTTAAAAACAAAATCCTGTTGTAGCACACTTTTTGAAAGAATAAATTAAGCTTTTTAAAAATATCTTATGAAATCAATATAATACAAAATTACAAAAATATTTTTAAAATTTTAAATTTTTTTTGTTACAGACAATAACCTGAAAATATAAATTTTAAAAGAAATTTTTTAAATGTTAAAGAAGAGCCATATTTTATTTTATTTAAAAAAAATTTAAGACTAAGACATCCAGATCAACTTTTCTTTTGGGTTGTGACTTCCTCCATTTTTTTAGTATTTAATTTTTTTAAATGTGTAAGCCTCAATGTAATCTGCATCAATACACAATTGAAAATTATAATATGTATAAAATGGCAGAGCAATTATGCAAAAGAGAAAAGAATTCTCTAAAATTTTGAAGAGAAACTATTTAAAAAAAAATTCTTTTTATACATAAATGCCAAAAGTTTTATTAAAATCCAATAACTAAATAAATTTTAAGTTTTTTTTTATGTCCATCTGAAAAAAAAAGGCAATGATATTTTATAGTTTATAGAAAGCAACATTTTTTAAACACAAATATTTACGATTCTATTTCAAATCTAGAAATCAGATTTTTTTTCATTCTTTCAGCTTTTGAATATTAATTAAAAAAAAAATGACCATAAAATTAAGTTTTACACACTTCATACCTTCTTTAATTAAGGTGTCCAATTTTCCTGGCAGAAAATTGGAGATACCTAATGGATAGACAAAAATACAAAACATAAAATTAAGTTTTTTATACATATTGCATTAGTTTTTTTTTCCACAAGTGTCCAATTTTCTGCCATGAAAATTACAAATAGTCAAATAGAGTGGTAGATAGAAATAGTTGGAGATAGATACAAGAAACAAGAAAAATGGTGAAAGAGGTCACTTAATGTTACACAGTGGAATATGTGTCGGTCTTGCATGTAATTGAGAATAAACTTGATGCTCAAGAAATGCAGCCTTGAGGCAAAACTAGACTTCTTCAACAAATATCTCTTTATAGCTCATGAGAAAGTTTCTGATTGAAGTCCTCTGTTTAGTGACCTGACTCACCCTTGCTTGTCTTACCTGTTGCAATATGTGCAGGTTTGATCGTCTGCAGTGCAGACTCGGCTTCAGCAAGCGCAGGTTTGGCTGCTTCCAATTTCTCCATTGCACATGCTTTGTCCACCTAAAAGAACAAGAACCAACAACAGAAAGAGAATCAGTTGTTTGTTTTTTTGGTTAGTGGCATATCAACTCCTTATGGGTCATTTAATGGTGAAATTTAATTTTCTTGGGAGTATTAGTAATTTCATTTACAAAAATGTATTGCTGGTAATTGTTCTTTTATGTATAGGTGTTAATTCATCAGGTGTATATAGATCTTGGTAATCTACAGAGAATTCTAAACTAAACCCTTTATTTAATCTACGAGGGTAGACTATTCTTGTCCCACTACCCATGTCTAGGGATATCTAGTATAGTTCTTATTTTTAGTACTGCCCAGTTATTGTGCACCTGGTTCCATTGAGTTGAGATATACACACTGCCTAACTCACAGATTGAACTCACAATTGGTATGTCACTAAATTCACAAAACAATGCTTTTAATCCACTAGGCTATTTTACCATAGAACAATTTTCTGTGGTGAACTTTGAGCCTTAAACCTGGAGTCATAAATTTTTATTTTCTACTCTTTTGGGCTCTGCCAAATATTCTTATGGAGAAGACTGATTTTCATCTGCAGACAAAATAAAATTTTTCAAATTTGAGTTCTTTTTCTGAGAATTTCAGAAGAATTTTGCAGATAGTTGCATTTTTTTAAAAATTGTTTTAATCAGTCTATTCTCCGGGCTTCATCAGGTGAATTCATTGTCTAAACAAAATTATACTGCAGGTCAGTTTTTATACAAGATAATGAAAAAACAATTCCAGAATGAGCTTATAAGAACAAATATATAGACATTAAATGATGAAACAATATTTAATAAGATATTAAAAACTGCATTTTACAACTCAGTCAGGAACTAAAATAATCTGGTATTGACCATTAAACAGATTATATAAGCAGAACTGACTAACATTCAAACATCTGACTAAGTTTAATTTGGACAAGTCTAGAAAAGTAACTGAATGAAATGTGAAGAGAAAACAAAACATTGAATATATATTTGACATGTTTGTTCTGCAACGAATTTTCAAAAAATATAAAATACAAGAAAGACTTCTATATTGCACAAGCCAAGCATTAGCCAATTTGATTGAATATTTCATTACTGGTTCAGGAATGAATTTTGAAGAGTTTAAGGTTTTATTGATTTCTTTAATAATTTTTTTATATTGTATTTTCTTTATTTTTGTACTAATATTTTCTTATTTCTATCTTTTTACTTTTCATTAATTTTTAACATTTATTTACCAATTTTTAGCTTTTTCTTTTTATATATATATTTTTTAACTTTATTTTGAAACAAATCTTTTACATTTTTTCACGTTTTGTTTTTTACTTTTCATTCATTTTATTCATATTTTTTTGATAGTTTTGGTTTTCATATTTTTTAGCTTTTAATTAAAATTTAAATTTTACAATTGTAGTTCTTAGGAAATAAAAAAAACTGTTTTTCATTTGAAAAATAAATTAGAATTTCATGAATGATATAATCTCTCTCTCTCTCTCTCACATATATATATATATATATATATATATATATATATATATATATTTAGTTTACAAAAAACTAGGTAATCCGTATGGGGTAGACCCAAGGAGGATAAAATCCAGAGAGCTCAATGTAAATCAGAGCTAATAATTTACTTATTACTGCCCGTCATAAATGTGTAAATTTCTTTTCATTTTTCGTTTCAACCTTTGGAAATAAAATCTGATGATCCGCTGTCCTTTAAAAGGGCTGTGGTGAAATAATTTATTATATGGTACCTTAAAGTGGTCTGTTTTTATTTAATTAAAAAATATATATATATATATATATTTGTGTATTTAGGCAGAAATCCTTCTTTTTGGGTGACAAATAATATAAAACTGTCTGAATGTTGTTTTTATCCAAGCGCTTTCGGCTATACGTTTAGACATTTTCAAGGATTAAATATTTTAACTGTTAAAATAAGAAATAGTTTGTTGTATGTATGTTTTATAAAATGTTTTCATTTTTCAAAATATGTCAAGATATTGTGTCCATGTTCAAAGTTAATATTATTAAGTGTTGTTTTTTTTTGTTTTTATTAATAAGTCTTCCATTATTTTTAGCCATTTTTTCGCATGTAGATGATGCTACTATATCAGTGTTGTCAACAAGTGTGTTACAAATAGTGTCTGGTAGGTGTCCATGAATATTTAAATGAAATCTAATTGAGCTATGGTCAGAAAGGTGTAGAGCGAGTCTGCGTGTCAAACGTGTTGTAGTGTGGCTTATATAATTATTTATATAAAACATACATACAACAAACTATTTCTTATTTAACAGTTAAAATATTTAATCCTTGAAAATGGCTAAATATATAGCCAAAAGCATTTGGATAAAAAGAACATTTGGACAGTTTTTATATAATTTATCATCCGAAAAGAAAAAAATTATGAGATCGCATGAGAAATTGTATAAAAAACTAAATAAAAGCACCTTGTCTATCGTATTCAATGAAATGTGTGTGTATATATATATATATATATATATATATGTGGTGCTGCACAAAAGTATGTGAACCCATATGATTATATTAAAAAATCTATTTTTCTAGATAATCAACAAATATTAATTAAACTATATATTCACTAAGAAGAAACTTTAACTTTTATTAAACAAATTACAACCACCTTTCAAAAATTTATATCAAGTTAGAATAAAAATATTAATTAAAAATTAAGATGTGCAAAAGTAAGTGAACCCTTTTTGCATTTAATATTTGGTGACTTATCTTTTTGAGGTCACAATGTCAACCAGTCTTTTTCTGTGATTTTTAATGTTTTTGGCAGTAGTGAGCATCGATTTTTGACCATTCTTCTTGGCAAAACTCCCACAATTGCTCAATATTATCTGGGTTTCTTACATGTAATTCCTTCTTGGACCACAGATTTTCAAGTGGGTTTAGATCAGGACTGACTAGGCCATTCCAAGACTTGAAATTTATTTTTTCAAACCCATTCTTTTGCTTTGATGTCTTAGGTCATTGTCCCATTGGATGATCCAGCACTGACCAAAACCCAATTTTTGAACCAAGGGCAAGACACTTTCATTCAAAATTGCTTGGTATCTTGCATAGTGTCATCAATATGTACTATTTGGCCTGTCCAGCTGCAGCAAACCACTCCTGAATCATAATGCTGCCAGTTTAACTGTGGCATCAAAATCTTCCATTCAAAAGCCATATTAGAAGCTCACCAGACATAGTCTATCACTCATCTCAAAAAGCTTCAGTTTAGTCTCATCTGGCCATACAACATTTTTGCCAGAACATTTCTGGGTTTATTTATATGAGCTTTTGTTGAACTGAGCTTGTTTTTCATTTTTTGTAAGTAGTGAATTTTTTCTAGGCATGCTGCAATGAAGACACACTGTTGACGTATGTACACTGATTCCAACATTGGCCAAAGAATATTGGAGAACTGTAGACATCACAGCAGGATTTACCTGGGTTTGCCAAATAAGATGTCTACTTGATCTTGCAATTATTTTTCATGGATGGCTCCTTCTTGATTGTGATGCTGTCATACCAAAGGCCTTTTATTCATAAATAATTTGTTTCATGGTGGAGAAGTGCACTTCAAATCATCTTGATATCTTTTCATAGCCTTCTTCATCATTATGGGATTTTGAACTATGTGATTTTTAAAGCTTCAGGAAGTTCTTTTGATCTTGGCATATTTTTTAAAAATTTTACTCTCTAACCACACATGTTTCCTTACACAATGAGTTATATTGGTTGAATTCAGTATATATAGCTTACCAAAAAAATGAACACGTCATTTTGAGTTTTACACATGCACAAAAAATTATTTGCCCTAGTAATCATATAAAGCAAAAATACAGAGTGTTAATGTAAGGGTTCACTTACTTTTGAACATCTTAATTTTTAATTAATATTTTTATTCCAGCTTGATATAAATTTTTCTGAATGAATATGTAGTTTATTTGCTGATTATCTGAAAAAAGAATTATTATTTTAGGGGTTAACTTACTTTTGTGCAGCACTATATATACAGGGTGACTGAAAAGTAACTCCCATTTTAAAATACTTATAAGTTATTTATTAACTATAATTTATACTAAAATGGACATGAGAGGAAAGTTTTTAGCATAAGATTTTATTTAAAATTCTATATGGGAAGCAGATTTCACTCCCAGCTTCTCAAGCCATCCAGAAATCATGTCAACTGATTTCACCAGGAACTCTTGTGGTATGGAAGAAATTCTACAAATATTTTCATGGCTACTGATCTGACAAGCTATTTTCAATGGTGCCCTGACTACATGAATTAAAGCATACTACTAGGTTGGCACCAAAGTCCCACCCTTTTACTGTTGAAACAGTTAAATGTAACCACCACTTCTCGTTCACCATCTTGTTCTCTCACACTTCCTGACAGTGGAACTCCCTTCCTCTTACTTGCTTTCCTGATAACTACAATCTTCAAAAATTTAAATGCAACATCAGTTGTCATCTTTTGATGCCTTGATCCATGTTCTTCTTTTTATACTTTCCTCAATCTCCTCTATACCCAGTCTTTTCTCTCACTTTCACTCTCTGTGACCCCCTGCATACTAGTGGCACTCCTGCCTTGCTTGGGGTGAAATGCTTATAAAAAAAAAAAAAACTTCTTATACTCGCCATTCAAGTTCATCCAAAGTCTTGGTTTGGTATGGTAGACTTGCTCCTTTAACCCACCCCAAAGAAAAAACTCACAGGGTGCTAAGTCAGGACTTCTGGCTGACTGCTCATACATAAAATAGAGAGTTATTTTTCAATTGCTCTTATATATATATATATATATATATATATATATATAAGTGCACTTGAAAAATAACTCCCTATTTTATGTATGAGCAGTCAGGTATAAGTCCTGACTTAGCACCCTGTGATTTTCTTTGGTGGGGGGGACGGGCTTCCTTTGTGAGCATGTGTAGTCACATCAATGTAAGCATCATTTTAGTCCAATGATGTCATAAACCACAAAAACATTACATGAATAGTGAAATTAAGAACAACTAGCAGAGACAGAGAAATCCTACTGAAGAAAGACTGTGCCTCCAACAGGAATTGAACCAGTAGCCCATTTTGCATCAAGTAAACTGCTTCTTTACCACTAGCAGTTTAGCCACAGAGACCAGCCAAAGTTTAAATAATTATTTATGGAAAGCATGTCTCTTATTGGGACTTTCATGTATTTCTATCTACTTGCTTCAGTTTTGTACCTGAATTGGAAACAACAGTAGTTTTTTAAAGGATACTTTATCCATCATTATTTCATATGTATATGTATTTTTCAGTAGGTATATGTCTATTAGAGTTGATATACATGTTTTTCATTTTCTTTTTTTACAGTAATAAAGGTCAATTGTTATTAATTTCACTGTTTAAAAAATGAACAGCAATAGCAACTGAAATGTGTGACCACTGAAAATAACATGAATATTATTAACTAGCTTAAAAGCCATCCTAATGGGTAGTTCTCTTGTGGAGAGCTCTTGATTGGGCCTTCAGCTTGTTCAGGAATTTGAGAGTCTCTAAGTCTTTGCATATTCTCAGCATTAGAAGCTCTCCTGTCTGCTGTTTCATCTGGCACATTCTTCTTTTTGCTGCAGCCTTGGCTCTTTTGATAGGAATCTGATCCACTGTAGGCAAAGATTTCTTTTTGTTAGGCAACAATAAACTACAGAAGAACTCAAAACTGATCACTGCATTTAAGCATTGCATTAATATTTAAGCTTAACTTTTAAAAGTTCCACAATAATTCTTCTGTCACCACTTAATTTAAAGACAATTTGAATTGTGTAGGTCCTTATTTTCCGTAGAAACAATTACTTTTATTTTTATATATGGGTGACTTTTGCTGGATTTCACAATTAATTTCGATTATTCCAAAATTTATTTCTAAGTTATAAAAATTGTTATTGTACAAAAAAAAATTTTCACCAAAAATCACCAAAAACAATCGCAGTAATGAAAACTTGGGAATTCAAAATTTCTGTAACATGAGCTATCGAAAGTTAGAGAGTTGTGTCCCTTTCATTGAAAAAGTGTTACACACTTACATTAGCATTTATTATATAGATAAATAAAAAAAATCACTATGTATATATATATATATATATATATATATATATATATATATATATATATATATATATATATATATATATATATATATATTTAAATTGGTATCACTCTGAGCAAGGCAGTACAACCACTTGCACAAAAATTGTTATAATGTGTGGAGGAATTAGTAATGAGAAGAAAGAGAAAAGAACAGTAGATAGCATTGATATTACATTTAAATTTTTGCAGATTAAAGTTGGCTGGAAAGCATGGAGGTGGAAGGGAGTTCCACAAGCAGGAAGTGTGAGAAAGGAAACTGTCAGCATAGAAGTTATGGCTACATCTAGCCAGCTCAATTGGAAATTGATGACATCTTGCCAACAGTCTATTTTTTCACTTAACTTCATACAGTCTAGGTACTACAGTAAAGACCTTATGCAAACAATTTACCATTAAAGTATTTATAAAAAAAGTCACAGAGAGGCAACCTTATGGCTGTAGGCAAGTGACTGAAGGTGAGCTGCCAGATCAAAACAAATAATATTGCTGATTTTTCTTTGGATCATATCAAGGAGCTCTAGGTAAATAGAAAGGGCACTGGACCATATATGGCAGCAATATTTTAAGCATAGGTGAATGGTAGACTTATAGATATACAAGATAAAATCCAGAGAGAAATGTTGTCTCACCCAGCACAGTGAACTGACTTCCTTAGCAGTTGGTCTAGCAATATATATATATATATATATATATACACACACACAAACACATATATGCTTTGATATAGTATCTCAGAGGATGAAACGCATCAGCTAAGGTAAGTTTTCCTTTTGTCTTTTATATATATATATATATATATATATATATATATATATATATATATAAATAAAGTGACTTCTATAGTCAACACTTAGAGGTGACAGTCTGTTTCATGCTAGATGCAATCGTCAGGCCTGATGATTGCATCTAGCATGAAACAGACTGTCGCCTCTAAGTGTTGACTTCTATGTTCACTTTTATATTTTCACACACTATCTCTGATATTGAGCACTTTATCCAATAAATATACCACACCTTAAGACTATATTTCTTCACATCTATATATATATACACACAGTGTAACCTGGATATAAGAGAGATTTTCTCTGGTCCCAAATTACAGCCATACTTACCTAAACAAAATAGACCAAACCCGGATATAAGAGAAACTCGGATATAAGAGACTTCTTCTCCGGACCCGACAACTCTTATATCTGGGTTACACTGTATGTATGTGTGTATATGATAAAAATATAGTTTGAAGGCATGTTATATTTACGAGTACAAGTGCTCAATATCAGGGATAAAATATGTCTAAATATAAAAGTGAGCACTCAGGTGAACACGAGTGGTGACAGTATGTTTCATGCTTAACTCAATCAGGTCTGTTGACCTCAATGTCCACTTTTATACTTTATATTAGTTTCATTAAAAACAACTGACAAGTTATTGTTGTTAATGTAAAATACTATGTATAATATATCATGTGTATTTATATATTTTTATCTTAGTTTTCCTGTAAAGAATTATCTTGCTTACATTGATAACACTTTTGACAGAACTGTTAAATACTTAAATATTCCTTGAAATCTTGAAATGATGTGCAATCAGAAAGATAAACTCCTTTGAGTTTCCACTCCTTCAAATGCTGGACAAAATAAGAAATGGAAATTTTTCAAACAATTTTTTAATTGTTAAATATCCATTTGCAGTAACTAATTCAGACAGGATTCAGACAGTTTTCTCATGGGCTTTCCTTTGTGAAAAATGATTGGATTAAAAAGAAAAGAAAAGAAAGAAGCTTATGGTGTTAAATCCAAAGCAATCAATCTTTCAAATGATACAAAAAAATCCTTTTTCTTTTTATATTCAGGTGTTTGGAATACCCAACCAACCATAGCTGAATGGTAAGAAATTGGATCTAGAATTTATCATATCTCGTGAATTTTTGCTTGGGGAAGGAACATAAAGTGACAACATTTTAACAAGGAATGCTAACCTTTCATTTTTGCATCACATTATTACAGCTGATGAAAAATGGGTTTTGAAGGTCAGCAGAAAACAAAAACGACAGTGGTCATCATAAAACAAGGAAACAATGCCAACATCAAAAACATTGTGTCTGCTGGAATATAAATGATGATGTTCATTCTGAGCTACTGGAACATGGAAAGGCCATTATAGCAGATATTTACTGCCAGCAACTTGATTTGGTAAATAGAGCATTGTGAAGAAAGTGTCCTGCTTTTTTAAAGAGAAAAGGTGCTACCTTCTAGCAGGACAATGCAAAGGGACACACTACAAAACAAACCAAAGAAAAAAATAAGATCATTCTCCAGACTCACCAGATACCGCCATATTTATTTCACACCTACAAATTTTTTATTTTGTTTTATTTTTGACTACTAGTTTATTTCAAATGTTGCTGAATAATTGAAATATTTCAAATATTGCAGAAAATTGAAAAACAAAGGAGAAACTGAAAACATTTTCAGAAAAAAAAAAAAGAAAAAAAGATTTCTTTAAATGTGGAATTAAAAACTTTGAAAATGAACATAATTAAATTTTTGATAAAAGGTATTTAATTCATATTTGTTTTACAGCCTTTCGGTAATTTTAATTATTTTTTGGAAGCTGGTAAGACTAATTTTTTGCAAGTGAATATTACACAAACAATTTCTTTCAAATATCAAGGATTTTTCCACATAACTGGATGAAGGAGAGGAATTTGTACCTTTCTTGAAAGTATTTATACATAAGTGAATGTAACAGATTCGAGGAAAATTCAAACTTGGCTTTCCGATTTCTGACTCCAAACTACTATCCATTAGATCTTTCTGGCAAAATCCAATTATTTTCAAAACACTCTAATATATAACAAGCTTAAGGATTATTATAATTACAGAATCTAAATATAATCAAAGGAATCAATAAAATAATATATATTTTCATTTGAAAAAATTTTTTAAATTTTAATTGATGATGGTAATGTTATTGAAACCAAAAAAAATAATAAAAAGAAAGCATATAATCAGATTTTAAAAACAAAATTGATTTTTTACCGAAATCGCGTTGACAATAGCTTGAGCCTTGTCTTTGACTAACTGCACTTGTGCTTTAACTTTTTCTGCAGCTTGGGCTTTTACAGTCACTTCTGCCAATACTTCATCAGCTTTCTTGGATGCCACTTCCAGTTCCTTTTCTTTGACGGCCAGCTGTTTGGATAACTCATTCACAGACTCAGTGGCTTCCACAAGTTTCTTCAGACCTGTGTGTATGATCAGTATGCATAGAATATATCAGACAACAGAGAAATATAAGAGAAATTTCTTTTAGTCAAATACATGATCAATCATTTGTTGGAGGGAAGAGTATAGCTGCACAGAGGGTGATTCTATATATATATATATATATATATATATATATATATATATATCATGTTTCTTGTTAAGGAAATTCTCTTCTGGCTTCTTGCTTTCCAGCCAACTTTGATCTTCAAAAATTTAAATGCAATGTCAAGCGTTATCTTCCGTCTTCTTAATGCTTGTTCTTTATAGTTTTCCTCTGAGTAATAGTTTTTTTTCTTTTCTCAAATTCTCTAACACTCAGTAATATATATATATATATATATATATATATATATATATATATATATATGTGTGTGTGTGTGTATTTCATAAACATATAATTATATAATTCTAACAAAGACTAAGTGATTATTTTTATGCTTTCATCTATATTTTTTTAATCATTTTGTTCCAAGCAAGGTGATAATGCCACTAACACACAAGGGGCTACTTGGAGTGAAAGAGGATGGAAAAAACTTTAGAAGAAACTGGAAACCCAATCATAAACAGGAAAAAAGGAATAAACCTCTACTCCTGTTCAAAAGATGAGGAAGGAGTGTGAATTGGGTGATAGGTAAACCTATCTATTTCTATTATATATATATATATATATATATAGTGTGTGTATTAGGGCAGCAGATCATTATTCAAATATATTTTTAAATATAACAGACAATGAATGACTATTATGTTTGATCAGGAGCCATTCTAAACTTTATATAATTGCTTTAATTTTGGGAGAAAATAAAGACAAAAATTGTCCAACATTTGGATATTTATGATTATACTGTTCCTTGATTTATGGTTTTTGGTTCACATGAGCCATCTTCAGAATGGTTATATGGACATTTAAACAAAATTATTCACCATCAAAGACGATATTTTGTTATGTTGACATAGAAGATTGCTATGCTATATATCCACTTATTTATGAGGATTGGGACATACCCATTAGTGTTCATAAGTACAGTATACAACAGTTACATATATTAAATGCTCTGAGATAAAAACTTATTAATATAGTGGTTTCACTTTATATTGCTATGATTTAATCAAAAAGTCGTTTTTTGTTACATACCACCTTCTCTTGCTATATTCTTAATTACTGGCAAAATAATCATGAAAGAATTTCATACTACAATGAATCTTTTTTTTTTTAATTAATTCACCCTAAGCAAGGTGATAATGCCACTAAGATGTAAGGAGCTACTGGAAATGAAAAGAAAGGAAAAGACTTTACAAAGAATTGGAAATCCAATAATAGTATAAATTTCTGAGTTTAGATGGATGTATAGACATGAAGTAGAATATAGAAGGAACTGGAAGCCAAGTCCTAAACAGGAAACAAGGGATAAACCTCTACTCCTGTTCAAAAGACCAATCTACTAATAGAAAATATAATTCTTTATTTCCCTCCAAAAGCCAATGTACTGATGATGAGCAGGGATATGCTGATGACATAGGTATTCATAGTTTAAAGAAAGATGATCTTCAATAAAAATTGACATCCACTACCAAGTGTTCTAATGGAAAGGTCTTAAGATAATCCTTTACAAAACAGAAACTATGATCTGGAATTGGAATGAAAGCACTGATAGTCCCTACTCTGAATCTGTCATAAAAAAATAAAGGATGTAGAATTAGTAAGTATCAAACACTTAAAATACCTTAGTGCAGGGATCAGTCATAATAAATTTAATACAGGAGATAAGGAAATTGAGCATCAAAGACCCTGTTAGGGATAGTTTCACCCAAACCTGCAAATTGCTTCAAAACCAAAACATTAACTGAAAAAGTCATATTCTTAAATAGCTTCATCAGATCAAGACTTTCATATAGATATCAGACATGATACCAGGTATATTCAGAAATATCTAAACTGTCAGCTGCATACAATCACATTTTCAGTTCAAAGGTTAAAAATGGAAGCCTGTAGCTCTTAGCACAGACAACTCTTCTTTGAACTTTGTAGACTGGTGCTACAGTACGACAAAAAATGTACTGACTAACAGAAACCACATCACTTGAGGACTTTCAACAGCAGTAGCAACAGCTAAAATTGATAGCACATGTAAGTGAAAGAGACAATAATACTATAATCATGATGTTGACATTCTACATGACTTCAAACAAAAGGTTAGGAAGGAAACACCCATCAATAATGGAAGGAACAATAATGATTTCTGAACTTGAGAAAGCTATTTTTCTCAAAAATTGTTTTGAAAGATTTTATAAATTACAACCGAACTCCACTCCCTCAAAAAACACTATCTGAATCATTTAAGTAAAAGAGATTTATCAGTCATCTGGCCCTGATGATTGTTTTGAAGTTAAACTCTTGTTGGCTAACCAGATAAGTCACTTGAACTTTTCTTAATTTATTGAATATTATATATATATATGTATATATATATATATGGAATAACAAGCAAAAACAAAGAATCTACATGAAATCAGCTGAACATATACCCCTACAAAAACATCATTTTTAAATTTAAAGTTTCCAGTATCTCGTTTGTGCGCATGTGTAGTCATATCAGTATAAATTTAGTCTGATGAAGTCTTAAAGAAAGAAACATGTCACACTAAAACTTTTCCCACTCCCACCCATCTTTTCCCCAATATATATATATATATATATATATATATATATATATATATATATATATGCAAAATTGGACACTATGGTCAACAGTTAGTGGTGAAAGTCTTTTTTTGAACATAATCTTTGGGTCCCCAAAGTTGATGTAATTAATTAAAAATAATACTGTAAAGAAGACTTAGCAAATCAATAAATAAAACTGTTTGCATAAAAGAAAATTGGCTTCTTCTTGAAATGACCAGAAACTCATTATCATAAAATTTATTTAAATGAAGTTGTGTTAATTATTAAGGTGCACTGATATTCCAAGAAAAATGATTACACGGTTATGAATTTTAGTGCATCATTTTACTTACAATTATCAACACATGATGTAAGCAAAAGTCAGTGCATAATTTAAACAAATGAGCCATAAAGAATCAACAGTGCTTTTCATTGCTATTTGTCATATAATTGGCAACTAATACTGCTTTTACATTTACATAAGTAAAACAGTAATTGTTTGAAGCAATGCAGTTAATCAAAATAAGTGATTTTTTTGAGTATATTTAATATATACCAATTGTAAGTTTATTGTCATGTATCTAAACATATACATCTATGCAAGATTATTAACACAACTTTGTTTAAATAGCTTTTATGATAATCTGCATTTTGAGTCATTTCATGAAGAATTCAGTTTTTACTTTAATGCAAAGTGTTTTATTTGTTAATTTGCTAATTTAAAAATTTTTTTTACATTATTATTTTCAATTATATTTTATTATCATTATACACAAAAATAGAATGGTAAGACAAGAATGTGTCTTTTCACTGAACTTATTCAAACTTTCGAGTGAAGTGATCCTGAGAGAATTACAAGTCATGTAAGGATTCATTATTGGCAGCCACAATCTTAACAAAATAAGATATGCTGATGACACAGTGTTGATAGCAGTTACAGAAATTAAACCACAAGAACTCCAATGGAATGAAGTAAAGGAAAGCAAGAAGAAAGGACTAACCATCAATTGTAAGAAGATAGAAGGTATGGTTGTCAGCAAAAGTAAGAACCCAAGATACAAACTATGAAACCAAAATCAAGCAAATTTAAATATCTAGGAAATGTTTTAACAGAGGAAGGAACATGAGACACTGGAATCTAAAGATGAATTAAAATAATTAAAGTTTCCTTCTAAAAGCTAAGCAAAGTATTAAGAAACATGAAAATAGTGCTGAAATGTTACTTAATATCAATCCTCTTATATAGCAATGAAGGTTGGATAATCTTCTCAAAGAGAAAACTGGAGGCAATAGAAATGCCATCCTGCAGAAGGATACTGAGAATTCCATGAATGGAGTGGGTGAGCAACAAAGTCAAAGAAAATATTATCAAAAAGAACACAGAATCAGAAAGTCGAAATGTCTTGAACACGTAATGAGAAAGGAAGGCTTGGAAAATTTAACACTCAAGATATATTGAGAGCAAGAGAGACAGAGAAAAGCAGCAGACCACATATGTGATGAGCTTGTGTGAATAAATAGTGGAATGGTAGGCTTGATAAAGGGAGAAATGTTACTAAGGTTCATGAAAAAGTTGTGGAGGGCCATGATTGTCCTTGACCTGAAGGAACACAGCAAATAAAAGAGATAGAATGCTAACTGAGGTACCTCTGTCATAGCAGATCTGAATCACAAATATGTGTGCATAGAGAAGGAGCCTTGAGAAGAATTCTGTCAAATTCGATTAGAAATTTGGTTTGTTAATCTATCATGAAAAAAGAAGATATTTAGCTCAGTAAAGTGGCTTCTGCAAAAAAAGAAAAGAAAAAAAGATGTCCCCCTCCGAAAAAAAAAAAATACAATTTGCATACCTAGTATATTTTTTACGGTTTATATGGAATAATCAATTTCTGCATTAGAATGCAAGTGTCAGCCATAACGTCACACTCAAAGGTTGCAAGAAGCAGCCATGTGTGTTTGATTGAAATGAGATTTTACAGATTTTTATTGTAGAATACATTCCTTAAAATATCAGGCAGGTGAAAGACAGGAGATAAATATATCTGAGGGTCAATCGGTAAAATTGATAGTTCAGTGGCAACTGTTTTGATGGGAAGCTAAAAGATACCTGTTATAGTTCTCAGTGTCTCTTTAGGCCTGTGATATCATAGGTAGGATTTACTGAACAAAATTATCAAAACTTTCATTCACTTAAATGCTTGCAATATCAAGTGATACAGAAAGATTTTAATGCAAACAAGATATAAACCCATTAAAGAAACAGGAAAATGTTAGAAAAAAAAAGAATGTTGAACTGCTATGTAATATTAATTCTCCTTTATATTCAATGAATACTGAAAAATTTTGTTTGATTTATTACAATGTTTCAGCCGTTGTACACTCCGGCCTTCTTCAGGTGGTTGGAATGTCGAACTGAACACTTTATTTCGCTCACTGGGGCAGACTGCTCTAGTTCCACGTGCCATGTTTAATGATGTCAGTTATCAGTTATCTCCTGTTAATTTCCCTCTGAAAGTTCTCCACTGCCTTAAGGACACATGGCACAGTGGATAAAGGCATTAGTTAAATCCAGTGACAGTACCCAAAGAGTGTGAGTTCAATACCCGGTTAAGGCAGTGGAGAACTTTCAGAGGGAGATAACTGATAACTGACATCCATTAAACATGGTATGTGGAACTAGAACCGTCTACCCCAGTGAGCGAAATAAAGGGTTCAGTTCGACATTCCAACCACCTGAAGAAGGCCAGAGCGTACAACAGCCGAAACGTTGTAATAAATATGGCGACAAAGATGAGGACAATAGTCTGAATAATTTAAATAATGTTTATTTGAATTACTACATTTTAATATTATTTCTGTTCCATAAAGTTTGTTGCATGTCGTGTATGAAAATGTACCACTTATTATGAAACAGTTGGACAGTATTTTTGAAAAATTTAATTATTATTATTACTATCTCTGTCCCATAATATTTACTACATTTAGTATATGAAAATTGTATACAGGTGTAACATATATTATAGGACAGAGGTTATAATAATTAGATTTAATCTGGAAAATTGAAATGTTTATTTCTGAAAAGAAAATTCTCAATATCTCTTAGGTATGTCTAAGCATTGTATTAATGGTTGAGTTTGTCAACCTTGTGCAGAGTTGGAACAACTAAAGAAAAGTTTTTACTTACTATATTGTTCGAAGGTTATAGTATATCCATTTTCTTTTTCTTGGTCCAGAAATTAGGCTAAATATAAGCATTGTATTAATGATCCAGCTCAAGTCAGCCTTACACTGAGTTGGAATGACTGAGGAAAAATTGATTTAATTCCTAGCTGGAGGTTTTGAATGACATGTGCGATCATTACACGTTGGAAAGTGGAAAGGAAAGTTCAGTCATCAGTGGACTGGGGAAACAAATGTGTCCCAGTGTGGATGTCCTTTTCCCACAGGTTGCACTTGGAAATGTTTGCTTTTTTATAGACTTAATGAGGACTAACAGTATTTGACGAAACCAAGTGGGTCAATTCTACTTCTGGTTCTTTTAATCTTAGCATCATGGGAAAATGTATTCCTTTTTCTGTTTTTATTATTCATTATTTTATTTACCATATTTTATTTTATTTTCCCACATGTTAAACAAGTTGTGGAAGAAATACCTCCTACATGATGGTAAAACATTAGTTAAATGAAGACACCACTGCCATTAATGCCTTACCATTATGTGGGAAGGAGATGTGGGAGGTATTTCTGTGGCACCCTGTTTAAATAATTTTCCGATTTTTAAATGTCTGATTTCTAAGAAATTCATGAAGGCAATGTATATGCAGATGTAATAAATATTATGGCTTGTCTGAGAACTTTTCAGCAGTCCCCCTTGTATATATTGATCATCTTATTTGCTAAAACTGAAATCCCCCCCCACCTCATCAAAAAAAGAAAAAAAAAAAGAAAAAGAAAGTACAGCATTTATAAGAGAGTCCAAACTATACATGATTGTTATCTTATTCCAAGAATCTCAAGCCAGTAGCCATTTTGAAAACAACCCTGTTTACCTTTTATTCAAGAGTTAAATGCTGTCTGACTTGTTTGTTTCAAACTTTAGAATTGTGCTTCCAACTTGAAATGTTTCTCATCTGTTAGGTTGTTTACTTCATAGGCTATTGCTTGGTAAACCTCTGACTCATCCAAACACAATTCAGACAGCATAAAAGCATATTTACAGAATATACCAGATTCTTTGGTCTTGTCCTCACCAGTAGAGTTCATTGTAGCATTAACAAATTATTGGGTGGTATCAAAAGTACAATATACCAAGGTGTATTTTTTTTTTTTTTTTACAAGGCTTTAGTTACTGCATGTGCACATCTAAAGACTATGACAATACTGTAGTATTTATATTACATTTACTATTTACACTGCTTGGAGTGTTGTTCTCATGTTTATTATCATACTCATCATGTTTTGGCCACAATGGCCATTGTATGCTTCAGTCTTCTTCAGGTGATATACTTTGGAATTTTGAATGAGAACTTTTATTTGGTCCACCAGGTTAGATTGTTCTAGTTGTTCCTTTCTTGATATCACAGTTTCAGGTATTTCCATTCAGAACTCTGCAATATTTTGTTTACCACTGCTGTAGCCATGTATTGAACTTACATCTCTTCAGCTCCTATGTCGGGTCTAGTTGGGTTAATCATTCTGGTAGTGGGGTTTTCCTCAAAATCTTGTTTATGGTCCTTAAGCGTGATGTAGCATTCCTTTTCAGCCAGTTTTCCAACTCTATCACTTATTTTTAATTTCTCAGTAATTATTTTACTTGTTCTATTGATACTGTCAACCATAATGATATTGTTATTATGGGCTTTTTTATAAGTCTTAGTTAAATTTTTTTTAATTAATTTGTTGTAGTCGTCAGCCGTCACCTTGTAGAAGTTGCCCATTTTGTCGGAATTAACTAGTATTTTAGCTTATTCCCAAATTTTTGCTTGACGAGGAAGCGAGACCAGACACCTTAATTCAACTTAATTTCAAAAATTATATTAAGGTTCTTGGCTCTCGCTTTTGAAACATGAGAACTCTTATGTAGCGAAGGAATCATATTTAAAAAAAAAAAATATTATATATATATTATATATATATACACACACACACACACACACACACACACACAGGGTGTCCATAAAGTTTGTGTGCACTTTAAAAAAATTATAACTTTATTTGTATTTGTGATAGAAGTAATTTGTAAAAAGGATTAGAAAGAAGTAAATCTATATTTTTTAGGGTTTTATTGAAAATTTATTTAAGTTTCCACATGTCCTCCATCATTGGCAATTCAAAGAGTAATACAATTTTGCAGTTCACAGAAAACATTTGCCAACTGATTTTACAGTAATGCCTGAAATTGCATTAGTTATTTTAGCTATGCTTAAAACTAGGTACATTAAACTTTATAACATTTTTTACAGATTATTTCTATCACAAATACAAATAAAGTTATAATTTTTTTAAAGTGCACATGAACTTCATGGACACCCTATATATATATATATAAAAGTGAACATTGAAGTCAATGCCTAGAGGTGACAGGCCGTTTCATGCTAGATGCAATGAAGCACACCTTAAGAATATATATATATATATATATATATATATATATATATATATATATATATATATATATATATATATATATATATATATATATATATATATATATATATATATACTACTCATATGACATAGTAAATATAATTCTGAGATGAGCCCATGGTCCAGTGGGTAAAAGCATTGGTTGAAGTAATTCATTGACTTGACCCAAAGAGTTGTGAGTTCAATGCCTGGCCACAGTAGAGGGAACAAAAACATGGAGAGTTGAGTTACTAAGGGGAAATAACTGAAACTGAGATATCTAGAAAAGGTATGGCATGTGGAACTAGAACAATCTACCCAGGTGGACAAAATAAAGGGTTTTGGTTCGAAATTCCAATGAATTTCACCTGCAAAATGCTGGAGCGTACAATGGCTGAAACATCATGAAGATGGCAATAAAGACGAGGAGAACTCTCTGAACAATGTAAGTAGTTATGATGCCTTATCTCAGAATTATATTTACTATGTCATATGAGCAGCACATATATATTAAAACAAGATATATATATTTGTTGGTTCCAATCCTAGTAGGAATGAATGCCAAACACTCTCCCCTCCCCAATTTATAGGCAGAAGCACACAAATGTATGCTTGGATTTCTTCCCAGCCAATAGGATAGTTCCATTCTGTCTTAACTTTAAGTCAGAATGCAAAGTTCTTATTGTCCGAATTTGTTCTTGTGTGTCAACCCCAATTCTTAGTTTGTAAACTTTTTGCTATATTACTGTTGCTTTGCCTTATTACTGTTAATTTGCCTTGCATATATTGTTTGCTTGCTTTAGATTATTTTTTTGTCCCATTCCTTTTCTTGTTATTGATTATTATCAAACTTTGTCAATTCTGTTTGTTGGCCAACTCTGCCATTTATTTACATTTAACCTTCATTCCATTCACTCTACAATAGCACTAATCAAATTAAGAGAACAGTTTGTTTTTGTTTTATGGCATATCAAAACCTTAATGGGTCATTTAATGCTGACAACCTTTTTTTCTTGATAATATTTTTGTTTTGTCAAAAACCTATTTATGGTAATATTTTTTCCTCAAAAGTGTATAGCTGGTAATATAATTTAAAAAAATGTATTGCTGGTAATATTTTTTTTGCAAAAACGTATTGCTGGTAATAGTTTTTTTTTCTTCAAAAATTTATTTCTGGTAATGATTTTTTACAAAGTATTTCTGGTATTAAAACCTAGTTTTACACTTTCATAATACTTTTTACCTCAGTTTCGGGGTTAACTATTTGCCCATAGCTGGGACCCTAACAGGTGCTACCACCCCGGATAAAGCTGGACCTGGGAACACCAGTTAAGAGGTGGTTCCACGCTCCTCAAAGCCTCCTGATCAGAGGCCTTGCTGTTGGACGTTGTTTATCGTCTTACCCTGGACACAAATGTAGTTTATCAGCATACCCAGGACGGTAAGAGAACAGTTAATTTATTCAAATACCTTTTACTTCTATGTCCTTTCAGGATGTTAGTGCTCATGGCTCTCCACAATTTCCTGTCCTTTTATAGCTCTTAGCAAATTTTGTCTTTTTGTTTTCTTTCCTAATCTCTGCTCTGCCATCCATCTATAAAAGACTGTTCGGTAGATTATGTGCTGCTTTCCCCTGTTCCTCGTACCTTCAATATGTCTGGTGAGTATCAAATTTGCCAAGAACTCTTTCCTCATTATGTGCCCTAGAAACTTCAGCTACTTCTTTCTGATGCTAATCATGAGTGTCCTTTTTGTTTAATTTTTCTTGAAAACTTTTTCATTGCTCACATGTTCAAGTCCATGGTATTCTCAACATTCTTCTGTAGAACCATATTTCTGTTACCTGAAGTCTCTTCTCCATCTGTGATGAGATTGTCCAGCATTCACTGCCATATAGGAGGACTGATATTATATAACAGTTCAGTAGTTTTCTTTGTTTCTAATGAAGTTTTCCTGTTTCTTAAGACTTAACTTTTAGAAAGCATCTTTCACTATCTTAATGCATCTTTGGATTTTGAAGTTGCAATTTCCATCCACTTAAAACATTTCCAGATATTTAAATCTTTGTACTTGCTTGGTTCTAATTGCCAGTGAATGTTGAAATTCTTTTGAAATTGTAGTTCTTAATATAAAAACAGTGCCATGGACAAATTGTCATTTAAATTACACAAAAATGAAAATAATACTGACATCTCATTTTAACAGATATATTTACCAAAATTACACAAAAATATCTTGAAATATTAAAGATTAAATTTATTCAATAAAATCACCATTATTCAACAACTTTGGAATCTCCTGCATCTCTTCTGGTTGGTCTCCTTGTTTAAGTTGGTGAGTGCTGCCATAATCCTTGCCTTCAGTTTATCTTTGGAGTTACAAGGAGTTTTGTTGGCCTCTTGTTCAACTGTGCCCCATGCTTAATAATGAAGGGGGTTGCAGTCTTAGGAGTTAGGTGGTCAGATGTAAGAGCTGGTGTGGTTGCATAAATTGACTTACAGACGTGATTGGCTTCTCCTGCTTGTGTGGCATGGTGCAGAGTCTTGTTTCCAGACAGGGTCTTCTAGCAGCCACCCTCTTGACCCAGGACAGCACAACCTCCTCAAGGTACTTGATGGAGGCCACCATGGAGTCTGAGGCCCAGTTGGAAGATGAATGAAGGCATAATGTTACCATCACTAGTGATCACTCCAAACACCATGATGTTGACCAGATGTTTGATTTTCATCACACTCAGTACATCTTTTGGGGACACAGCAAGCCAACAGTTGTTCTGCCAGGATAAGATGGTCACCATCTTATCCTGGCAGAAACTTTCCTCATCTGAGAAAAACCAAAGCATGTTCAATTGGAGAGGATGCTCGAATTTGTTCAAAAGCTTTGTAACACAGTCTTTCCTCTTGCCCTTCATTGCTTGGAATTAAAATTGCCCCTTTCTCATCTTGTATGGGAAATACTGAATGTCTTCATGTACTACCTGTCTGACAAGAAAATCAGACACTACTATGTCCCTGGCTATGGACCTGACTGACTTGGATCATTTTCAATCATGACCTGGACCTCACCAACTAATTCAGGAGTTCTTTTCTTATCAGAATGATCAGAGTTAGTTTTCCAAGTTGTCATACCCTCCATAATCACCATTGAACACTTTCCTGAATCCTCTGCAGTGTCCTCAGGTTGATACCCAAGCACTCTGAAATGTTCATACTGGAGCTTCCAGCAAAAATGCTAAGATTTCTGGTGGAGTGAATTGCGTCATGGTGCTCTTTTTCAAACAGGTGGTGCCCAACTGACCCTACTTTACTGTGCAGTCAACAAAATTAAAAACAAACAATGCACATGCACAAAATTAAAAATATAAAATTGTGACAAATTACTGATTACATCATATACAGAAAGTGGCTATGAAAAAAAAGTTAATTCAAGGAAAATTTTAACCTGCAAAATTGCAATGAACAAAATAAGAGAATTAGTGTAAAACATATATCTTTAGGTTTGTCACACTGCCTTCTGCTCATGTATGCTTATAGTTGGTACTATTGTAGTCATATGATCGAAGTTTGAGGGTGATTGTGCCAGGTTTCTTGCTCCTGTTACAATGTAAACATGGCCGCTCCGCTAAAGAGGAACAAAGAGCAGTGATCTGAATCTGCAGAGAACAAGCTATCTCATCAATAATAACTTTCCCATGCTTGCTGAATTTTTTTTTTACTTACCATCATGCGTGTGTGTGTGTGTGTATATATATATATATATATATGTATGTGTGTGCATATATATATATGTATATGTGTGTGTATGTACATATATATATATGTATGTGTATATATATATATATATATATATATGTATGTATGTGTATGTATATATATATATATATGTATGTATGTGTATGTATATATATATATATATATGTATGTATGTATGTGTATGTATATATATATATATATATATATATATGTATGTATGTGTATGTGTATATATATATATATTTGTATGTGTGTATATATATATATATATGTATGTATGTGTGTGTATGTATATATATGTAGATGTGTGTGTATGTATATGTATGTATGTGTGTGTATATGTATATATATATATGTGTGTGTATATATATATGTATATGTGTGTATACATATATATATGTGTGTGTGTGTATATATATATATGTGTATATGAGTGTATACATATATATATGTGTGTGTGTATATTTATATATAAATAAATGTTCTGTACTTTGAAATGTTTCAGGTATAATATTCAAATACGTATTTATTTACCTGTGTTCATCCTCTCTGCAAGTAGACCAATCTCACTTTTCTTCTCTGAATAAATCTGTTTATAACCAGATATGAAGGACAAATAAGATTTTGGTGTGACGTGTGTCTGCCGACGGTACCGTTGGAAATAATCCACAGACATTTCTGCCACGCTATCCTGTGAAAGTAAGCAGACACAAACATACATCAAGAGAAACAATCTTGAACTGGTTTTATTTATGAGTACAAGTAGAGATTTGCAGACGTGAAATGACTAATTACTAAAACACAAATACCAAATATTGCACCAAATATCAAAACAAATTTAACAGTGATAAACAATAAATTTAGTCACTGTCAAGGTCATATTAAAATGCAAAGATCTAAGTCCTGCAGACAAATCACCACGTTTCTTGAGTCAGGATAGACAAATCATTTGGTTAGATTAACAAATATCAAAAGGTCATTTTACAGTCACCCCACAAAAAAAAAAAAAATTGAACTCCTTTATACACTATATTATGCAAACTATTATTGTCCTCATCTTTATTGTCATTTTCACAACATTTCAGCCATTGTACACTCTGGCCTTCTTCAGATGATATGCATTGGAATTTTGAACTGAACCCTTTATTTAGTCCATGGGGGTAGATTGTTCTAATTCCACATGCCATGCCTTTTCTGGATATCTCAGTTTTAGTTAATTCCCTTTAGTGACTCATCTCTCTGAGTTTGTATGTACATCTGCTCTGGCCAGAACTCACATTTCTTTGGGTCAAGTCACTTTTTGGATTATTTCAACCAACGCTTTTCACTGGGCCATTTATACATCTATCCAAGGATTGATAGAAACGCAAAAAAAAAAAAAAAATAGAAATAACAATTTTTGATCAACTTCTGGTTAGGTTAACCTCCTTAGTATCACCAACTTCATGCATATTCAGACAGTCCTGTACTGCTAAGATGTCAATCTTGTGGATGTCTTTGGGTGCTTTAGATCTTAAAGGGTCAAAATGAAGTCTGACTATACTGTACACATCTGGAAAAAGGAAGTAATATTTTTAAGATTCAGTCATTTTTGATGCGGAAGAAGTCACTGTCAATCATTATGCGTAATTTTTCTCCTGTGAGCTTTCAACTGCAACAAAAGTGTATTATCTTGTACAAATATTTGACAGTTGCATATCAGAAATTTTAAAGACAAAATCTGTTATCGCAATCTTTATAAAAATACACTTATATACTTTATCCAGAAAAGAGCAGTTAAAAAAAAATCATTGGCTTTATATATTTATTTATTTTTTTTGCTATTGTCCACCCAATCCAAGGCTCAAGATCCACTCAAGGTAGAGAATTACTAAATAACGTTGTTGTAAGCATGTTCAGGGAAGGAGAAAGATGTGCATATTATGACGATATGTAGGATAGATAATGATTGACCCTTGAATGTGAAGAGGTTGATTGTAGTATTCTCTTGGGTGTCCATTCCAGAATGCAACAGTTCTGAAGAAGGCTTCATTTGAGTGAAACTTCCTCCTCTCCAATGAAATATGAAGAGAATGAGGATGAGTTGACCCTGTATCAAGGCAAGTCCTAAATGGCAAGGTCTAGACTGGTGGAACCAAGGATTCTAGTTTGATTGAACATCCGCCATGAAAATAGCCATAGATTAGAGAGAGACTAGTTATGTTTTTGCTGAGGAGTGGTGTTGGGTAAAAAATAAATCATCACCCACAAGGCTGAGCAAATGATTTTGAACTCTATTGAGATTGGAAAGTGAGGATTGGGCTGCTTAAGTGTAACTAATGATAACTATTATAAATGCAAAACACTATGAGAGATACTCCAAAAGTAATGCCTTCTATTTTTTTCCACATTAACTATAATATAGAGAGTACTATAATACTAGCGGATAGAGCAGTAATTCTCAACCACTGTGCTACATTGCATAATCCTCTTAAATGTGCTGCAAAATATTGTCATGATATACATGTGTGTGTGTGTGTGTCTGTGTGTGGAAATAGTAATGGTACAATGTTAGTATTTGAATAAGTGAATAAATATTTAAAAAAGCATTAAAGCTACCTAGAGCACACTACCTCTATGCTCTCCACAGGTGGTTTTGTTCAGCAAATCAACTACACAGAGCTGAACAACTTAAGCACTTTCAAAACTAGAAGTAATAAGGGGAGAAGAAAAAAACAGAAACAAGTCAGCTTCCATCCATTTATAAATTCTAAACCATAGCTCTGCAAGTCTGGTCTTCTGACTTTGTATTGAGCACTTTTAATATGTTCAGTTTTAACAAATATTTCACTATTTGTGTTACACTGGCATGAATGAATAAGTACTAAACTTTTTATCCGACATTAGTTAAAAAGGTTTTATCAGTTTTATCACAATTTTTTTTACTTCTTATTTATGCGAATTAGGTTTCTCAACCTTAAATAACATCAAAAATAAGAAGCGAGAAAGGCTAAACTCAACTGAAGAAGAAATGAGGGTCTGTTTATCACCCATTGATACATTTTGGATTTCAATACAAAAGAAATATCCCACATTAGCTAAAATGGCTTTATCAGTTATATTGCAATTTTCTACTTCTTATTTATGCGAATTAGGTTTCTCAACCTTAAATAACATAAAAAATAAGAAGCGAGAAAGACTAAACTCAACTGAAGAAGAAATGAGGGTCTGTTTATTGGACATTTGGCCAAAAACACTGAAAAAAGCGAAAACAAAAAACCCCACCAGGCACAAGTATCACACTAAATAAGCTGCACAAATAGTTGAAGAGAAACATTGAAAGTTCATATTCCTGTGTGTGTTTTTTAAAATCTATGGTTTCATTTCATAACATTTAAATGTATGTCCTTTAAAAATTTTGATAAGTGTGACATAATATTTTCATTTGCTTGTAGGTGTGCCATTGCTTAAAAAGGTTGAGAATCACTGGAATAGAGCATGTTTTTAACTATAAAACACTGTTTTTCCCATCAGCAGGACCTCCACAACTTTTTGTCCTTTATAGTTACAGTAAATAATATAAACAGTGTGTGTATGTATATATATATATATATATATATAAAAAGAGTAATGCTGAAAAAAATCTCAGCCAGACCAAACCAAGTTCTTAAAAAAAAAATGTTTTGCCATTTGATCAATTTTTGAGTATGGATTAGGCTGTAAACCTTCCAGATCTTTTATGTGATGTATCCCTTTCATGGCTCTCCACAATTTCCTATCTTAGTAATGTATGATTTTGTTTATTATCCTTCCTATTTCTTGTTCTGTTAACCAATTACACAAGTTTGTTATGTAGATTACTCTCTGTATCCTGTGAGTCACACATTTTTCAAGCCCTCTTCCTTCATTATGTGTCAAAGAAATTTCAAATATCTCTTCCTTACATGCTAGCCGCGAGTGACCAGCTGGTGGGCTGCTGATGGCAACGTCAGTGGTCCTCTTGTGGCAGCCACCAGCGGGATACTGATGGACCTCTAGCGGTCCACCAGTGGTAATATTGCTGAGGCAAACATGCCGATGGTCTGACAGTGGGCCACCAGCAACAAATGCTAGTGGCAGATTGGTGGCATGCATGTAGGTTTTAGGGTTCTAAGAATAAATGTCCTTTTTGCTTCAATTTTCCTTAAAATATCCTTGCTTTTAACTGCATCCACAGTATTCTCAGCATTTTTTTTTTTTGTAGAACCACATTTCTTTTCTGCCTCAAGTCGCTTCTTCATTTGCCAGGAGATTTACAGCATGAACTCATATAGGAATTCAGTATGATTTTCTGTTTTTAACAGGGCTCCAAATTCCCAAACTAAAAAAAAATCCACTAGGCTGTTCTGTAAACTTGGTGGCATAGTAATTGTGAGTTCAATCCCTGGAGCTGGTGGTGCAAACAATAACTGAGCAGTACTAAATAAGAACTAGACAAGATATCTCAAGATATTCTTAGTGGATTGTGAAAAATCTTCTTCTGTAGATTAAATAAAGTGTTCAATTTGAAATTCCCTGAATGTTACCTGGATTAACAAGCACCTGATGAAAGCCAGAGGGCATATTGGATGCAATATTGTGCTAATAATGATAAAGATGAGGTATAAATAATGTAAAGTGATAGGATTAGCATGAATTACATTCTGTTTTGCCAATGTCGATTTGGCTGAAATAACATCCATTTGACTCAGTTTGATCAGTAAAAAGCATCAAATTTTTTTAACTTGTTTTGTATATTTGATATTCTATAATGATAAAAAAAAGATAAACTAACTTGATAAACTCCCATGGTATCAACGACTGCTTTTTTCACTGTTGGTGAACATATTATGTCATAGGTTGACAGAAAATGATTTGATACGGCAATCAAAGCATCCTTCGGCCAACGCTGAAACCAGTCCATCGTGCAGCCAGAAATAAGGCCAGGGAATTTGAGGGATCGACTACGGAACTTTTCACCCACCTGAAAACAGACAAAAATCCCAAATAATTATTGATAACTTTTTACATTATTTGCAAAGAAACAAATATCACAAATGGTGCAAATGTCACAAATATCATAAATGGAAACAAATATCGCAAATATCATAAATGGAAACAAATATCGCAAATGTCGTAAAAGGGAAACAAATATCACAAATGTCGTAAAAGGGAAACAAATATCGCAAATGTCGTAAAAGGGAAACAAATATCACAAATGTCGTAAAAGGGAAACAAATATCGCAAATGTCGTAAAAGGGAAACAAATATCGCAAATGTCGTAAAAGGGAAACAAATATCACAAATGTCATAAAAGGGAAGCAAATGTCGTAAAAGGGAAACAAATATCGCAAATGTCGTAAAAGGGAAACAAATATCACAAATGTCATAAAAGGGAAGCAAATGTCGTAAAAGGGAAACAAATATCACAAATGTCATAAAAGGGAAGCAAATGTCGTAAAAGGGAAACAAATATCGCAAATGTCGTAAAAGGGAAACAAATATCGCAAATGTCGTAAATGGAAACAAATATCACAAATATAAAGGGAAACAAATATCACAAATGTCATAACTGGTCATAAATATCACAAATGACATAAATCGTCACAAATGTCATAAATGGAAACAAATATCACAAATATTGCAAATGTCATGAAGCAGAGATTTTTCAATGGCTAGTTTTTAATGCATAAACATACAGTGGCAATTCAGTTCATAAATTTAATTCATTCTTGACCACTGTTTGTGAACCGAGATGTTCATAAAGCAAAACTATTTTCCCCACATAGGAGTCAATTCAAAATGGATTAAATCATTCCTGGACTCCAGATCATTGTTTGTTTAACTTTTATAATAATACTTTGAATACAATTCATACACAAAACCAATGAAAATCATTTTAAATCTAACACAAAAAAAAGATAAATACAATATTAAACAGAAAAAATATAGAGATAAACACAATTTAATTTTACCCTACATGTACTGGAGAGGGTGGAAGGTGGAAGGGTTATTATTGTTTAGAAGAGGAATCCTCTTCCCTAAAATCATCAGGTAACTGTCTTTTTTGGGGTTTTTTCTCTCCCTTTTTTTCCCTGTCTCTTAGCAACATGCAACTCTAGTTGAGACTCAAATGGCCTCTGTCTTACTAAAAATTTGAGATTTATTTTTGTCTGTTTCAAAATGTTTGTAAAGTGAGACACAGCATTGTTATTAAAAATGTTTATACTGCAGCTTGCTACTTCATTATCAGGGTGATATAATTCCCTGAAACTTTACACCTCAGCCAATTTTGAACAAGTTTCAGATCAAAGAACCAGCAACATCCTCCCTTCCTACATCTTTGAAGACATTTCCTCCACAATCAACTTTTGCTGCTGCTGCTGCTATATTTTTATTAAAAAAAAAACACAATACACAATAAAAGAGAAGGTATGATGATTTTGAGAAGGGATGTGTCTAGGGTGGGGAAGCTGTACTGCAATTAACACTCTCCTGCAGGTACTCCCAGCTTGTCAGCCCATGTTGTCACCAGCTTGTGGGTTCATTGATTGAGACACCATTTGTCACCCGAGACATTTTATATTCAGAAAATTTGTTCATGAACTGATTTTTTCATAATGAGAGTCATTCATGAAATGAAGTTCCACGGTATATGTGCACGAAAGACTTATATATGAGGAAGATTCAAATCTAATTTCAAAAACTAGGACTAAAGACAAAACGGTTCAAATAAATATTTTAAAAAAAGGAAAGAAAAAAATTATATATGAAGTAAAAGGAAAACAACTTGGCAGGCCTTGGGCAAGTTTTTTATTTTTATTTTAACAATCCACCTCACATCATCAAGGATCATTTAGGGAGAAGTCTAAAAAAAAAAATACAAAAGTTGGCACTTCATTTTTCACTCCAAATTCCCTTGGGAAAATATTTTGAGAAACACTAAAAAATATTTCCATTTTTAAAACCATGTTTTCTGTAAATATCAATCACTCAAAGAGTCTTTGAATAACAAACATAGCTGAAAATATTCAAATTTTTCAGAACAAATTCTCTTGTGGCTATATTGCATAATGAGATTCCTGACGTGAAGACATTTTGGTATTCGGAGTTCCTGTTCCAGTTTGGATTTGATGAGATTTGTTATTCCATCCAAAAGGAAAAAAAATAAGGCTTGGAATAAGAATAACAATAAATTCTTCTCTTTTTAAAATCTGTCATTGCCAAGATTTAACTTTGCCCTGAGAACAGAATCTCAATATTGAACAAGTCTTTCACACTATTCCTTATCCTTTCAGTTCTTGTCAGTATTGCAAAACACTATTATTGGTAATATCTCATGATGAATGGTTATACTCTCAAAGAGGATTCTTGCTTTGAATGTTGATTGGGACTCAAGTTTATACTAGACCTTTTTTATTTTAATCATTTTATGCCAAGTGAGGTAATAAAGCCACTAAGATGCAAGGAGTTACAGAGAGAGAATATGAGAAGAAAAACATTATTAAGGAGAATGAACAATAAAAGGACAGAAATTAAAAACAGAAGATAATGATTGACATTGCATTTAAATTGGAGCTTATATATATAATCCGTTTTTAAAATGCTGGAAAAATTGTTGGTTCCTTATACCACCCCAGAAAGTAGCTGACTCTACCAGCCATGCTCTATCTTTACAAGTGTCAGATCAGAGAAAAACTTGAATATTGCTGCCATATTTGGGCCAGAAATACCCAATCTCACTTTCCAAATTTAACAGAGTTCAAAAGTTTCATTTTCCATCTTACAACCTCTTTCCCACAAATGAAAAATTGCAGGCTTCTCGCTAGTCTATTTTTTCCATGGAAAAATGTTTTGACATTCTTCATTCCTTAGTTCTACCAATTCAGACTTTTAAACTAAGACCTACCATGCCATGTACAGAGACGTGAATCATCCTTATTCCCTTTGTATTTCATTGATAAAAAGGAGTTCCATTTTGATAGCATCTCCCCAAGAGCCATGACTTTGTGGAAAAGGCAGCTTCCCTGATTGATATAATCTTAACCTCTTCAACTCCAGGGTCAACCGTTATCTATCCTACATACCCTCATAATCTGCATTTTTTACCCACCCCCTCTTGCACTCATAAAACAACATTATTCAGTAACCCTCTACCTTGAGTGGCTTTTGGAACTGAGTAAATAATAGTCGGAAAAAATCTAAAGCAGACTTTTAAAAAAGAAAAGCATAGTACTCGTCAAAAAAGAAAAGACTATTTCCGCATGAATTGCTCCACCATCTCCTATGATTATAGGATACATGCATTCTGCTAAGGAATGCACAGATACTCCAATCTTGGTTCTACTTCAGTAAGATCAAGTCTGAGTTGTTGATGCATTTTACATTCTATTAGCAATTGTTGGTTTATTTGATATCAAAATCTTATTTCTTTTTAATATCAAAATTTTATTTTTTTTTATTACTTGAGTCTATAAGTAAATATTGTTTTTGTATGCTTGTGTCTGTAAGCATTTACTTGGTAAGTAGCCTCAATAAAGCTGGTGTCTTACCTGTTTGCACTTGTTGTAGTCAGCATATTCTGGACCTTCCTAATATGACAGAACAAGATCAAAGTGTAGTATCTGCACACACTGTGAAAAGTATTACACACACGTACATAGGTGTGTGGCTGAGTGATAAGAACATTCACTTTCTGGGCAGGAGATCCAATTTTGAATCTCACCCTGGTCAATTTGTCAAGAAGGTGACTTCTTGATGCTATTTGCATGTGTGTGAGTGATGTCATTGGAAAGTGCCTGGACACATGACATATTAAGTTTTGGTACCAAACCTCAGGTGTTTGAATATGGAATCAATTCAATAATCTCTTTCAAAAGTTCTTCATTCAGAGTGGACTGTTTTCAGAATGAGGCTTATCACATGTCACAATTGATTTTTTTTAAACTTTTAAACCACAGCTGAGACGTACAAACCTTCACCAGATCTATATACATTGCATAAATGGTTTTAAAGGCTTAAATAATGGTGAGCATATTGCTTTTTTAAAGGCATAATCTTTCATGGAGTTAATCTCTCAAATGCACTATAAACAAGACATTAATTCTAGATGTAGTTTTGCACCACTCGACCCTGGTCTGCCTTGGTTACCTTGTAATTGATAGTGGTGGAATACATTACTTTCCAAAGACTCCAATATTCCTTTTTTATGTCAATATTCCAATTTTAGGCAGGTATTTTACTTTGACAGGAAATATATCTTTTTTTCCAGTCATGAATTTTGTGAGTGTTTCCTTAAAAAAAAAACAAATGTTAATTCAATAATGTAACCTTCTCTTGAACTAACCCACTGACTGTAGATATCAATGAATATCAGTCAATGCAGTTTTACATTACAGCTGTAGATGGGAAGACTGCAGTTGCTAATGGATTAAGTCAATAGATGACAGGATCAAACGATGAGAGATTGATTACAGTTGGAGGATGGAGATAAACTTTTAGTTTTGACTAATCTGTATAACTGGCAAATAATATCACAGCATATAATTTGGATTTTGTATTAGATGAAGTCTATGAATGTTATTCATTTTGACTAGTATTTACTTTCATCTTCCTTTTTTATTAGATGAAGCAATGTCAGTTATTATTCATTTTTGACTAGTATAATTATTTATTTTTTTTAATAATAATTAAAACTGCAATCTTTTGTTGAGGAGGCTTTTATACTTTGTAAATATCATGATTTTCTCAGATATAAATTGCAAAAAAAATACAAACTTTATTAGGTTTTTCTCAATTTGACTCAGATTGCATACACACAGCAAGAAAGTGAAGATAAGGAATAAGTTCCCAGTGTGATTAAAAATGAAAATCTTATATTAAAAATCATTGGTGACAAAGCTTCATCTAACAAAAAATGAAAATTTATATGAATGGAAATACTAATCTGTTTTTGTTGACAATGCTTCATCTAATTCAAAATAAAGATAAAATTTCATTTCAAATGGTTTGCACCATACAGTAACCTGATTAATGTATGGTGCAGACCATTTGAAATTAAATTTTAAATTTTTCAATCATTCAATAAATTAACAAATTTTGGCCTTAACATCAGGAGTCTTTAAACTGATATATGTAAAAAATATTAGTTTTGTGAAAACCAAGTATTTTTTATTTAATCACACTCAAAAAAGTACAAATCCCTATAATAACATTTTAATTTAATTTTTATCTCAGTCAAGGGCTAAATGGATCAACAAAAACTTGATCAAATGCTTAGACTTGTGAACAAACTGAAAAGGTGATGACATGCTGCTGCTGAAACTTTACTGTCATTTCACTTTCTTTAAACAGAGATCAAATATTAAGTTTAAGGCTCCAAGATCTACGTGCAAGATTGTTCCAGGAGATAATAACCAATTGGATTAAAGTTTTCATAATTTGGGATTATCAATCATTGTATTTTAAGGACAGCAGTGGCATACCACATGATATCCATAAGTAAGATTCAAGCAAATGTAACCATCAGAAGGGTATATATGAACCATTAGCAATTGTTTACTTTCAGCAGGAAACAGTTACATGTCTGTAGTGAGACATGTTCCTAACTGATCATACACATCTTGTGTGGTGTCTCTAGAGTCAGCACAAATATTGAATAACTCTCTACTGCTCAATCATGATCATTTGCGGGTTTGTGATGTAGACTTGTGGAGAGACATCTTCTGAAGTGTACTTTGCCATAGCACACAGGTCCAACAGTGCTTATGGAGATAACTTTAAACAGTGCTATGTATATTACTTAACAATTCTGCTGACATCACTACAGGAGGAATGTGCTGCATTACTCAATAGGATAATACCTCCCCACCCTCACCTTTCAATCACATTGCAGCAAACATCACAGTCTAAAGATGGGATATGGTTTATTGTATGTTTACTACATACTAACATAACTGCAGACCGTATCTTTATCATAATCCACATTATTCTTCAATGTATTCAAATTTTTATTTTCTATCAGTGTATATGTATAATTATGCATACAAATTAATGGTTGCTTTTTGTCATGGTGGAGGGGCTTGTGTGGTCCAGTGACTTTGAGAGTGAGGCTGTTGTAGTTCTAAACTACTTGTAGAGTCACACTTGGCAGCAAAGTCAAGGACCCAGACTAAGCATGACCAACTCCAAAGAACTCAACATTGGAACAAGCTTATGACAATTACAACAGACCACAATGGTTGGAGCAGTGGATGAAGAGGGCTACACATAATTGACATGCTACAGAAGATGTCATTCAAAATTATAACATAGTCAGCATTAGTCTGTTGCTGTTTCATAACTGGATTCTTCATGCCTTATTCCATATGTGTCACAGAGAAAGATCATGAAATCAAGTGTTTGAGTTACTTCCTGTCCAGATGAGGTTCGCATTAAACTAATTCATGTCATCGTCACTTTCTTCTACTTTGATTTTCATTCACTTCCAACCAACTCTTGCAAAGCCAAATGACAATAAGGAATGATGGGGTCAGGTTTTGGATGGACCTGGAAATTTCCAGTCCTGAACCTGTACGTTGACGGTGAATTTATTCATCAGCATCATCATCATAATGGAAGTGATCAGCAAAGAAGAAATTAAATTCCTGGATACAAGATAAAGCCAATGCTACTGTCAATGACATACAAATTATACTGATAAAAAAATCTGATCTGTAAAATAAAATTCCGATTAAAAATTAATGAACTGTTTCATACAGTAATAAATATAAAGAAAAAATTGACCAAAACAAATGATCAACATTGCGTTCAATAACAAATTTTTGAAAATGAACTCACAGGTGAAAAGCAGAGGACAACATGTAAATTTCTACGGATACGACTCAGATAATAGTCATATAGATTTTCATTAGTTGGTGGACGTCTTGGAAAATCTTTCTTCATTTGGCTGATCAATTCCTGCAGAATTTCATCAATCTCATCTCTGGCAAAAAGGTTTGATACCTGAAATGGAAACACAAAAAGAACTTTTTTCTATTACATCATCAAATTGGTTCATTAAGCTAAAATACTGGGTGATTTGAAAACTAATTAAAATATTAAGAAACAGGAAATGTAATTGGAAAAAAGAAAAAAGTGCTGAACTGTTATAGAATATAAATCCAGCAAAATACAGTGTAAAAGGCATTTTTTCAATATTTGTTAACTATTGCCTAAAAGATTTTTTTTTTTACATTCACCCTGTACAAGGTTTGGTAGCTACACAAGGTAGAGTGTTACAGAGTAAGGGGCACAGTTTATGAGTGGAACTTACTTGTCACCAATGAAATACAGAGGGAATTAGGGTGGTATGCTACCAAATAAAATTCTTTGCTTCATTTTATTTTACATATATATTTTTTTCATTCATTCTTTTAAAATTTTTTTCATATATAAACAGTAAAAAAAAATAATTTCACTCTAACAATAAATAATTATTGGAATTTCTTAAGGCCTCTGTATTTCTGATACATTTTAATTAAAAACAATTTGCTCCAAATATGCATAGGAATTGCAAAAGATGCCTCTAAAAAGCTAAGCAAATTATTAAGAAACAGAAAATTTTCATTAGTAACAAAGAAAAGAATGCTGAACTGTTACATAATATCAATCCTTCTATATGGCAGTGAATGCTGGACAAATTCCTCACAGATGAAGAAGGGTCTTTAAGAAACAGAGATGTGGTTCTAGAGAAAGATGATGAGAATACCATAGACAGAACATGTAAGCAATGAGGAAGTTCTAAGGAAAATAAGAAAAAAACGTTGCTTAGGATCAGAAAGAGACAGTTTAAATTTCTGGGATACATAAGGAAGAAGAGCTTGGAGAAAGTAACACTCACAGAATATATTGAAGGCAAGAGAGGCAGAGAGATACATTGAATAACCTACGTAATAAGCTTGTGCAAATGGAAGGCAGAATCAGGAGTGGAGAGGGTAATAAAAAACAAAAACTATGAAAGATAGGAAGTTGTGGAGAGATATGACCACCCAAGTCCTGAAGGGACTTTGCCCATAGAAGAAGAATAATCAAATAAAATAAGGTCAAAAACTTATCTCCCTGACTTTATCATAAAGTAACCTACCCAAGGAGCTTGGATAGCAGAACATGAACAGGAAGTGATAGTAAGGGAATAAATGATGCTTACTGCTACAAGGGATAGGAAGTCATGAAGAGATATGATCACCTGAAGGGACACATCACGTAAAAGTAGATGTATTAATTATATCAATATGAAATCTTCTGAAGAGGTCATTATAGCCTAGCATATACACCGATTCCTTCAGGCATTTGATTCTCTCGTGTTCTTCTCTATCATGTATTTTTAATTTATGCCACAGAAGTTGACGATCAAGCTTTTCATATCATACATGTTTATTAATGCTCACCATAAATCCAGTATTAATTATAAAAATTAAAATTTGGTCTTAATACACCATTTTTCTAGCCAGAATCTGTCTTATGAGTTTAGCATTTGTCCACACTTTGAATATTGTTGCCACATCTGGTCTGGTACTTCTGCTATGTACTTAGAAATTCTTGATAAAATACAAAGAAGAATCTACAATGTTATTGGCCCTGACCTGGCATCTCAGCTACTGTCACTTTCCCACCACCTTTATATGGATTCCCTATGCTTTTTCTACAAACATGGTAATTGTTCTGGTAAACATTTGGTCCCTAGGATTTATAAATTTAAAGTACAGTACTAGATTGACATCAAGGTCTCATGATTTTACAGGTTAAATGTAACTATAAATTCTATGCTAACAGTTTCTTCTCTCACAAATCTTGCTTGTGAAACACTTCTAGCTTCTTGCTTTCCAGTCAACTTTGATCTTCAAAAATTTAACTGCAATGTCAATCGTTATCTTTTGTTTTTTTAAATTCCTTTTTATTTTATTGTTCTCACTCCTGAATGTTTTTCTTATATTCTTTCACACTCAGTAACCTCTTGCATCTTATTGGCTTTATTGCCTTACTTGTGGTGAAATGATTAAAAAACAAGTAATAATTACATCTTTCTAAACATGTCTGATAAAATTATAGGTTTTGTAAAAATCCAGCATCTACCCATTTCTACGCATAATGTATTAATTCCCCCCCCCATCTCCAAAATAAGACTTATTGGGTTAATAGTTCTAATTATTTTAATTTTATTCATTTCTTATGCATGGCTGAGAGGTTAGAACATTTGTTTTATGACCATTAAACCTGGGTTGAAATATTACCATGGACAATTTGTTAAGGGAAGTGACTTCTGATGTTATCAGCCTCAGAAGGCAAAAGCAATGTGGCATGTTTGGAAAGTCCCTGATAACCAAATGACAAGTTGACGTAAGCCTTATGACTGAAACTGAATAGATAGAACTTTCGGGAAGCCATCAATGGTTGTATTCACACATAAATCACCAGGGGTTTGGGTATTCTGGCCTTGTTTAAAAAATTGATCACATCAGATTTTTTGCTCTCTCCCAATAACTGTAACTAAGGTCTGCTCAGTATAGTGGTAGTATAAACAACAGAACAGGTATCTGTAATAGGGTGTAACTAGCCACCCTACCAGATGGATGTGCTTCAAACTGAGTAGTAGCTGGCAATTATTATAACTTAAAAATGGCTTGAAATTTAGCCACTAGTTTTTCTATGGTTATTAATGAGACTATGGTGTATGTCTTGAAGCTTATTTTTTTAAATTTCCTAATCTTTTAAAGTTTTAGCAAGTGCTTTGATTAACAATATAAGTATATAAATTAGACCTTTACTTTAAGGTCATCTTTAGTGTCCTGTTTATCTGTATAAATGTATTAGACTTCTTCCAAGCCATAGCCATACCAGATTTAGATGGACAGTGAAAAAGTGATTTGGAAAGAAGCTACATTTAAAGTACACAAGGATACCACCTGCTATAATATCTCTATTCTGAAAACAGCAACCAATAAAACACAGCTCCAGGGCCATCTATTTCCCATCTCACAAGTATTCAAGAAAAAAAAAAAAGAACAAGAATGGTGAGGCATTTCTTGAGAAGTAAGAATGAGCATATTAGTAATGTCCTTTTATGGACACCAAAACATGGAGACACAAGCATTGGTTGACATTTCAAAATATACATTCAGAAAATAAGTGGAGACAAGACAAATTGAAGATGTATCAATGGCGACAGATATTTATAAAGAATGGACAGAAAGAGTTGCATGGATCCATGCAACTGCCACACCACAGTGGTGGTGGTGGTGGTGGTGGTGGTGGTGGTGGTGGTGGTGATGATGATGATGATGATGATGATGATGATGCATAGATTGGTGCTACTATAGTATGATATCTACCAAGGCATTTGTGACCTACCGTAAATGACAATGCACATATTATTGCTAGAAAAATGATGACCTGTTTGTTTTTTTGTAAATGATATCAAATCAGTTTACAAACATTAAAATCACTATTTGATGATTTCTAAAGAATTTTTTGTATAAGAAATTGTTAATGATTTTTAATACATAATCAATCACTGTTCACTGCCTTTAACCCTAACATATTCCATACTTCGAACAGTTGGTAAATATCATACCATAGTAGAAAATGCATAGTAGATATCATGCCATAGTAGAAAATGAATAGTAGATGTCATATTATAGTAGAAAATGCATAGTAGATATAATATAGTAGAAAATGGACAGTAGATGTCATACTATAGTAGAAAATGCATAGTAGATATCATGCCATATTAGAAAATGAAAAGTAGATGTCATACTATAGTAGAAAATGCATAGTAGATGTCATACTATAGTAGAAAATGCATAGTAGATGTCATACTATAGTAGAAAATGCATAGTAGATGTCATACTATAGTAGAAAATGAAAAGTAGATATCATGCCATAGTAGAAAATGGAGAGTAGATGTCATACTATAGTAGCACCCATAAATATCTAAAGTAGACATCTCCCTGAAAATGAATTTGCCAGAAACCAAAGTTACAACCTTTTTCTAGAAATGTTTCCAGTTGTGTTGCTTTGTTTAAATTTGGATTATGAGAAATGGGCACTTTGAGACCATATAAGAGTTTTTCATGAATGGTCTGAAATTTCTTCTTAGATGGCTTTTTTTCAGCTTCTTCTATGTGACATGTCCTTTCAAGCAATGGATGAACATGGCCCTCCACAACTTCTTATCCCTTGTAGGTCTTATTAACATTTGTTTTAATTGTTCCATCATCCATTTACACCAGCTCATCAAATAAGTATCATGCTGCCTCTTCCTGTCCGTTTTGACTGAGATATGTCTTGAGAGTATAAAATTTTCTAAGCCCTCCTTCCTTATTATGCGACTAAGAAGTTTCATCTGTCTTTTTCAGATTTTAAATACAAGTGTCCTTTTTGCTTCCATTTTCCTTAAGACTTCTTATATGCATAACCAGTGTCGATTTTATTCTCAGTATCCTTCTGTACAACAGCATTTCTCTTACTTCCAGTTTTCTCTTCATCTGTGAGGGAGTTTTTCCAGCATTCACATTGTTGGTTCTAATCTAAGTGGAATGACTGCAAATACATCCCCTTACTCAAATTTATAGACAAAACATACAGATGCATGCTGGGATTTCTTCCAATGCAATAAAATAGACCACTTTTTGTTCTCATCTGATTTATTTCTGTTATTTATTGTCTTGAAACCAGAAAACTGCAATTGCTTGTATGTACCTCTTTTGTGTGTTAACACCATTCTTAGTTTGTGAACTTTTTGCTTTATTACTGTTGCCTCACCTTGCATATATTATTTGCTTGCTTAATATTATATTGGCCCTGTTCTTTTCTTTCTCTTGTTATTGTTTATTGCAAACTTTGTCAATTCTGTTTGTTGGGCATTTCAGCCAATTACATTTAACCATGATTAATAACTCTACACACATTTAACGAATTTGAAAATAAATAAAAGAAAACTTGAAGATACATTAAACAGGAATAATTAAAGTTCTCCAGGGAAAACAAGCACAATTTTTTTTGTAAAGAGGAAGAAACGCCCAAACTTTTGATTGGGATAAGATAATCATTTGTGAAAAAAATTTAAAATGATTATTATTATTATTATTATTATTATAACTATTTGCTGCCCCAAATCATTGTGTGTTTTATATCCTGTTGGCCAGATTATTCATATGAGATATGTCAATCCCCAGGGTTTAATGCACTAATCCACTGATGACCAGAGAAGGAAATATCTGTTATTATAAATCATTATGATTAAATGTTAGAATAATGTTAGAATATTAAAATAAACAAATGATATATAATACATTGGCTGTACAGGAAATTTTGGACTATCAAAGATTGTCAGTCAATTGCAACTTTAATTGAAAAAGTTAAATTTACTAAGGAAATAAGAAGCCTGGTATAAACAATCTATATATATATATATAATTCTCAAAATGTGTGTGATTGGATGTTGTTTATGCGTTTTCAACCGATTTCAGTGAAATTTTTTTGTTTGATAGATAATTCTTCAATGACGGTTTTGAGTCCAAATTGACTGGAAAAAAATTACAACCTTGAAGGTAAAAAATTGAAAAAACTGTTTTTTTTTTTACACTTTGTGTAAAAATCAAAGGCAAAAATTAATTTACTTTTTCACACATAACCTTCCAATCCTGGTTCATGCTGTGTGGGTGTGATTCTCACCTCCACATGTTGCTCGTCAGTTGCTGCTGACCTTGATAATTAGTACATGCAGCAACGCTTTTTTGTTTGTTCCTGCAACATGCACTGTGTCACACGCTGATGCATGCACATATGCATGACCTGTGGAATGTGACATCTGTTCGAGTTGCCCCATTGGCAGCACGAAGCCCCTTTACACATCCAATCAAATGTCAATGTGTCATATTGATTGCCTATGAAATCCTAAGCTAATTGCTAAAGCCTACTACTACAGTTTTAAGGCGTTGCTTTGTCGCTTATAGCCGTTCCCACTTTATTTTTTTTTACTGTCCTGCCAGTTTTTGAATTGCATTCACCGTAGTAATAAGTAAGTTTGCTTTTTTTATTACTTAACATTTATTTTTCCAACCTTTCCTAAAGTTATTCAAGCTTAGTGATCCCTGTAGCTTTACAGCGTTCTCTTCTGGCATTTGCCCATGCATTCCATTTGACAATTCATACTTGCCTAAGACATGCCACCAAAGAAAAGAACTTGCCTAGGTCGCAAAACCACTGCCACCGGGTCTGCCATGCAAATAAGAGATAATGAATTGACTTTAGAATGTTCAGTTTGCCTGTCTCAAAATGCCTCTCAGAATGCTTCAATCAGAGCCACTGGGCCTGAAGATCAATGTAGCCATCGACTTTCCAGAAGAGCATACCTGAACGTTTCTAAGCGCAAGGCTGAAAATGATGATCAAAGGACTCAGCCGCTGAGGAGAAACGCCTCTTCAACTGCTGCTGTGAGTGAAGCTGAAACAAAATTGAGAACACAAAAACACCCTCCCCCATTCAAATTGTTACCCCCCCATTTGGGGATGTACCTCAGTTACACCCAACTATTGTTACTAATATTGATTTTTGGATGGGCTGACTAAACTTAAACTGCTCCAACAGCAAAAATTCCCAGTAATGAAAGACCCGGTCAAAGACAGGTTATACAATATTTCTGACCTGACTATAGATAATATATATAAAAATACTAGCATTTATAAAAAAAAAGTTTAACATAATTTGGAAAATAATTGCTAAAATAATAATAAAAAGTAAGGGCCACTTCAGTCCTAGGTATGCCACTGAGAGTAAATTAGACAGAAAAAAAAATTCACTTCTGTTAGGAGACATTTTTTTTTTTCAACAGGTGTCTAAATTTCCAGGATGAGGTATTGTAACCATTTACACTATTTACATTGTTCGGTCTGCTGTACTCATCTTTATTGCCATATTTATCTTCAACATCTGTCTCTATTTCTGAGATGGGGTATTGTAACTATTTACGTTGTTTGGACTGTTGGCATCATCTTTAATGTCATATTCATGATGTTTCACTTTTATCCACTGGGCCATGTGGACACATGTTGGTTGACGTGACCCAAAGAGTTTTAAGTTCAAAAGGTGAACAAAAATCTTAGAGAGTTGAATTACTAAAGGGAAATAACAGAAACTGTGATATCCAGAAAAGGCATGGCATGTGGAATTAGATCAATCTACCCCAGTTCAAAATTCCAATGTATATTTCCCTGAAGAAGGCCGGAGAGTATAATCGCCAAAGCATCATGAATATGATAACAAAGATGAGGACAACAATTTGAACAGTGTAAATAGTGACATTTTTCATTTTGTTTTTTTTTTTTTCATATGAGTTTGGCACAAACTCAAGCAAATGATTTTTCAAAAATCCTTGCTAAAGAGAGGGTTGCTCAGATCTCCAACCCAAGAAACAAAGATATGTTCATTCTGAAATACCAGGTGAAAAAGTTCACAGCACTCCTAACAGAAAGCTTGACATTCTTGTTCATCATTACATTCATGCTGAACCATTTCCTGCTATGCTAGTATTTTTACCTGAGTCAGATTTTGGCTCTAATCCCAACTGCCAATCTTATTAGAGAAATAAATGTGAGGGTTAAAGCAATATCTGTATACCAATTGATGCAATAAAAGAAAATCTTTTATACGTGTTAAACTTTCAACCAAGATTTTTTTTTCTTCCTCGACATTGATGATAACATTGGTGGCCTTGCTTTATGGCTCAACCATCTCAACTTGAGGGGATTTCAACCAACTTTGCCAACAACTTTTTTGCAAATCTTTGAACACAGTGTCAATGTAGAAAGGGTTGGTAGAGAGAAACTTGTCGAAGCAGATGGAAATTTTGCCACTTAAATTTGGATGCATCATCAGCTGAATATTTTTTAGTTTTCTTCTGAAATTATGTGTTTTACTGTAAATACAGGATATAGCAAATTAATGTATTGTCTAAAGTTTTGAGAAGGATCATTAGTAGACTACTTGTGGAGCAAAGTTGGAAACAAACACCAAGACAGTCAATCATCAAATGACAAAAAAATGGTTTCTAAGTTGGAGGATCCGTGCATCCTTCCAGTTAATAAATTAATCCTTTGAAAATAAGTATTTAACATTTTTTTACTAAAGGGTCACTGACAATAAAAAACATGCTTTGTGATCCCTTTGAAGAGTATTTATGTAAAGTCTCTAGATAGACAAAAGCAGTAGGGAATGACAACAGTGCATGATGGTAACTTCAAATAAATTCCCTTACTTATTCACCAGTCTTCCTCCCCAAGCTACGTGACACACACTTTCCTCCTCACTTTCTCCCCTGCCCCTTTTTTACAAATACATATGAAGAAATCACATTTCTTTTCATCTTAAACAACTACAAACAAGGAAAGTTAACACTTATACAAGCGGAAAAAAATTCATTTGTAAAACAAAAGGAAACTATTTTATATTTTTATATTTAAAAACCTTTCTTGTCTCTTTCTTTCTTGTGGGTTGATTCCAAAATCATCAGTGTAATATCATATAACCATCACAGCACGAGAAGTCTCCAGACTTATCAAAGACCTTGACCCTAAGAAAAGCCAAAGACAAAATTCCAGTGGTTGTCCTTAAGAACATCAACCCGGAATTATCCTCAATCATTGCAAAGTTATTCAACCACTGCTTGAAGGAGAAATCCTTCCCACACTTGTGGAAAGTGTCAAGCATATAACCGGTTTTCAAGAATGCAAGTGTGTGATCTTCTCCCTCTGAGTACAGACCCATCAGTCTCCTCAGTGTCATCAGCAAACTCTCAGGCCATAATCAATAAGAGGGTCATCGAGCAACTAGAAAAGAACAAGCTATTCAGCAACGTGCAGTATGGGTTTTGGTTGGGAATTTATTTAAAGTCACCGTCATGCACTGTTGCCATTCCCTACTGTTTTTGTCCATCTAGAGATTTTACTTAAATACTCTTCAAAGGGATCGCAAATAATGTTTTTCATTGTCAGTGACTTCGTTAGTCGAAAAATGTTAAATACTAGGAAATAATAATAATAATTTAAAAAATTAAGCCTGTTACTTTTGACAGATGTAAACCAATAAAAACAAATCAAATATTAAGGAACGTCGAACCCTGTTTTCACTGCTCCCCCCATTTTATCCGATATGTGTAGACCTGTTAAGATGACGAGATATTACATAGCAGTTTTTGAAAAGCACTGGTTGTTATTCCTGTGTTCATTCAAATCTGTCACACATTGTGTCTTCTGTTATTACACAATGAACACAGTTGAATTTCTGTACCTACTTGATTTTAATGCTTCCTGATACCATTAAAATATCAGACAAAGATGAAAACAAATAACAGAAAAGTAAAATAAAAAACATAATGTCAGGGAGAGAATTAGGAAACGAAAAATTGATGTAAGGTTGGAGAGAGAGAGAGAGAGGCAGAAGAGAGAGGTAGAAGAGAAAGAATGAAACATTAATCAAAAAATGAATGCAAGAGACAAAGAAAGGAAGGAAAAGGTAGATATAGTAAAAAGAGAGAGAGAGCGAGAGAGAAAGAGTTTGTGTATGCGTGTGAGAGAGAGAAAGGTTCTACTCACCTCCCCAGATGCCAGAATATTATTTAAATATTCAAGGAAAGCTTCGTCTTTGATTTCATTATCTGTAAAAAGGAAAGTGATTCCTTTCCCTTGTTGGCCAGCTGTGCGATAAAGAAACTTTAGATCTTCCATCAGGTTGGATGCATTGTATGATCTGTAATGAATGAAAGGAGGTGATACTTGAAAAAAACCATCATAATGTTTATAAAAAAAGAAATAAATAATAATACATATATATGTAAACAATCATAATGTTTATAAAAAAAAAATATATATATATATATATATATATATATAAACAATCATGTTTATAAAAAGAAATAGTTATATATATATATATATATAATCATAATGTTCATAAAAGATATATATATATATATATATATATATATAATCATAATGTTCATAAAAAAGATATATATAATCATGTTTATAAAAAAGAAAGAAATAGTGATATATATATATAAACAATCATAATGTTTATAAAAAAGAAAAATAGTGATATATATGTATATAAACAATGTTTATAAAAAAAGAAAGAAATAGTGATATATATGTAAAGAATGTTTATAAAAAAAGAAAGAAATAGTGATATATATATAAACAAACAATGTTTATAAAAAAAGAAAGAAATAGTGATATATGTGTGTGTATATATATATATATATATATATATATATATAAAAACATACACACACTCACACATACTTACAGGATGTATCAAAAATACTATTAATTAATTGTGGGGGCAGGTTCCTCATGCCAAAATAAAGGACCAAAGTCCATATAAACATATGTCTACAAATTCCTTAGTCTTTGAGTTATTAAGTTTAAAGTCTACGATAGATGGAATTAAATGTACAATCCAAGATAGAATCCAAAAATACTTCTAAAATCTTGGTGGGGAGGGGTCCTGACAAAACATAGTCAAATATCCATATAAGCATATGTCCAAAAGGCCGTCATTATGTATCAACACAGCAACTCATATCAGATGTTCAAAATGTCCTCAACTTTCTTCTACACATGCATGCACTCATTGGATCATTGACTGGTGGACCCTTCCAAATATGCCTACACGATGTTGAATGGTTTTGCAGGCCCCCATGACACATTGATAAAACATCTTTGCATTATTTATGTCTGCTGCATAAAACAATTGTTTTTGGTCCCACAGATAAACATCCAAAGGATTGAGAGGTAGGGGGAACGTGCAGACCTTAGACCCACTTATCCCCTACCTATCCATTTTTCATGGCAGATGTCAGCCAGTGCAATGTGAACAATGTGACTAAAATGTGCTGGAGCCCAATCATGAATGAATCACGTGTCTTTGTATTAGCAGGGCTACATCCTCTAGCATGTCTGGAAGTGTGTTCAAGATAAAGTTCTTGTAGACAGCTCCTGTAAGACATGTTATGTGAAAATATGGACCTACCAGTCACCTACAATTCCAGCTCACATATTAATTATAAAATGATAGCCTGTATTGTACCATGAGGGTTCTGATCTGCCCACAAATGTTGCTTGTGTAAATTTGTTAGTTCCTCTCTTCCAAATGTTGCTTCATCTGTAAACAAGATGGAAGAGACAAATAACAGATTGGCAGTTTGTGCAATAAACCATTGGCAAAAATTCTCCCATGATGATTGGAGGGCAAAAAAACCCTGCACATGTTGCAACTAATACGGATACAGGAGCCAGTTGGTATGTGCTGATAAAAATCACATAAATTGTCTTTTTAACTTTATATAAAAATAACACAAATAATGAGAAAGTTAACAGACAATTGCTGATACCTCCTGAGGAGTGGATCAAAAAAATTAAACAAAGGTTTATCTCTGAAACTCTGGAGTAGAGGTGCTGAATATAACATCAATCAGCTAAGTGAAAAATTTTATATTTATATTAATCCTATATATATCCTATATATATATATATATATATATATATATATATATATATATATACATATATATATATATATATATATATATATATATATATAGGGTGCAATGGGTAAATTGTCACCATTTTATGTTTTTAACTTTGCACATTATTATTTTGTCCACTGGAGAGTAAAGTAAACTCTGTTGGGCACCATCTGTGAGAAAAAAAGCACCATGATGCAATTCAGTCTGCAAGAAATTTAGAATCAGCGTACTGTACTGTTAGGTGTTCATGCTAGAAGCTCTAATAAGAATATTTCAGAGTGTTTGGGGGTCAATCTAAGGACAGTGCAGAGGATTCAGAAAGATTTGGATGAGTACAATGGTGATTATGGTGTTTGGAGTGATTACTAGTGATAACGACATCATGCCCCCGTTTATCTTTCCAGTGGCGCAGACTCAACACGGAGGCCTACATCAAGTGCCTTGAGGAGGTAATGCTGTTCTGAGTCAAGAGGGTGGATGCTAAAAGACCCTATGTCTAGCAACAGGATTCTGCACCATGCCACACAAGCAGGAGAACCCAGTCATGGCTGTCAGACAATTTCAGTGATCACATCACCCTTTACATCTGGCCACCTAACTCCCTAGACTGCAACCCCCTTGATTATTATGTATTCGGCACAGTTGAGCAAGAGACCAACAAAAATCCTTATAACACCAAAGACAAACTGAAGGAAAGGATTATGGCAGTATTCACAAACTTAAAGAAGCAGACCATCCAGAAGAGATGCAGGAAATTTGTAAGTTGTTTGGAGACTGTGGTTGAAGGCAATGACAATTTTATTGAATAAATTTACTCTTTAGTATTTCAAGATATTTTTGTTTAGCTTTGGTAAATATATCTGTTAAAATGAGATGTCAGTGTTATTTTTGTTTTGTGTAATTTAGATGACAATTTATCCATCGCATCCTATATATATATATCTGTGTGTGTGTGTTTGGTATTTGCGAAAGTTCCCATTACTCTTTCTAAGCAGAAGGTATTAAATCTTCCTCTTCTATGTGCCATGTCCTTTCATGATCATGACTCTTCAGAACCTTGTAGTTCTTAGTAACATTCGTCCCTTTGCCAAACCTCCCAGACACATTCCATAATCCATTCACACAAGCTCCTCATGTAGGGGGTCTTCTTTTTACCTCAATATTTCCTTTCAGTATCAAATTATTCAAATTCTTTCTCATTTTATGTCCAAGAAATATTAGCTGTCTGTTTCCAATTCTGAATATAGGTCTTTTATTTCTTTCCATTTTTCTTAAAAATTCTTCATTGCTTACGTGCTTGAATACAGAATTGAAAAAAAGAATTTTTTGCTGGGAAACTTAGTTGCTGATGAAGAGTTCAGAAAGTCTAAGGTGTGAAATGTCTTCCTCAAGATCAGATAAAATTGATAAAAATGAGATTTTATTTCATTATAATGTGATTTTGAGATACATAAAATGTTCAGTGAGACAACATTGGCTAACTTGACAAAAAGACTTGTCGATGACTCTGTTCAAACTTTGTCAACTTTTGGTAAAAAACATGTACAATATTTGCCAATTCGTTGGCAAACAGAAACTACTATCCTTTGATTCATTAATTCTAAATGACAGAAATTTCCATCATGGTAACACTATAGATTCTTGCTTGATTTTACAAGTGGTTGTGAGATTTTTTCTTTTTTTTTTCCATCTTAAGATAGGTACCGTAGAAAGCTGAGAAAGTGGCTTGAATAAACACAGATACTATTTCTTCCTTTCTTTCTGTTTTTGGAGATTTATATGAGAAATATAGATAAATTTTTGCTGTCAATCTTTCAGAGGAATTTATTTTCAGATACTTAAAAAAAAAAGTGTATCAGAATAGAACTTCCTCTAAAAGATTATGTTTAGGCTTCTGAGAAAATAAGGTAATTGCAGATAAATTGTTTTATGTCTGTTTTTAGGCTTCCAGCAGAATAAGGCAACTCCAGATAAATTGTCTTATGTTTTATTTTTTAGTCCAGATTGGCAAACGCAGAAATATTAAAAAACCAGATGTGTATGGAGTTGCATCCTATCATAACTCCAATTCTTTAACTCAAATGCAAATGCTTGCATCAACATCCACACCTCATATGACAAAATCAGACGATGCACTCACTTCCAGAATACCATATAAAAATATCAGGATCATAATACTTATTTCTGACCAATCAGAAAATTTCCAGGCAGTTTTCAAAGCTTCTGTTTCTGAGCCCTTAACTTACTATAAAGCCAACACTGATTTCTTCGTAGTCACATCTGGCTGACATGTAGAATGTATCACAAAGAGATCTATATGCAGCGGAGTATAACATTTAGTAAGTAAATAAAATGTTTTCTTTGGGAAGGCTGCCTTGAGTGATATTATAAGTAAATTTACCTTGTGAGAGTAATTTGGAATATAGCATAGCCTGCAATGAAAGAAGCTAAGCGTGTCAGACTTTGTTTACCAGATCCTCCAACTCCCACCAGCAAGGCATGACCTCGTGTTGTGCGAATGACACGAGATATTTTTACAAGATGAGTCATGGCATCCTGAAAAAGAAAAAAAAGGAAACATAATCTTAATTATTTTTACATTTTTGGACAACATGGAATGATGGATCTGATGCTAAATATTTTTTTTCCATTCCTTTTATTATATTATAGGGATACCAATATGGCCACAGTACATGTACTGCATAAATAAGAAAGAATTACAAAAGTTAATCCATGGTACAAGGCTGCATAAGACATAGTTTGAACAGGAAGACTCTATTAGTGGAGAAGCCTTGTGATTAAAGAAAAAATAAAATTTTAAAAAATAAAATCCATTTTCCTTCAGAGCTTAGGTAATCATGATTCTCCACAATTACAATACAGTATAGTAGGTCAGTTGGGTAATGTCTGTGAGGAAAAGAGCACCTTGATGCAATTCACTGTACCAGAAATTTGGAAACAGCATGCTGTACTGCTTGACATTTGCACCAGAAGCTCCAATACAAACATTTCAGAGTGTTTTGGTGTCAATCTGAGGACAGTGCAGAGGATTTGGAAAGAGTTGGATGAGTTTAATGGTGATTACAAAGGTACAGCAGCTCAGAAAACCCACTCTGATTGTTCTACCAAGAACTTCCAAATTTGTTGGTGAGTGCCTGAGACTCAACTTGGAGACCTACATCAAATGTCTGGAGGAGGTAATGCTGCCCTGGGTCAAGAGGGTAGTTGCTGAAAGACTATGTCTGGCAACAGAATTCTGCGCCATGCCACACACACAGGAGAACCCAGTAATGGCAGTCAGAGAAGGCACAGTTGAGTGAGAGACCAACAATACTCCTTGTAACATGAAAGATGAACTGGAGGCAAGGATTGTGGCAGCATTTACCAACTTAAAAAAGGAGACCGACCAGAAGAGATGCAGGAGATTCTGAAGTTGTTTGGAGGCCGTGGTTGAAGGCAATGGCAATTTTATTGAATAAATTTACTCTTTAGTATTTCAAGATATTTTTTTGTAATTTTGGTAAATATATCTATTAAAATGAGATGTTGGTGTTATTTTCATTTTTGTGTTATTTAGATGACAATTTATCCATCGCATGCTGTATTATTGTGGAATCTAGTGATTTTCAGCTTAGAATTGTTGTTGTCCTACCCAAGTTAGATCACCCAGTCTATTTTATCCTTAGCTGGCAGTAGAGATTAATTTGTATCTTTTTAAAAGTATTAGTGCAAAATATAGTGTTAGTGAGCATACAGCTAAGTGGCCAGAATGTTAGCATTCAGACCATGGAAACAAAGTTCAAATTCTACCATGGTTGAATTTGTTAAGTAGGTGACTGATGGATAATATTGGCTTGGGGTTAAGATCCCAATGTGCTGGATCATTGTCTGAAAACTATACCATGGTTTGATCCAAGAATTGTGAGAGAAATTGAACAGATTGAACTGTTTGGAATGGTTCATCAATAGTTGTGCAGGCACAAATCACAAGTCATTGTGATCAAAGGTTTGAACCAGATTATGCATTCTGTTCAAGTGATTGTAACTACTCAGCATAGTTGCAGTAAAAACCTCAGGTTGACTCTGTAAATGTTAAAGAAACAAAAATGTGCCTGAGTAGCTGTCAGCAATAGGGATTAGCAGATAGGTACAGTGAATATTTGTGGAGGTTAGAGACCATAACTGGCTAAAAATAGTTAGAATCCGCAAATACTTGTAACCCCCCTAAAAGTGCTTATAAGTACCTATTTGGATTGTTAAAACCCCATATGCCTTAAACGTTCATCCTAAAACACTTTAGAAACATTTCAGACCCTTTTTAAAACATTTTAAAAAAATAGTATTGGTGAACATACATTTAGTGTAAATCTTCTTTCATACGTACAATAACCGTTTTTTAATTACGCATAGATCGATACAACCATTGAAAATACTGTATAAAATATAAAATTTAAAACATTTTCTAAGAACAGAACTGTGATGATGCCCCCAGACTTAGCATAAGCCACTTTAAAGACCCCAGCCGCAGACCCTAACAAAGAACAAAGCCCAAGCACTACGCATGTTTTTGTGTTTGTTTTTTGCAATGAAGATGTACAATTTTGCTAATTTTTACCATAAAAATGGACTGTTACGTGTTTTAAGTCACTTAAATAACAGGAAAATAATACAAGAATATTTCAAATATTTTCTATCAAAAAACTATGCAAATCAAGGGAGTTCTCGATGAATAATTTGTACATATGCAAATATTTAGGGTTTCTGCAAATAACAAGTACATATGTTCTAAAGAAAAATCCATGAATGTGTGAAACCGCAGATTCTGAAACATGAATAGGTGAGGACTCACTGTATACTAAAAAATGAGTAGCTACCCATTTACTTATTTTAGTGCAAAATAAATGCAACAGATTTCACTGGAAATTGAACTCAGGCAAGCAATTCCTTTTTCTGCAACAATACCACGATGGCACCTGCACATCTTGAGCTAAAAACAGTTCTGATTGGGAATATATAACTGTTAAGCCACTCTCCTTTCCACTTCCACTTTATTCTGATAATGAGAATATCAAGGACAACATTACTTCCTCCAGAATTTCTTTTTGAACATTTAAACCATTTGACAAAATTCAAAGAAAGATGTAAAATAAGGCAAAGGTGTGTTGAGGTTTAGGGGAAACATTTAACAGAGTGTTCTCTTAAGAATTATGAGGGAACAGACAGAAAAGAGAAAGAGATGAGAGGAAACAAATTGAAATTGCATAATGACTAGTGAGGCAACTGCCTCAGAAACTACAGCACACCAGGTGGTATACAACATCCAGAATAAGATGCGCACGGCACCAAATCTTTAACAATAACAATGTGAGTCTCATCAACTGCTGTTTTTCTTTTCCACTTTTATTGACATAAAACAGTTGACAAAAATTGAATCTGGATAAGCTGCAAAGAGGCATGTATCTGGTCATGGGAAGCTGTTCTGCTGCCAACAGAAAAAACCCGAATGTGACTAGTTTTGACAGACATGTCACATGCAAATTGGCGCCTCTTTTAACATCTGTACTGACACTTGTTTGCTACAAATAGTGTTTATTATTTTTGTTGGTAATTCTCAAGAACAAAGAAAATATATAAATTCATTTTCAGATGGTTTGGTTTTATTATAATTCTAATAATTACTTTTTAAAACAATAAACATGGCTGAAGAATGAAAGTACTTAAAAAGTGGTGTCATGGGGAAAATGCCCTTTTGACACTTCAGCTTATTGCAGGCATGTTTGTCAACATTTTCTGAATGTCATTTAAAGTGTATTTCAGAGTTTAATTAAGAAAACATGTAAAGAGGGCATATTTTCCCTCGAGAACTGAACACAGCATTCCAACATCTGTCATTACAATCTACTATTACCTCAGATAAATAATTGACCTTTCCATTTAATTTAGATGGATTGGTTTTATTTAGTAGCATATCATAATCTATTTTGTATGCAATTTTTATTTTTTTTTATTTTTTTGGGAGATAATAATGATTTTAATAATACAAGTCTTACTAATTAACCTATAGCTTGGGGTAGAAAAGGTGGATTCATACTTTTCCCAAAGGTATTTGCACATAGGTGAATATAACAAACCCAACAGGAATTAGAACTCAACTCTCTGATTAATAATTCCAAGTCATTATCCATTACACCACCTGCATATCAAAGCTTACAAGAGATGGTATTCCCGAGTGGCCATATATCTAGGTACTGACCAGACTCAACATTGCTTAACTTCATATGGGAATTGGTATTTCAACATAATGTGGCCATAAGCTAATTTTGATATTTAGGAAAGACAAAAGAAAAAGATATATCGAAGACACTGTTTGGTTTTAGGGAGAAAAAGAAAGCCTACTTAATAAGAAGGAAAAAAGAAAAATGCTTATTTTGATAAGTATATGACAGTTGGAAATTTATTTTTACATGAAAACAGTGACATAATATTTCATTAATAAAATAAAACTTTTTTGCATTAGAATTTACATTTATATAGATATGGTCTTTTTTCAAACAAAGTCATTGTAGCCTAATTGGTAGAGCAGTTGTTACTGAGATATCTACTTCTTAAGTCAAACATATATCTTCTTGACAGTAGAGCATTCAGGCAGTATTTTTTTTTCACCTCTGTTATTGTTCAGCCCTTTAGAAGCTTAGGAAGTGTAAAAAAAAACAACTAATCAAATTGTTGACTAAAACTGCATTAGTATCTTTTGAGATGTTAGATGCTCACTCGTTCTAGGTCAACAAATGCTTGTTATCACTTTTGATATGCTTGTTGTAGACGAGACTTTGTAAATGTAGATACTGGTAGTAGTAATGCCTTACAAATAATACTTGCAATAATAATTATTCAAATAGTAATCACCAAATTTGTATAACGACCAGTATAGAGAAATAGTATAGTGGACAGTATAGAGAATAGCGATCACTTAGACGTCACACTATTTCCAATTTATACATTTCCTTTACGATCATGTGATCTACTTATTTAATGATAGAATCATCCGTGTTTGCTCACTGGTGATCTGTGTTCAAACTCTGGTGTCAGCAATGACACTTTATTCCTATACAACAGTATCAATATTATTGTTGATTATCTCCCTTGATACAAGAGAGTTGTGTGACCTTTATAACTATCATAATTCTGAACAAAAAATTGATCACATTTTACTGTATAGTTTCATTTAATTGTGACCCTTTATTCCTAATTTTTTACTTTCACATATGGATACAGATATTAGTGCAAATTCATACCATTATAATATTGACACTTCTTTGCATACAAATATCCTTAGTAAGAGTTGCCCTCATCCTTTTGCCTTAGTAAAACCCAACAGCATTTCTGATATATCTTTTACTTCGGTTTTTCCTCAATATCAAAATGTATATTCCATTATTTTTCTGAACAGACGACAAATAACAGACATGCAAATGAAGGTACTCAAATCATTATAAACCTATATTTCTGAGATGAGGCATTATATACACTATTTACATTATGTAGACTATTGTCCTCATCTTTGTTGCCATATATATCACAACGTTTCAGCTGTTGGAAGGTGGTTGGAATGTTGAACTGAACCCTTTATTTCGCTCACTGGGGTAGACTGTTCTAGTTCCACATGCCATATCTAATGGATGTGAGTTATCAGTATTCTCCTGTTAATTCCCCTCTCCAAGTTCTCCACTGCCTTAACCAGGTATTGAACTCACACTCTTTGGATCCTGTCACTGGATCTAACACTATTATCCACTGAGCCATGTGTCCTTGAGGACATCTTTGTATGACTTTCTGGTTATTATAAACCTAATGTCTTCAGCAACCATTTTTTACCAGTGCTCATATTGCAATTTTTGCTGTTATCATTATATGTTTTTACCAGAGCTCATATTGCAATTTTTTGTTGTTATTATCGCTTTTCTCTGGCACTCCTTATTACTGGTACCCATAATGTATTCATTTCTATGCTTGGTCGGCTCAGTAGATTTTTGTGGCCTAGCATATGTGCCGATTCCTTAAATTTATGAATTTTCCAATGATGTTCTTTGTCTATGATCTCAACCTGATCCCACAGATGGCGGTGATCTCCCTTTTCTCTCCATATGTGGTCAGCCACACCTGATTTTTCCACTTCCCCTTGTGTTACATCTTTCTGGTGTTCTTGAAGCCTTACCTTAATACTAATCAAGAACAAGGATCACTTCACACCTAAGACATATAGGCAGTTATCGCAGTGTTACACCAAGCTACCTCACATATACGGTCTCCCTAAGATTCACAAAGATGGTATTCCACTCAGGCTAATTGCTAGTTGACAAGGCTCTGTATGCCACCCTCTGAGTTGCTTCCTTGTAGATATAATTAACCCATTGATCAGTAAGTCTGAAACTCTGCCCACCTCATGGAATTAATCAAAGAGGCTCCCATCCTATCCAACCAGATAGTGAGCTTGGATATGGTGAGTTTGTTCACCAAGGTACCCATGGAGGAGACACTCTCAGTAGTCAGAGACAGCATCCCTAGAAGAATGGACTAGTATTCCAATAGATAATCTGATGGATATGTTAACTTTCTGTACACAAACAACACACTTTGGAATGGGATCACACATATATTGATAGGATGAGGGCTTAGCAATGGGCTCACCATTATCACCAGCAATGGTGAATATATGCATGGAATACTTTGAGAAAATGGCATTAGAATCTATATCTCTAAAGCCAACTATATTTTTAAGGTATGTAGATGACACCTTCATACTCTGGCCACACCAGGAAGATGTTCAGGTTCTACTGGACCATTTGAACTCAATAAGACCTTCAATACAGTTCACGATGGAGAAAGAAAGTAACACACTCCCATTCCTGGATGTTCTAATATCTTGAACAGAGCATGGGTTCAAGACATTCGTATACTGTAAACCGACATTCACCAGACAGTACCTGAATTTCAACTCACACCATTCATACAGCATAAAGAAAGGGATCATATGCTGCTTACAACACCGAACAAAGTCATAAGTGGTGACCCAGAGACATTAGGTAAAGAATTGGTCAGTACAAGTAGTACCTTACAATGTAACAACTACCCTGTGTGCATGGCAGCAGCCGCAAAAAACTGGGATAGGCGGGTACAGGAGGAGGACAACAACACTCAGAAAACAGTCTGCCTGAAGGGGTTATTGGAGAAAATACAAAGGTCCATATAACATCAGGACAACCTTCAAAAGCTGGATGACACTTTGCAGATATCTCTCCCGAGTAAGACCTTCCCATAGAGAAGAACATGATTAAAGACTGTGTGTATGCTATCCTGTGCAGCTGCGGAAAGACAGGTCACCACCGTAAGGTAAGGCTTCAAGAACACCAGAAAGCTGTAACATGAGGGGAATGAATACATTATGGGAACCAGCAATAAGGAGTGCTCTGGCACAAAGTGATAATAACAACAAAAAATTGCAATATGTGTACTGGTTAAAAAATGGTTGCTGAAGACATTAGGTTTATAATACCCAGAAATTCATACACAGATGTCCTCAAGGACACATGGCACAGTGGATAAAGGTGTTAGATCCAGTGTGAGTTCAATACCTGGTTAAGGTGGTGGAGAACTTGGAGAGGGGAATTAACAGGAGATAACTGATAACGAACATCCATTAGACATGGCACATGGAACTAGACCAGTCTACCTGACATTCCAACTACCTGAAGAAGGCCGGTGGGTACAACAACCGAAACATGATAAATATGGCAACAAAGATGAGGACAATAGTTCAAATAATGTAAATAGTGTCAAAGCATTATATATTGTTTATTATCTCCCTTGATGTGACAATTCTTCATGAAATATACATTTTTTAATATCAAGGGTTACTCTAGTTTTGTATGAGCATAAGAAAGAGTGTTCCTATGAACACTAATGGGTATGTCCCAATCCTCATAAATATGTTGGACACTATTGTAAGTGCGGGTAACATGCTGTCTAAGTAGTCCACCAATAGCAATGGTTTACCTACTTCATGCCACTGATGAGTATTTTATTTTGTTGATGTTATAAAGATTACCATTTCATTTCCAACCTTTGTTTTGGTTATTCCTCTTTAAGTAACCTTTTCTAGGTTACAAGAAAGAGCAAGACTGAAGTTCATTGGCTTATATGCAGGAAATATAATAGTTAAGCTTAGATATGAAGAAATCAAAATTGTAATGATTGGGAAAACATCCTGCTGGGAGTCTGTACCAGAAACAGTGGTTCTTGGGAAGAAACTGTTTGAATGGAACTAACTACTTCTTTTCTTTTTATGTGCCATGTCCTTTCAGGACATAGGCGATCATGCGTCTCCACCTCCCTCTATCCCTTGCAGCACTCAACAAGTTCCTTCCCTCTGCTTCCTCCTCCAGACCATGTTTTGTCATCCACTTGCTTAAGTCCGCCAGGTATGTCACGCGTTGTTTTCCCTCGTCTCTCTTTCCCTCTATTCAACCTGTGTGTATTAGATTCTCCAGGCTTTCCTTCCTCATTATGTGTCCCAGAAACTTCAGCTGCTTCTTCCTGATATTAAGTATAAGCCTCCTTGTTTGCAACCTCTCTAAGATCTCATCGTTGTTTGTAACGAAAGACATGACTTACCTCAGAATTCGAAACAAGCGTGAATGTGTTTTGCCTGCAAAGTGATGACAAAAATAAATATGGCCACTATTGAAGACACAATTTATGTGCACCTATCTTGTCCAAAATGAGATGATATTTGCACACATGCAAATTTTGGCCATCTTGGAATAGCATAAAAAGTGGGGTGCCAGCAGCACCAAAAAACTGAAGTCATTCGGTGGACTGCATGTGTTAGAGTTGGACGTATGGATTGACAGATAGAGGTAGTTGAAGTATGCACAGCTGAGTTGGTGTCTGTTTCACAACTGCCCAGTGTAAAGGCCGAGAAAGGGAGCCATGCATTCCATTTTCTTGAGGCGACCGAAGAAGAAGAAAAAACAATTTGGCCTGCCGGCGAGCGTCGTATTGCACTTTTTGATCCCCCTCATGATCATTCATTTTTTTCCTACATTGCTCACACACTCGATCCTTAGCATCATTCTGTAGAACCATATCTCTGTCACCTCGAGTCTCTTCCTCATCTTTGAGGAAACCGTCTAACATTTGCTGCCATAAAAAAGGACAGATGTCACATAACAGTTCAGTATTCTTTTCTTTGTTACTAAAGATATCCACCTATCTCACAGTACTCTGCTCAGATTTTGGAATTTTAAGTAAACTTGGATTGCATAGGAAATATTTGTCGCAGATTATTTCCACGTCACAGAGAATAAATCACTAAGTTCCAACTCGAACATCGAGGGCAGAAAGAAATGCCGAAAACTTGATTCGCAAATACTATCTCGCCAATCAAAATGCACGCCACTAGTCAGAAAAATAACTCATTCTCCACCAAACGCGGTAGCCAAAATTGCCGAATTCCCCAGATTCGAGAACACCAACTGCTTTTATCGGGCGAACATTTTTTCCATTCATCGACAGCTGAGAGACGATCTCCAGTGTTTTGCTTATCAAAGTACGTTTAATTGCAACTCCAGCGTCAGATTTTTGTTTTTTTTAATTCAAATATTCCGTCTTCAGCATGTCATGCGGAATCCTGCCCTTTTGTTTGGTAATTAATTTTCTTTTTCGCCAGCTTTTCCATCGTAAAATACACGCGACTCGCTGTCGCTTAGTTTGACAAGGTAAATCCCCGTTTTCTTTGCTATAGGAATGTGTACTTGGCCATCCTAGTACACCTACAGATCTCAGTGTTGTACTTACCGTCCTCTGTCAAGATGCTTCCCAGGTATTTAAACTTCTGCGTCTGCTTGATTCTAGTGTTCCCGACCTTCAGATTGCATTTCAGGCTCATCCTCTAACTGATGACCATGCATTCTGTCTTCTTGTGGTTTATGCTTAGCCATTTTTTCTCACTCCCCGTTGCTATTTATGGCTGGCAACTAACTTCTTACTATTGGGATAAGAAAGGAAAGGGCTTGCGTATGTAGCATGGTGGATCCCAGTTGTAAATGCCAGGGATGGTGGGATTAAGAAATGTAGCTCATCAGAACACATAGGGGTAGTGAGAGAGCAAGAAGATGCTCACAAAGTTTTATCTGTGGGAAAGGGGTTGTTAGGTGGATAATAATTCACCATCTGCAAGGCTTCACAGATGCTTTTGAACTATCAAAACAGATAAGGACCAAGCAGCTCCAGAACAGATATGACAGCAATATGATAGATTCGATCTGACTCTTGTAAAGATGAAGCATGGCAGAAGGACTCTATCAAGACTGAAAAGTGAGGATTGGATAGCTCCAGACCAGATGTGGCAACAATACTGTTTTTGGTCTGATCTGGCTCTTGTAAAGATAGAGTATAATGTCTAAAAATAAATAAAGAAATGATATTCATGAAGCTGTGAGTTTAGAAATTAAACTACTTACATTGAAAAACACAAGGTCCATCACTGATCCTCTGACTGCTTCATTGTACTGTTGCATAAACATGTTGAGTCGCTGAGCTAAGTGTTCAAGCGACGGAATTGGTTCATAAATTTTGGGAGTTTCAAGTTCCACTTCATTATCTTCCTCCCCTACAAAAAATATAAGTTCAATAAATTAAAAATAAAGTCAGTAAATATCCAGAAACTCTTTTCTTCCACTCTAAAGATGAGCATCACGTCTTTTCAGGTGTAGTAATGTGAGTCAGCTGAGGTCTTGCTAAATTGAATACAACATGACTTGTCGTAAAAAGTCTACTTTGCTCACTTATATTAAATTGCTTTGTTTTTCACTTATGGGTAATGATCTGGCCCAAAGAGCAACTTCAAGCCTGGTCAGTAACTAGATGGGTAACTGCTTGAGAATAAAAGATGCCATAACCTTGGTTGTATGGCTGGCGTAATGGATAATGGGTCAGAATTGATAATTAGTGAGCTTAGTTTCAATTCCCACAGAGTTCTTTATATTTCCTTATGCACGAAATCCACCTCTTCTCACCCCTTCTATGGGTTAATTAGCAAGACTTGTATCATTAATTCATTATTGTCTTAAAAAAAAAAAAATTGTATACAAAATATTTAGATTTTGGCATTAAATAACTCATAGAGATATTCAGATGCCATTAAGCAAAAACAACCAGACTACATGTTTTACGACCACATCACATTGAAAAATCAGTTCTCATATGGTCATCGAAGAAAAAAAATGTAACATTTGGTGTAATTAATTGGAAACTGTTATATACCATACCTATGAACACTAATGGGTATGTCCCAATCTTCATAAATATGTTGGACACTATTGTAAGTGGGGATAATATGTTGTCAAAGTAGTCCACCACTAGCAGTGGTTTACCTACTTCAGGCCGCTGGCGAGTATTGTATTTTGTTGATGTTATAAAGATTACCATTTCATTTCCAACCTCTGATTTGGTTATTCTTCATTCAGTAACCTTTTCTAGGTTGCAACAGAAACACAATTTTGTTAAAAGTAGTTAGTGTTTTTAAATCAAAGTGGGACCTACCTGTTGGCTCAGGTGCATCTCGAAGAAAATCAACAAAATAGTTTTCTTTCGGCATGTCTTCGACCAGGGCAATTCCACATTCTTCTTCTGCCACCTGGGGTGAAAGATTAGATTTTTAATACTGGTGTTTCTGCAATTAGTAATCACTATTCCAATTAGAAGATTTTCCAATCATTTCAAACTTTGCTAGTTTTTACTTGCAGCATCTACTATTCTTAAATATTAGATTGGCCATTAAGTCCTGACTCACTTAGGAAATGAAAAGAAAGCAACAAAATTTTATGGAGCAACACCAACATTTATTCTTTAAAATAAAGTCCATCATTCTCGACAATCTTCTGCCAGTGATCAAGCAGCATCTGAATCTATCCAAGATACCAGTTCACTGGCTTTGAAACAAAAAAACTGTAAACAGACTTCCTTCACTTCATCAAAAATGTTGAATCGCTGGTTGGAGAGGAAGTGTGTCATTAAGTGGAATAGGTCATCATGGCATTAGGACTGAATGGTAGATGTGGAAGAATCTCAACACCCCCGATCTGTTTTAACTTCTTAAGTCAACCTGGCAGTGTGTGGCCTTGCATTGTCTTGCTGAATCAAAGCTCGACCTCAATTGATCAAAGTAGGATACGCCTCCTTTAGTTTGTCATACATGCAGTCTGGCTGCTGGTAATACAGTCCAGCATTGATGGTGCAACCACATGGAACAAACTCAAAATGTACTACTATTTGGAAATTCCACCAGACAGAGATCAAGACTTGTTTTCTTTCTGCTTCCTAAATGAGTCAGGACTTTCTGGCCAACCTAGTATACTAATAGTTAGTACTGAAAGAAATTAATAACTAACTTCATACACTATTTACATTGTTCAGACTGAACATTTTATCCTCAGAGTCAGGGACATCTGGCTCAGTGGATAAAAATGTTTGTTGAAGTAATCCAGTGACTTGACCCAATGAATTGTTAATTCAATACCTGGCCAGAGCAGGAGTGAACAAAAATTTGAGAGATGAGTTACTAAAGGAAGATAATTGATACTGAGACATCTGGAAGAGGCATGGCACGTGAAACTAGAACAATCTACGCCAGTGAACAAAATAAAGGGTTAGGTTCAAAATTCCAACATATATCACCTCAAGAAGGCTGGAGAGTACAACAGCTGAAATATTGTGAATATGACAATAAAGACGTAAATAGTTACAATACCTCATCTCAGAAATAGAGACAGATAATTAACTTTAGCTATGAAGTGTGGCTAATAAGATATTAAGCACTTGATACTAAGCCCTTATAGACCTTAGCAACATTTCTACCTTTGCCTCCCACCTCATCAGCTAAATGGCCTGCTTCTATCTCTTTTTCCCTTGATATGCCCTGTGAAGGTTAAGTTTTCCAAACCCTCCATCCACATTAAGTATCCAAGAAATTTCAGCACTCTTTCTGATTCTGAGAATAAATGTTTTTTGTTAGGATTTTCTTTAAGGCATCCTTGTTGCTGATTCTATCCTTCCATGGAATTCTCAATTAGCCTTCTGTAGAACCACATTTATGTTGCCTCAAGTTTCCTCTTCATTTATGGAGAAACTGTCCAGGATTTGTTGCCAATAACTAATTAAATATGTGGTTTGTTTATTCATTTTGACCATCCACAGGGATGGAATATGACCTATGTTTTTTATAGTGAGACCCTAACAAAAATGTTGTATAAAGGATGAAATGTCTTTGAAAGGTATAAAGCAACAGGGATTAACACTGACCCTACACCTTCTATTGCAACAGTAGAACTGCTCCCTGAAGTTGAATTCCTATTCCTAAAAGTATTTGATCATTTTTCAGCTGTAATATCTTTTATTATGCATCAGAGTTATCTCTACTAAAATGGAAAAAACAGGTGGCAGTGTCTTTTGTTATGATAATGATGGACAGTTCTAAAATGTTTTGCTAAGGGAACAGATGAAAAGACCAACTGCATGAAAAAGTTTACTACAGCAATGTATAGCTGGTCACTCATATTCGAGGGTACCTATCTACCAGGGCGGCTAGCAAATCCCTGTTGCAGGCGCTTGCTCAGGCACATTTGTGTTTGTTCAACACCCACAGAGCCCACATGTGGTTTATAGTGCAACTATACTGAGCAGACATTAGTTACAGTTTCTGGGAAAGAGCATGTTATCTAGCATGATAAACAAACTGGACAAGGCCAGCACACTCAAACACTCGGTCACGACGACTTGTGACTTCATGCTAGCACAGCTATCAATGGCCCCATAGGTACTGGCTACCCAATTTCACTTACAAGGCTTGTGTCAAATCGTTGTATGATTTTCAGGCCCTTTCCAAAGGTGCCGCATGCTGGGATCAACCTCTCCAGCCTGATAACATCATGAAGTGTCCTTCCTGACAAATCGACCATGGTGAGATTCAAACCCGAGTCTCAGGGTCAGAATGTGAATGTTCTAACCACTCAGCCATGCAATAATAACTGGAAATAATACATACAAGAACCTAATACTAGTATGAACTTGGAATATACCATAATGTTTGATGGCATAGGTAAACTAGTATTAATATAAGAATCGACTTGATATAAAGTAGGGAGATTGGTTTTCTATTTCTATTATGCAGTATTTTTAAAATTTTTTATTATGTTGTTCACCCCCCAAAAAAGCTCAATAACCACTCAAGGAGAAAGGTTACTGAATAAGGTTGTAAAGGTGTAAGGAGAGATACTAAGAAATAAATCTTATGAGGATATCTAGTACTAGATTGGCAGATATGTCTCATAATTTTACAGTTGAAATTGTTAGATCTAACCGTAAGTTCGATGATAAGAGTTTCTTCTCTCCCATTTCTCACTTATGGAACTCTTTTCCAGCTTCTTGCTTCCCAGTCAACTTTGAAATTCAAAAATTTAAATGCAATGTCTCTTTTTAATTTCTATTCTTTTATTGGCCTCTCTTCTTAAGAAGTTTTTCTTTTTCTACTATCCTTTCACACTTAGTAACCCCTTGCATCTTAAGGCATATTTCTTTCACCTCAGGAAAAACCTGACTCCTGCTATGCTTTATCTTAACAAGAGTTACAGTATTGCTGTCATATTTGAGCTAAAACTACTCAATATTCAAAATTGTTTCTGCAGTCTTATGGAGGGAGTGGAAGATATTTTTGCTCTGTTGCTTTCTTTCCTCTAGACACAATGGCCGATAAGATCCATTCTTTAGTTCCACCAGTTCAAACCTTTACAGCACAGATATGCCATGCTACTCCCACAGAAATAAATCACCATCATTTCTCCTGTATTCCAAATGTAAGGTGAAAGTTCCATATTAATGACTAATAATTTCATGGATGCTTTCCTGAATACAACAATGGTTAAAAGGTTAATCTCTCTCTATCCTCCTAATCCCCTAAGACTTCTTTTCTTACTACGTCTCCTTTCATTCATATTACATATCTCATTCATCATAACCATTTTAACAGTAACCCTCTATCTTGAGTGACTATCAAACCTTTTATTATGTGAATATTTTTATTAAATGCACTAATAGACTGGTCCACTCATAAATTATATATATATATATATATATATATATATGGGTGTGTAATGTGTATAAATTACATTTACAATATATAAATTGGATATATTGGGAGTTATGAAACACACACACACACATATATATATATATATATATATATATATATATATATATATATGTGTGTGTAAAACCCAGGGAAATATAGACAAAAATTTTTTTAAATAAATCTTATCAAATGGGGGAAATAATATGAAATCTATATTACTAAATAAATTAAACAAGTACCATATCAGTTATACATAAGTAAATCATATAACATAAAAATAGAATAAACAGAAAAGGGGAGGTCTCAATTGAGATAAATTATATATATATATATATATATATATATATATATTAAAAAAATATAAAAGGCAAGGATTATGGCAGTATTCACCAACTTATACAAGGAGACCGTCCAGAAAAGTTGCAGGAGATTCCGAAGTCATCTGGAGGACGTGGTTGAAGCCAATGGAGATTTTATTGAATAAATTTACTCTTTAGTATTTCAAGATATTTTTGTGTAATTTTGGTAAAAATATCTGTTAAAATGAGATGTTAGTGTTATTTTCATTTTTGCATAATTTAGATCACAATATATCCATCACATGTTGTGTGTGTGTGTGTGTGTATATATATATATATGTATATATATATATATATTTTACAATTATATTTTATGAATAGATATGTATTGTTGCATATTTACCTATGTGTATTTATACTTTTATTTGCATATACTTATGTATATGTGAATGTATAGATATAAATTTTAATTATTTGTCTGTAACTATGTATATCTATATAAGTGTGGATGCACATGGCACACTGTCACATATACACAGTTGAGATGGAACAGTTGAGACAGATACAGGAGTCAACTAGTTACAATTTTGTCCACAAATGTCTAAGGATTTGGTGAATGGACCAAGCGTGATATATGATGAAACTGTTACCAGGATCATTGTGATGAATAATAATGACAGAATTCATTGCTGTATTGCTGATTATTATAATTACTTGTAGAAAAGCTTGTTCAAACCAGTCTTTGTCTTCTGTTTCTGTAAAACGGTCAGCCAAGACTCTGCTGCATTCATGTTTCCATAGCGACATCAGATGCATTGGTTCCTTGATGATCTCAGCCTCTGCATGCAGCATACCCTGAAATGAAGAGTTTTGGCCAAAATCATTCAGCATAGAATTTCACATCAAAATCTTTGAAAACAAAAAATACTTAAGATATTGACGTTCCACATTACTTCAAACAAAAAGTTGGGAAGGAAGCCACGATCAATGCTGGTAATATTTATAACAGTGTACTTGAAAAATTTGTTGTTTGTGAAAAATTGTTTTAATAAAAAGATTTCATGAATTTTATCTGACAGTGGCATTGGTCAATGAATGCCAAATATTTCCTGATAAGCAAATGTCTAATATTACCATTACTATTATAAATGGTAAAAAAATGGAATTCACAATTCTTTAACATTTCAGCAAGACTATATGCAGATGACAAGAATTTTGGTTATTGTTGTTTTAAGTTACAGTTGCAAAAAAACAGACATTTTTGCAGCAATTAATAAGAGTTATGTCTATAGAACTGGAATAATAAGCTGTTTTTTTTGGGGGAGGGGGTATGTATGTGCAAAAGTTTTATGAATGATAGAAAGATCCTCAGTGAAATTACAGCAAAAGATTAATTTTCAATTTTGTATTCCAACTCAAGTTTTCAGAAAGAATTACTGAGAACTCTTGCACATAGCTATTAATTTGGAATCAAATAAGAGCTACTTGATACGGTGAAAGTATGATTTTTTTTTTTTTAAATTATATTACCCCAAGCAAGGCAATCAAAGCCATTATGAGGCAAAAGGTTACTGAGAGTAAAAGAAACAAAGACAACAATAAGAGAATAGGATTCAAAGAGGTAGAAGATGATGATTAACATTAAAATTTTTGGGGATTATAATTGACAGTAAAGCAAAATCTGGAAGAGAGTTCCTTCATCAGTGAGAAGTGTTGAAATGGACTATGAAAATGAATGTGCCCTCTCTGGAAGGAATACCATATATTGAGCTTGATAGCAGAACTCATTACGAAGAACAGGTGAGATAGGCCAATCCAATGACAACAAAGCATTAGTTTCTATTAGCTGATGATTCTGAGGTCACTTCCTGTGCATAGACCAGTAAAAGGAAGTGCATGAAAAGCAGCTATTATCATGGAAATTAGCAATTTGAACAGTGATATTATGATACCTATCTGCTAATCTAGTACTGTGCTTAAAATTGTGAAGTTGTGGTACATATGAGAAAAGCTCATGAAAACAATGACCATATATATATATATATATATATATATATATATATATGTATATATATATATATATATATGTATGTATATGTATATATATGTGCAAATATATAGAAAAATAGGAAAGAACACGTTAGGTAAATAATTCAAAGTTCTTTAGTATTTTTGTTTTTATTTTTAAAAAACAGTGCTCAATACAAAAATAGAGCCTAAATTACAATTATTTAAAAAAAATATGATTCCTCTGCTGCGAAGAAATCATATTTTTAAAAAATAATTATATATATATATATATATATATAGTTTACGAAAAACTAGGTAATCCGTATGGGAAGACCCAATGAGGATAGAATCCAGAGAGCTCAATGTAAATCAGAGCTAATAATTTAAATAAAAACAGATTACTTTAAGGTTCCATATAATAAATTATTTCACCACAGCCCTTTTAAAGGACAGTGGATCATGGATCAGTGGATCATGACAGATGATCCACTGTCCTTTAAAAGGGCTGTGGTGAAATAATTTATTATATAGAACCTTAAAGTAATCTGTTTTTATTTTAAAAATATATATATATATATATATATATATAAGATGCAAAAGGGAGTTACATTATGGTTGTGGAAAAGTGGCTGAAGCCGAGATGCTTAAGAACATCTTCATACTTCCTCAAATGCAGATTATGGACATGTAATGTTAGTCCTTCATCAATATCATTGCATATGTCTAGACCTATCCTTGTTAGGATTTAAATTATAGAAAATTATATTTGAAAGGAAAAGGCTCATTGTCATATTGAACTTCTTTTTCAAAATGAATTTCTAACCCTCTACATTGATCTTGTCAATCTCCTATTTACATCTTGATTGTTATAGACATTATTACAGACACAATGTTTCAGTTAAGTACCTTTTAGACATCTTCAGGTATCCATTTTTTGCTGACAAAGGATAACTTATATTGGTTGATTCCCATGTAATTTTATCCCTATGGTGTCATTTGCTGCTTGTTTCTACTAGTCACAACTACATGGATTTTACTACCTTATTCAGGGATTGAACACATGACCACAAGATCGCAGCAACACTTTTTACCAATATCTATATGCATTCAGCCACCCTCCTGAAGAACAACAGGTAGTGTATTTTTGGAAGCTTTTTAACTCCAATGTCAGTTTGACATTTGTTATGTTCAATGTTCCTATCATGGTTTCATTTTCTTTTTTCATTTTCTATTCAGATGAGGAATATTTATTGATTCTTACCATTTTTATTAACACAAGAATGGCAATGAAAACATTGAAAAAATTTACTGGAAGAATCTATTTGCTTCTGGATAATTTAATTTTAATAATATTATCATGTTAACATGACAAAGAAGCAAAATACATATTCTAATTTTGTTCATAAGATCCTGAAATATTATATGATATGCACTGGCGAGATGATATCAAAACAATGTACATTATATAATATGATTAAAGTTTAAATGAAAATCTGATGGAATGGTAAACATGTAAGACAATTTTGAAAAATTCTATATTGACATGTTTCACTGATGAATTGCTGTCATCAGAAATTAGGTTTATTTCAATAAAATCAACATTAATAAAACAAAACACAGTTCACATTAAGTATATGAAAATTTGATGTTTAACTGTTAGTGATACAAGTAATATAAAAATGTTTTACTGTGACATCAATTCATTGGTGAAACATGTCAATGATTTTCAAATTCTTACATACATATACATATATATATATATATATATATATATATATACACACACACATTTTTTATGCATGTATCTATAGTTATGGGAATGTTTTTCTATTTTCCAAAAATGGTCAGCACATTGCAGCCATGTTCTTAGTTGATGTCATTAAGTGTTGGCTATTTCTTTTTTATCAATACTTCCATTATTTTTTATTTTATGTGGATAAGGCTATTATAGCTGTATTTTCTATAAGTATGTCATGGATGGCGATTGATAGGTTTCTCTGTGTGTTTAAATGAGTCCTAATTGAGCTAGTTGTGTGTCTGTCTTGTGATGTTAATGTGTGCGTCTGTCTCGTACATGTTTGTAATTGGAGATTCATCTTCAGCTGGGCTGGTTAAGCTCTCTGCCTCTGGGCAGAGAGCATTCTCAGATGAGGCTATGCTGAAGGACAGTCTAGTCTCTGAAACACCTACCCAATCCCATTTTATAAAGGGGTCTATGGGGAATTTTTGGTCAAGCCTACAGGTTCAGGAACCCTACATTAAATTTGGTCTTGTGCCGCATCTCACTGTGTGTGGCAGTTGGTAGATACTGTCTTGTGCTGTTAATGTCTGTATGTGTATATTTGGATTCTAGTGAGTATTTTTTGTTGGTCTGATATTATCCGTGTGTATAATGTCTTGTAGTGTTAATTGTCTGTGTAGATTCTAGTGAGAATTTTCGTTGGTTTGGTAGTGTCCATTTGTATGATTCATGAAGTTGGTGGTGAGATGGTAATGAGATGCTGGTGTGTTTGTGTGTCCTATTTCTAGTTGGTTACGAGATGTTTGGTGGGAGAATGAAAATTAAACTTTAAAATTTAATAATTATTAATTTTTATTCTTTAACTGCATAGTAAATTAAAAGCTAATTAGTTATACTGATTTCCAATCTAATCTAATATTAAAGCATTAATAAATTGTAACTGTTGTTAAGTTATATGTATTACCATATACTTGTATTTTGATTGGCCATCATAGCTTACATAATAACGTTCACCATACTGGCGGGTGGGGGGTAACTTTTAAAAAATCTTTATTGTGCAATCAACACCATCAATTGACGAGATACCAGAGGTGTTGAAATAAAATGGCTTTTTTAGTAGTGATGTTATAACTATATATATATATATATATATATATAAACTATTATTATAAAAATGCCAAAAATGACTACCCACAATGCACCACTGACCCGTATATATAAATAGCTGAGAAAAATAACAGCACTCGTGGCCCGATGATTGCATCTAGCATGAAACAGACTGTCGCCTCTAAGTGTTGACTTCTATGTTCACTTTTATATTTACACACGCTCTATCTCTGATATGGAGCACTTTATCCCATAAATATAGCACACTTTAAGACTACATTTCTTCATATATATATATGTGTGATAAAAAACAAACAGGAAAACATTTATAATGCTTCCAATTTGTTTCTTATACTATAATTTTGTTGCATTTATAAATATATATGTATGTATGGAGAGAGAGTATCTTACCATTATATATATATATATATATATATATATATATATATATATATATATATATATATATATATACACACACATACATACATACGTACATACATACATACATACATTCACACACACTGATTGGTACTGCCAAAGATTTGCTAAAAATGACCATGCATGCTGAAAAAATGCCATAAATTTAATAAAAAGAAATTTTTATCATCAGAAACTTTCTTTTTTATTAAGAGGAAAACCAATGGACTTTTTGATTATTAAATTATAATTTTTAATCCTTTTTAGAACTTTCAGAATTTTTTTCTTGTATCAGTGGTTGACTATAAATTAGGAAATTTTACCATCTTTTTGTAGTGAAAAACAATTTGGAAATTCTTGAAAAATTAAATAATTGTCAGATTTTAACAAAACTTTCAGGACTTATTCAATAATGAATGACACTATTTCATAAAAGCTTTTTTTTAAAGAAAATCTTGGTAATTTTTTTATTTTGTATCTTTTACCAACCCTACTTATTTAATTTATGAAATTTCAAGAAATTCATTTTTGTATGGCTTAATGTTTATATTAGTTAAAAGTAGAAGTCATTGGATATTTTAAATAATTTTTTTTTCATAAAACATGAGCTCATTTACCAAAATTCTACAATAAAATTAAGTAATTTTTTCATTTGGCTTGTCCGTTTTTGTTTAGAGGCATGTCAGCTCTAATGCTGAAATCTAAATATTTTGAATGCAGTTTCATGCCTCCAACTTTAGATATTTCATACTTTCAGGGAAAAAGACATTTAATGAGAAAAGCTTTTAATTGCTTTTATGAATAAAACATATTATGGTCACTATTTTCTTAAGAATTTTTTTTTGTGAATAATGAATTTTTACAATTGTTTTCATTTTTTTAATAATCAAGTGAAATAATTTATAAAGTTTTAAATCTTTTAAAATTCTCTATTAATTTGTACCAGTTAGTTGATATAGTTATTATACAAAAAATTCTATTTACTAATTGTAAATGAAAAGCTTACTACAATTTAGCAAAGCCCAGTCTTTTAAAAACAATTTTGAATTTTTTTGTGCATATAAACATGCCAATTTTTGTAAATACGGGCTTCCATACACAACATTGCCAAAAAATAAGAGTGGTAACTACAGTAAATTTAAAGCCAAAGTACCCAAAATTCAATAAAGATTAGATTACTTAGAATATTTTCTTAAATTTTTCAGATTAATGGATAATTAAAAAGTTATATTAAAAAAGGCACTCATATTATATTCCTCAAGTAATGTTTACAGATATGACCCCCATAGAAAATGTTTCCAAACATAAGCCTATTGAGATAGTTGTCAACATCTCATAAAAACACCCACGTTCATGTTAAAAAAAAAAAGCTTTCTGCAGTATTTTAAACTAACAGTAATATTTGCTTCAAATCAGATGAATTAAAATTTAAATTAGTTAAACTTCTGCAAATAAAATTTTAGAATAGTATATTTTATCTTTGAAACATTTTTTTTAATAAAGAGAATTATATTGCACTGAAAGAATTTTAAGTATTGCTAAAATTAACCATTTTTAGCAATTTAAAAAATTCATTCTAATCAATTTAAATTCATTTTGAAACAGTATTTTGCTTATTGGAAATATTAAATTTAATGAATTAGCTTCAAATTAAAGCTAAAATAATAGATTCAAAAAAATTTTTACTTTTGAAAATTTATTTCAAACTTTAGGTATTGCTTTTCTTTGGAGGTATATGTATATATATATATATATATATATATGACATGCATTTTATGAAGCACACATTATTTATATAAATACAGATCTTTTCTTTCTATCGTATTTTTACATACCTGCCAAATACGGCTGAGATCTCGTAAGTTGAAAACATAGTGGAATTTTGCTGGAGTTGGAAGCATTTTAATTTTGACTTTCTGCCATAATTTCCTTGTGGCTGGCACAAGGATATTGATTAATTCTGTTATATTTGAAGTAAATTCTCTTTCCTAAAATAAAGACAGAAAATAAGAAACACAAATATTACTTTTATCTTCTCATCTAATTTATATATTCACAACAATTGTTTGCAGAACTATCATGGACAATAGTCAGCTAGCCACTTATTTGAGTTTTCATAACCCACTTCCTGAAAACAATTCTTCCTAAGAATATATCTTAGTGTCAAAAAATAGATATGTCTTCGTGTAAACAAACCATGTAGCCCATTGGTTAGCATTGACCATGTTTTTTGAAAGGCCTTTTATCTGATTTTATTCTGACTAAAAATCTGAAGCAATCTAGTGAATAGGTCTTTACGAAAACAACTCAAGAGTTTTGGAGATAATTGTTATTTAGCCAATCAAGCACTTTTTTACGTGTCAGGAGGCATGATGAGTAATAGATAGTGGTTAGGATTGAGGAATTAGAAAGCCAAATTTGAATTCCAGTCTAGAATCTTACAGTCACTTATACACTTAGGAAAAGTTAGGAATTTAATTCTTCTCTCCCCCCATCCAGCTATAGGTAAACAGCAGGACAGACTGGGTCTTATAGTCTTATAACCTTGTATGGCAACCGGTAAAGGAGAAGCACTTCACTAAATTCAAAACTTCTAACTATAGGTTAAACAGCCTCACCAAACCACAATTAGCTAAGTGTGATGAATACAGCTACACGTCTGAAGACATAGGAAATCAGGGAGAGGTTCCTCCCTGGTATCTTTATTTTCTTGTCATTATTTTTACATACTTGGCAAATGTAATAGCTACTTATAGTACCCACAGACCAGTGTCAAACCTCCTTGGGGATCTTCCTGTCCAGCATCAATGGCAAAAGAAGCAGAGTAAAGCAATGAGTAATCTACTCAACAAATATCACAAAGAGAAAGAAGGTATTACTGAGAGCAACAAAAGAGTGGAAGCTATGAAGAGCCACAACTGATGATATTAACATGCACAAACTTTGAACCATCTTTTTCTTTATTACTAATAAACAAGGCCCAAGAGCCACTCAAACCAGTTGTTGTGTGAATAATAAGTCTAAGTGGTAATAGGCACAGTTTATGATGATAAGTGGGATAACTAACCTTGAAGACTCAATATAGCTTGAAGAAATGGAGACATGTTGAAATTATCTATGAAAAGAAAAAGGTAGTAGAATTTCTCTGAAGTGGCCAGTCTTTTGATAAACTCTCCTCAAAGAGGATCATTGACAAATGTTAAAGCCACAGGATAGATATTAACAGTAAAAATTAAGTAAAACTATTTAAAAGTTGACTTTACCTGTCATCTCACTTAAGAATTATATCACCTGTTTCTTTTGACAGATAATTTCAACATGTCTGTGCTTCTTCAAGCTATATAATGTGATATATTTTAAACTAATCTGTCTTTTACACTTGTGCAGATAAATAAATAAGAAATAGTAGACTTTAACAGTTAAGAGTTTCCTTTCTGGAAATATGCTTATGGCAACATTACATTGAAACACTAGTTCCCTTATGATCACTGAAGTTAAGCAACATCAAGCCTGGTCAGTACATTGATGGGTGACTGCTTAGGAATGCCAGGTGCCGTAAACTTGGATGTGCGGGTGGTGCAATGAGTAATGGCTTGGAAATGTTAATCGGAAAGATGAATTCCAATGGGAAACTGCTCCACTACTTTTCCCAATAATTCAAAGCAATCCACAGATAAAAATAGCAATCTGTAGAGAACCATGAACACCTCCTTCCATAAGAGACATGGTATATAAAAAAAAATTTTATAATGAGTCAAGGAGGTGGGCTACTCTGAATACAAAATACAATAATAGACCACTATCTTTCCCAGAATTTATGGCAATTCACCAAAACAAAATCTGAAGAGTTATGTTACCCCTTAAGGTAAGGCTTCAATATCACCAGAAAGCTGTAACATGAGGGGAAGTGGAAAAAATCAGGCATGGCTGACCACATGTGGAGAGAAATGGGAGATCACTGCCCTCTGTGGGATCAGGTTGAGATCATAGTCAAAGAACACCATTGGAAAATTTGTAAACTTAAGAAATCAGCACATATGCTAGGGCACAAAAATCTCCTGAGCCAACCAAGCATAGAAATGAATACAATATGGGAACCAGTAATAAGGAGTGCCAGAGAAAAGCAATTGTAACAACAAAAATTGCAATATGAGCTCTGTTAAAAACATATAATGATAACAGCAAAAATTGCAATATGAGCACTGGTAAGAAATGTTGCTGGGTTTATAATACCCAGAAATTCATTCACAGATGTCCTCAAGGACACATGGCACAGTGGATAAAGACATTAGTTAGAACCAGTGACAGGACCCAAAAGAGTGTGAGTTCAATACCTGGTTAAGGCAGTGGAGAACTTGGAGAGGGGAATTAACAGGAGATAGCTGATAACTGACATCCATTAGACATGGCACGTGGAACTAGAACAGTCTACTCCAGTGAGCAAAATAAAGGTTTCAGTTCAGCATTCCAACCACCTGAAGAAGGCCGGGGCATACCACAGCCGAAAAGTTTTGATAAATATGGTGACAAAGATGAGGACGATAGTCCGAATAATGTAAATAGTGTACATAATACCTCACCTCAGAAATATAGACATATATACTGAGTTATGTTATCTAAGAAAAAGATTTGAGTCTAGAACAGTGTTTCTTAAACAGTGAAACAGTGATATATAGGCTAATACATTTTTGAGTATTTTTTGTTTAATTTTACAATTGTAATTCTACTATACATGTACAGATTATAGTTAGAAAATTCCTGGTTATTATAATAAAGACCTCAACCTGTTATATTATTTAAAATTATAATAATCATAGGAAATATATTTAGCAATGTCTATATGATGTCAATGTGGAACCTCCTGCAGTGGTTACTGATCAGGAGCTGTACATGTTGGATTTGTGTATCAATGAGTGACTCACTCAAGCACAGGATGTATGTATGTTGTCCATATATTATGTTTACCACATGAGCTATGATAAATAGTAATAAAAATTATAATAGAGATAGGTATTAATAATGGTATATAATATTTGGGCAAGTGTTCCCCGAGACATGAAAACTATTTCAAGAGTTTCACAAGGGTAAAAAGTTTGAGAAACATTAGTCTAGAAGAAGGAATACTTCGAACACTAAACCACAGAGAAGGCAACAGGAAACCACTCTATCTTTCCCAAGAATGCATGGCAATTAAGATAATAAAGAAAAGGAATATGTGGAGAGTTATGAAGAGAGATAACCTGAATTCAAAACTGTGGAGAAGTCAACAGAAAACAACTTCCTAATATTACCTAAGAGGTCATTGCAATTCATAGATATATAGAGAGCCATGGTTACCTTTTATGTGTCATGTCCCTTCAGGATGAAGGCAATCATGGCTCTCCACAATTTCCTCTCCGTTGTAGCTCTTAATAAATTTTGACATTTTGTTATCTATTCTAAACCTTGCTACACCATTCATTTACTCAAGCTTGCAGGTAGGTTATGCATTGTTTTCCTCTGTCCCACTTGACCTCAAACTATCCTGTAAGTATCAGATTTTCTAAGCCTTCTTTCTTCATTATGTGCCCTTGAAAATCCAACTATTTCTTTCTGGTGTTAAGTATAAGTGTTCTTTTTGTTTCCATTTTCTCTAAAAATTTGTCATCACTAATAAGTTTGAACCATGTTATTCTCAACATCCTTCTGTAGAACAACATTTCTGCTTCAAGTTCTTTATCTGTAAGGAGATTTTCCAACATTTACTTCCATATAGGAGGACTGACAATTTAGTACTCTTTTCTTTGCTTCTAATGATATTTTCCCATTTCTTAATACTTCGCTTAGCTTTTTGAAAGCATATTTCGATATTCCAATGTGTCTTCAGATTTCAATGTCACACTTTCCATCCTATGTTAAAAACACTTCTGATATATTTAAACTGTTGTACTTGTATGATTTTAGTATCTCCAATTTGTAATTTGCAAATTGGGCTCTTCTTTTTGCTAACAATGATGCATTCCATCAAATTACACAAACTACTACAGGAGGTAGTGAAGGAAAGCAAGAAAGAAGGACCAAATATGATCACCTATACCCTGAAAAAAAAAAAACAAGGAATTTATAATTTTAAAAATTGGGGTACATTAATTCAGTTCTCATTGGCTACAATTTTGACTATTTAGAGATTACAAAAAGAATCTCATTTGACTATTTAGAAGTTACAAAGAGAAAAAACATCATTCATTAGACCTTTTTATAAAATAGTAGCAGCTCTTGAAGAGGAATTTTTAGAAACATTCATGAAATTCATTTAATCTTTGCCAAAAACTTTCTACATGTCATATTTGTTAAAAATGCAAAAATAAAAATTATCACCTTGCAGAAGTGGCCACATCCAACTGTGCTGAAGATTTTGTCAATGGACATATTGGATGGTAAAGTACAATTGAAAATACAGAATTGTCGTTTTAGTCTCTGGGGAATGTCATTACGTCCACCTCCAGGATGAATCATGGCTGCCAGCATCTGGATATCAACAATGGTTGTGAATTCTCCTGGTTTCTCCAAATTGAAAAAGCCATTCATCTCCATCATCTGTCTTGTGATTTCATTGGTCACCTACAATAGAACAGAAAGAATAGATGGAAAAGACAGATTCAATTATCTTTTTAGGACACTGCCATATTTGGTAATAATATAAAAAAGGATACAAATATAACAGGACAGCGACATTTATTGTTGCTTAAGTAGCAGTAGTAGTAGTAGTAATAAACATAAATTATTAATTTATAAAATATATATACTTGTGTATCATGCAAAATTTGAAGTCCTAATTTTAAGGGGGTCACATCATACACGAGATATAAAATTAGCAAATGAGTCAGCAGTAAATATGTTAATGTTTTATCTTGTGTATGATGTGAACCCCTAAAAATTATTTTCAAAATTAGATCTTCAAAATTTGCATGATACATGAATATATACAGTAATCAATCTCTTCTGTGATCTCCAATATAAATTCTATAAAATGTAAAGGAAAAAGATATTACATCATATATAAGTTATGTTCATGATATCATAGGTAGGATTTATAACAAATATGTTTAATCTTTCATTCCCTATAACATTTTTCTTTTGCAGTTTATCAACTCTTTGTGGTTTATTAAAAGCCAAAAATATTTTGAATTGTAAGAATAATTCTTTCTGTCTCTTTGTTTTTAATAATACATTAATTTTTTTGGAGATAATTTTTCCATATGAAATACTATTTAACCCATGACTGGAGGGAGAAGAGATGGATTCATACTTTTCTGTAAGGTAATTGCATGTAAGTGTGTGTAACAAACACAACTGAAATTTGAACCTTGCTCTCAGATTTCTCATTCCAAGCTACTAACAATTGCACTCTCTTACATTGACCATGAGCCAAAGTATTATGACTAGTATATCCAGCAAGAATAACAGCTACTGTGTAATAACTTTATATCTAAAGCAAAAGTATATAAGTAGGTAGACCAGCCAGAAATAGTTCATTGTGATGTGTTGAATGCAGCAGTTATGAGCAAGAAAACAAAAGATTTAATCAATTGGATAAAGGCCATATTTTTAGTGACAAAATACTAACCTATGGCATTTCTTGAACAGGGTGTCTTCTGGGGTGCCTGCATTTAGTTGTAAGGAAAACCTCTCAGTCATGGCAACTGCTGACAAGGCATTTGGCAGCCAAGATGTATTAATACAAGAAGTGAACAGTGGTTTTCCCACTAAGTATGAACAAACTACTGTAACATAGACTGCAGTGAAAGAAGGAATGCATGACTACTTTGAGTCAGTCAATCATTGTCGTGCATGAAGCTGTGAAGGTAATAGACAAGCCCTACTAAAAATGTTAACCAATGTTGATTTTCAAAAGCATCTTCAGTGTAGGTTAAAGTAATGAAACTGGACCTTGAAAGTTCTAAGGTCTCATAAGGTTTGCTTTTTCTTGAATAAGATTTCTAACATGTCTGTATCCATTGTTATCCTGGGGACATGATTGATTGATTTGTATTTTTTTTAGGGTTATCAACCTTTATGGGATATAAAGCCCCACCTATCAGGATAGATAGATGTTCTCTCAAGAAGGCCCCTTGCCTTGAATATCAAGCTTGCTCTAGACCCTCTACTGTGAAAAAAAAAAATGAAAAGTAATACACCTACAATTAACACTACAAGTGTAAAAGCAAAAATGTATTTGGTAAAGGTAATATTAATAGATTCCCTATACGGAAACATTCAGCATTCATAGACTGAACAATCAGTGTTACTCCAGTTATGCTTCTCTTTGCTATCTGCTCTTCAGGCTGGTATAAAAGTGTAGTATCTGTTTCTCTACTATTTAATCCTTATAAGGAGACATTTGTTGTTCAGTGGATAACTTGACAGTACAACTTTCAGTTAAAGTTTATAATTTTTTCTATTAAAACAATTTTTCAGGAAAGTAGGTTTTTCATGTCCAGCAACTATTATTGCATTTTCCAGCACTGATGGGGGTTTCCTTCCTAACTTTTTGTTTGAAGTTGTGTGGCACTGATAATGATTGTAGAATGAATTGGTTGGTTAGATTTGCTCAAGTCTGGTAAAGAAGTGGGACCTACACTAAGCTTTCCTCTGAAGAAGCAAAAAGAATAGAGTTTGAATCTTTCCAGTTTTTTATATTTCATTTCTGATTCTAGGTTCTTTACTCAGTACTAAAGATTGACAATATGAGCAAAATTGGAATAAAGATTGACAATATGAACAAAATTGGAATAAAGATTGACAATATGAGCAAAATTGGAATAAAGATTGACAATATGAGCAAAATTGGAATAAAGATTGACAATATGACCAAAATTGGAATAAAGATTGACAATATGACCAAAATTGGAATAAAGATTGACAATATGACCAATTAAAAATTTAGCTTTAAAATTAATAATGTTGATAACGATTCATCGAATGAAAAATAAAATTAAAATTATGATGAAAGTAAATACTAATCAAAATTAATATTTGTCAATAAAGATTCATTTAATAAATAATCAAAAAATAAAAAATATGAGGAAAATAAATATGAGTCAAAAATTAAGGATATTGTTTGACAGTGATGACTAATAAAATAAATTATGATGTAAATGCTAGTCACAATTAAAAATGTCTGACAATGTCTGACTTCTTATAAAAAATAAAAGAAAATTAATACTAGTGAATATTAATAATATTTAACAATGTTTCGTCTTATGAAAAATAAAATCAACATAAATAAACATAAAAACAAGTTAGAATTAATAATAGCCTTAACCTCACAACAGAAACTTTTGAGTTTGATGTTCTTGGATAAAAGTTTCACTTTACAAATGAAATATGGAGACAACAACATGAAGAACTGAAAAGAAAAACCTTTTTATACATTCCTTTCATGTCACCAGTTTTCTATAAAGGAAATGACATTTCTCAGCTGGTCAATGTGCCCTGCTCCATTATACAGATTGTATGAGAGTGTTCTCAGGAACATGAAGAAGACTTCACAATGTTGCCCAGGTTACTAAACTCCTCAGATCTTGTAGAGTAAGTGGAGGTGAACAGTATCAAATCAAAGGAGTAAATGACAAAATTAAACACACACTGTGTGCAACGGCTCTGTACAGCCTTCCACGGTTTCAAAGATACTTCAAATTTTCAATAAAAATAAATAGCCAATAAAATCAGCTCCCTCTAGTAAATAAACACATGCCTCTGGAGCCTAGACAAGACCATAAAAAGCAAACATTCATTCAACTCTGCAGGAGGACTGACAACAGTAAAGAGACCTAAGTTAACCTTGGTGTCTTGTCTTTCTCATCAAAGCAACAGCAGACTATGTTTGATCTTCATTCCTAAGTTCACTTTTTCTCTTCCTCTCTGAAAGTTATTTCTTTGAAATTGTAAATAATAAATATTGCATTGTAGTTCACATATTTTTATAATCTTCTAAGTATAACATTATTCTCACAAATAAACTATTTAATAGCGTTTAATCTTTTTGTTGTCAGTTTTGGAGAAAAAAAAATATCATTTACACACAGACTATTGTTCTTGTTCTTGTTATTACATTTCAGTTGTTGTTCCCTCTATCCTTCATCAGTTGATTGCCAATCCAGATAGCCTTCAAGGTATTTCAAACTGAAACTTTTCTGTAATCTCAAAAATTGTCAAAAGTGTATAGTCGTAGTAGTGTCAATAAAAAAAAACAATCCTTTTGACATATCATTTTTTTCGTGGGTACACATGTTAAACTTTGCCAAAAATCAGTTTATATGGCTTTAAATCTTTTCCTTCGCCCTGCCAGAAGTGATCTTCTCTGTGAACAGTACACGTGTGGAAGACTGAAGAACAGATGAGCTGAAAAGTGCTGGCAACATCAAAACACAATAAAAATTGAAACAGAAATAAAAGCCAAAGAAAAAAAAAGAAGAAAAATGTTCAGTGCAAAAACGAAAAACAATAAGTAATACAAAGATTATCTCTTCTTGTCATTTAGAGTCACAAAGCACATGAGATTTTGATATAAAATGGCTGACAGGCCAAAATTAAAGGAGCTTTTCCTTATCTTCTTTTGTTACATCTCCAATTAGGTGAGATATTTTTTGCCATAACCTTTCTCCGCCCACAAGGATAGATGTTCTGATTGGATCAAATCTCTATGACTCTAACAAAAGGATTCTTGTTCTCTTGAAAGAACTATTTTAAAGAAATACTGCTTTAAAAGAATAATTCACTTGGTATTCAAAACACTGAACCTTATTGTGAAGAAACAGTTTTGTTGCCCTTCTATTTATATATATTATTCATGTCCTTAAATATTGGGACAACTTCAGTCAAAATAAAGTTTAGATAAGTGATGCAATTTGTCAATCATATTCTTTGATCCTGACAACAATGACATTTCTCTTATCCCATATTTCCAAATTCTAAATTTACTTGTCTTTCTGTTTTTTGCTTAATCACACCAAGTCTGTTTTCATGCTCTTCACTGCAAGCAACTTTCATTTGCTACAATATAAATGAAATATTTCTGTTTTCTCAAGGTGAGCATAACTAAATGTACAATAATTCAAAATGATTTTCATATAGTCTGACTGTTATTTTAATATAACTTATTTATCAGAGATAATAACTTATAATTTTTCAGAACCAAATTTAATTATGAAATTGATTAGTTACTTTAACAGTGTTTGGGATGGAGGCTTTCATTTTAAGATATACTGTTTAGGAATTAGATTCAGAAAATAAATTGATTAGCATAGTCTCTTTTTATAAATTCAATATATTTTAGTTCAATGATTCATCAGTCATAATCTCTGTAGATAATGACAGTGTTTCATTTATCCTGTATTTTCAAATTCTAAATTTACTTGTCTTTCTGTTTTCATTTAACTCCACTGAGTTCTTTTTTCTATTTTGATTGGAGTCAGCTTTCATTAACAACATAAAGAGAAGATTAAATTATTTGATAAATGTTGGAATAGCCATGACATTTTTATTTTTATGTATAAAGTATTGATTATTTTTAACCTGTTTTTACAGTTACTTTTCACCGTGCATATATATATATAAATATAATTGGACACAGAGGACACCATCAAGTAGTACCAGACTATTTCACACTTGATTACAATCTTCATTGTCTGAAGATTGTGTTCAAGCATGGAACAGACTGTTGCTGCTGAGTATTGACCTCAGTGTCCACTTTTATATTTATGTAAGGATACAAAAGGTGCTTATCTCCCTTTGGTGGAGGTTAAGTCATGAGGATCACATGACACCTGCTTTATGACATCACTCAATACAGTGACCAAAGCAGCAGTCATTTTTCAGATTTGTGGACAGCAACCAAATGAGAAGCTTGCTTTCTTCTGGCCTGGGCCCTTTGGCTAAATCGGTCTCCATATGACACCATTTCCCTTTGAGACATAGATGACTCCAGCCTGTTTAAATCTGGAGTCCTAAAAATGGCTTCTCCAGGTCAGGAGTATCTCCAAATTATATATAAGTATGTAAGACCTTTCCTTTTTGTTTCTCCTCATACTTTGCTTTGCTGTGCAGATATATGTGATATATTGTTCTCCAAGTGGGACATATATATATGTTCGTCTTGTCTGATATTCATACATTCGCACGACAGGAGTACTTTTTTTTGACTGAGAAAAACACTGGTGTTATATATCTCAGTCCCAGATGCACACTGACTATTGGCTAATACCTGCCCAGTATCATTCATATGCAAATAGTCAGTGCCACCTATTCTAAGTAGAAGGCCTTCACTCAATAGCCTATTGTGAAAGAGGATGGAACTGTAGGTGCTGTAAGCACCAAGCGTTGCATCCTGTTACAGGCTGTCACAGGAGTTACAGGTTGTTTCATGCTAGACAATCAATTGCGTCTAGCACGAAACAGCCTGTTGCCTCTGAGTGTTGACTTCAATGTTCACTTTTATATTTATGTACACTATCTCAGATACTGAGCATTTTATCTTATAAATATAGCACACCTTAAAACTATATTTCATATATACATATATGTATATATATTTTTAATCGCTTCACTCCAAGCAAGGCAAAGATTCAAGAAAGTAGAAAAGATGAACAGGATTCAAGAAGATGGCAATTGATGATGCATTTAAATTTGAAGATTGTAGTTATCAGGGAAGTGAGTAAACAGGAGGGAGTTCCACAAGCGGGAAGTGGGAGAAAAGAAACTGTTGTAAGTAGCAGTTGCATTTAGCTATTTCAACAGTAAATGGGTGGGACCTTGATGCTAATCAAGTGGCATGCTTACATTCATGTAGTTGGGCACCAGGGAAAAAAGTGAATTAGAAAAGACAGAGGGAAACCATGTCACATTGGTGAGAAAGTGATTAAATTCAAGATGCCAAGTCAGAATCGATTATATTGCAGATCTTTTTCTGAATTTTGTCCAGAACCTCTAAATGAATAGCAGAAGCACCAGATCAGATATGGCAGCCATATTCAATATACAGCTGTAAGTAATATAAATGAAATCTAAATATAAAAAAAAACACAGATACTCACCTGATCACCCCATTCATTAATGATTGGCATGTTGATATCATCAACAAAGATGGAGAGCTTTTTACCGGCAGGTGGTCCATAGGTTGTCCCCATCCGCTTGTCTACATAGCTTTCAATAGTCCGCTAAATTAGAAAAAAAATGTAACATTGTGTGGGTACAACAGAAAAGTTAAAGTTAAGGATTGGGAAGAAAAAGTCTCCTAACAACCTCCACCCATGTTATTGGAAATATATTGTATTTCTTAAATATAATATAAAAACAGGAAAAACTGAAAGGATGTGGTGATCTCTTTCATTGGTCAGTAAACTGACAAATCAGTAACAAGCAAAAAGGTAATATTTCCTGATGAGAAAACGTTTTTCTCTACAAAATTCTTTGAGAAATTTCCACTCATAGTATATGGGTCTGCAACTGCTAGGATTGGGAAATTTCTGCCACACACTTCCCCTCTTCACCACTAACAAGTAGTTGGCAAAATTTCCTACCTGGGACAATAAAAGTAACCAATACAAATCATATGCATTGTGCTATTTAATACTACATGAAGAACTTTTCCTTGGTGAAAAGATGACTAATTTGACTTTCAGTAAGAAACAAGAGACAGTGCATCATTGGCGTATTGACCTAAAGTCAGCTTTGGAGACTAATGCAGCAACACAACTGATATGGACCATTACGGAAGAATGACCATAATTGCTGAATACCAGTTTGAGCCACATACAATATGCTGAATAGGTCACAAAAACAGATCAGGAGTTATTACTATAAAAATATTTTGTAATTGAGCTTAGTTTCAGAGCACAACACTGCAAGTGTAGTGAACCCGTGAAGGTTAAACCCAATACAATAATAATAATCTTCTGGATGAGTTTGTAAACGTAAACCACTGCTCTATGGTGAGACAAATATATCTTATTTACTAAGCTTAGCTTAGTTTGCCACAAGGCCTCCAGATCTGGAGCACATGTGAGGAGCAGACTTAATATTCTACTTGGTTAGTTGGTACCTCCTTGTTTCACAGTATGGTGTCTCTGAAAAGAATATTTTAAATTAGTTTTATTCATCATTTTAATATTGGAAATATACTTTTGCCAATATGAGTAATATCAAGTTTTGTTATTTTTGGTCATCCATACTTCATCTATCCAATGAGAAGCTCGTAAATTTAAGTGGGTTTTTGTCACTTTAACCAACACTAACAGCTTAGATTGGGTGATATGGTCTAGAAAACATTCAGTAAAAACTGAAACATTCCCAAACCATGTGATGTGCATCATCACAGATCAGAAGCTGATAGACAAAGCGAAAATTATCAATTTGCATTCACTATTTAATACCATGTTTAGCAAATTGCTGAAGCTATTTGAACAGCTTAAAATATACAGTGCTTTGCTCACTAAAAATTGTGCCTAGAAAAAAAAGTAAAGGAAAACCAAAACAAAGGTGAAGGGACAACATAAATGTATGGTAACCAATTAATGAGTAGCAGCCACTAGATAAGTTAGTTCAAGATCATCATAAATGGTGGAAATTACTTTGCAAAATAGGTGGAAACAGTGATCATTGATGAAGAAACACTAAAACAAATGTTTTGTCATTTTTGGTCATCCATACTTTAGCTATTTAATGAGTTATTCATAAATTTAAGCAGGCTTTCATTACAGCCTGTCAAACAACAGTTCCCAATTTTTGTTTCATTGCATTTGAAGTTTTGAAGATCATAGTTGACAGGAATGTAAGCCAGAAGAGAGTTCCACAAGGAAGAAGTGTAAAAGAAGAAAATGTCTGCATAGAACTTTCAATTTCAACAGTAAAATGAGAGTTCTCCTGGGAGTTGACAATGGCTTCTCAGCATTGATAAAGTGAAAGATTTAGTGGTACATAGAAAGAGAATAACTTTCATATAGTTTTTTTTATTTGTACATGAAAATTTTCCAAGTTTTCTAAACATGGCTACAAACCAAAAAAATGAATTGTTCATAGTAAATAATTAAATATTATATATCTAAAGCCATAGCAAGGAAATTTTGTCTATTCACAAGTTTGTTGGAAAATTTAAAAAAAGACTTCCGTGGAAAGTGCTCAGATGAACTACATTCCTTAGTTCTGCCAGGTCTAACCTTCATGGCTAGGACCCACCATGCCACCTACATTGTAGCAAACCACCCATAAATTACTCCTTAACATGGCCCTCAATGTCGAGTGGTCCTCTGTCCTTGTACAGAGTGAAACTTACTGTGAAAAAAAAAAAGTACAAAGGAAAAGTTTTGGGCACACATCAATAAACCCCATTCAATATTTAATGCAGTACCTCTTATTTGCTATGATGGCTGTCAGATGTTTCGGATAATTTGAAATAAGTTCCTTTCAGAAATTAACTCGAATTCTATTCCACTCCTGTTGACAAATTACCTTCAGATTGCTCAGGTTCTGAGAATTTTTTGATGAACCCTAATTTGAAACCCTTTCCACAGATTTTCTATGAATTTAGGTCAGGCAATTGACTTCTAAAATCATTATTTTCTTTGGCTTTAACCACTCTCTCATTTTTACTGCTGTATCTTTTTGGATCATTATCATGTAGTTAAAGATGTTTTTTAGATTTTAACCAAGGTTCTTTTCCAGTATTTCACAATACATAGCACTGTCCATTATTCATTCATTATGTAGTACAGCTGTAACCCTAGAAAAAAACAACTCCAAATCATGTTACTTCCACCTCCATGTTTAATTTTAGGGATGGTATTTTGAGGGTTATACAATGTATACTTTTTACTCTAGATATGTTTTGAATATCCTTGAAAGAGTTAAACTTTTGTTTTGATAGACCATAATATTTTGTCACAGAATGAATAAAACTCCTTAAGACTAGACAAACGCTTTATGTGATTGCTCCTTTTGAACAGGGTCGATTTTTTCCTAGAAATTTGTAACTACAGTCTGACATGGTGATGTGTCTGCCTAATTGCATCTTATTTCTGTTTCAGCTGCCTTCAGAACCTTGCAAAGTTCTTACTGTGTCAAGAATGGATTTTGAGTTACTTTCCAACAAATAGATGTAACTGCATGTCTACTTAATTAATGAGGATGTCTTGTTCAAAGAAGATTTGTTGTCAAGTCATATTGCTCCATTTTTAAATTATAGCTTTTAACATAGTGATTTGGATATTAAATTCATTGGAGATCTTTTCATATTTCATTCCATGATTATGAGGGTTCACTTGTCATTCTATAGATTTCTTGAGAGAGCTCCTTCGTCTTTGCTAATGTGAAAACATTTGGATGTCACCCAGAACTTCAATCTTCCTTCAAAATACATACAAAACTTTTAAATTACTGATTTTGTATGTGCTGTGTTCTGGTTTGTCAAAAAAAAAAACAACTTGTAAATTAATAATTTGAATATAATTCAATTCTAAACTATAAATTTTATTCTATAGGACAAGGAACAAATATAAAACATTTATATAGTTAACATGTTTTGCTTTTATTTAAGCTTCATCAGAAATGGAATATGGAGGAGAAAATACAAATATTTTTTTATTTTTCTGTTGCTTGTTTTTCATTGGTTAAGCAGACCTTACACATATTTGTTTTGTCTGGTATCATTTCTGTGTATAATTCATTAATTTTTTTTTAATCAATTCACCCCAAGCAAGGTGATAATGCCACTTGTATGCAATGGGCTACAGGAAGGGAAAGAGAAGGGAAAGACTTTAGAACGGGGGTGGGCAAAACTTTTAGTACAAGGGCCGCATTCTAAAAATTTATGGTTTTACTGGGCCGCATAGTATATATAAACCAAAATAATTGATATTTAAAATTGGCAAAATAAAGGGCTTTTAAAGGAAAAATATAGTTTTAATAAATAACATTTTAAAGCGGGCCGCACAAAATCGTTTAGAAGATTAACTAGAAAGGAAACAAACCTCTACCCAAAGACTGAGGAGGAGTGTGAACCTATCTACTTCTATTAAAAGTTACTATATTCAATTCAATTTTTAGAATTGTAGTTACCTTAGAAATTATGTTTTTCTTAAAAAATACTTTGAAAATTTTCATGTGTCCAATACTTTTGCATGTGACTGTTTTGTTTTGTTTTAGTTCGACATTCTTGGAGCAAAAAAACTTAGGTTTGGATTTGTAAATTTTTATGATTAAGTAGGGAAAATAATTTATTAAACTGTTCTTGACAACACTATAACATATATGTAAAGAAGGCCAAAAAAGACATCAATTGAAACATTGTGGTTAAAAACAAAGTCTTACCTGGAACATGAAAGGTGTTGTTGCACTTGAAAAGCTGAAACTCTTAAACAGATGTTGCTCAGGATCATATTTGCTACAGTATCCCTGGATCATCACAGTCTTGGCAGTTCCCTACACAAACAAAAGTTTAACATTTGTTAAATTTACTTACATAATACAATATTTTTTAAAACAAACCTATTTTAATCAAAAAGGAAGATACGGAGCAGGGTATATACGTCATAAGCTTTTTTTAATTTATTTTTTAATCATTTCACCAACAAGCAAGGCAATAAAGTTACTAAGATGCATGGAGTCTCCGAGTGCAAGAGAATATGAACATTAAAGCAAGACAACAATAAAATAACAGGAATTAAGAAGACAGAAGATAATGATTGACATTGCATTTAAATTTTTGAAGATCAAACTTAACCAGAAAGCAAGCTTTGGTTTGGTGTATTATTTACATTATTCGGACTATTGTGCTGATCTTTGTCGCCATATTTATTACGTTTCGGCAGTTGTACGCTCCAGCCTTCTTCAGGTGGTTGGAATGTCAAACTGAACCCTTTATTTCGCTCACTGGGGTAGACTGTTCTAATTCCACGTGCCATGTTTAATGGATGTCAGTTATCAGTTATCTCCTGTTAATTTTGAAAGTTCTCCACTGCCTTAACTGGATATTGAACTCACACTCTTTGGGTTCTGTCACTGGATCTAACCAATGCCTTTATCCACTGAGGACACATGGCACAGTGGATAAAGACATTGTTTAGATCCAGATGAGGACAATAGTCTGAATAATGTAAATAATGTACATAATACCTCATCTCAGAAATATAGAAAGATATTGGTTTGGTTTGTTTTGTTTTACGGCATATCAACCTCAATGGGTCATTTAATGCCGACAACTTTTTTTTTTTCCAATAATATTTTTGTTTTGTTAAAGATTTATTTTTGTCAATATTTTTTCCTCAAAAATATATAGCTGGTAATAGTATTTTTCCAAAAACTTATAGCTGGTAATAGTATTTTTCAAAAACGTGTAGCTGGCGATATCTTTTCAAAAAACATATTTCTGGTAATATTTTTTCCTTTAAAAATTTATTTCTGGTAATAATTTTTTATTTATTCCTCTACAATTTCATTGAAGTATCTTATGTGTGTTTGTGATCATTGTTCTTCTGTTTGGTTCATTGGATTGCTTTGTATTTTAAGATTTGTTTTGGATTTTCCTTAAGGCTCCATCCTTGGCCCTACTCTGTTCCTCATATTTATAAATGACCTTCCTGACGCCATAGACTCCCAAGTCGGTATCTACGCTGACGACACTACCATTTACTCCTGCCTCAAGCACAAATCTACTGAGGCGGACAAAATTAACCTGGCAGCTCAAATTGAAAAGGACCTCCAATCGGTTGTGGACTGGGGAGAGAAATGGATGGTCAACTTTAATGCCTCTAAAACAAAATTGCTCTCCATTAACCACCACAAGGACCCATCCCTGCATCCCATCAGAATGTCTGAGGACCAACTTCTCGAGAGTTCCTCTCTGCGGCTGCTCGGTCTCACGCTGTCCGCTGATCCGAGATGGAACAAATACATCGAGTCAATTGCATCATCCACCGCTAGAAAAGTTGGTTCCCTGTGCCGAGCCAGGAAATTCTTCTCCCCTGAATCGATCCTCCAGGTCTATAAGTCTACCATTCGACCTTGCATGGAGTATTGCTGCCATTTATGGTCTGGGGCCCCTGCGTGTTGCCTCGGGGTTCTTGATAAGATCCAGAGACGGATATGCAATGTGATTGGCCCTGATCTGTCATCTCATCTGCAGTCGCTCTCTCACAGACGGAATGTTGCATCACTCTGCCTTTTCTACAAGTACTTCCACGGTAATTGCTCTGAGGAGTTGCTCTCACTTGTCCCTAAGCCTCGTGAATTCAAGCGTCCTACGAGGCTGGCATCCCGTTCCCACCCCTTCACCGTAGAAACTGTTAGGTGTAGACGTCTTTTCTACTCCAATAGCTTCATGTCTCGCACATCTCGCCTATGGAACTCCCTTCCCTGTTACTGTTTCCCTGACAAATACAATCTCCAACGGTTTAAGTGTAGCGTCAATCGTCATCTCCAGTTGCCTTGATCTATCCACTTCCTGACATCTTCCATTCCTATCTGCTCTCGCTCTATATCTCCCGTAACCTCCCCACCTCGATCGACCCTCCGTCCTTCTCTTTCTCCACATCCCTTCCTTTACCACTCCTATCTGCTCTTCCTCCAACCCTTCTGTAACCCCTTGGGTGATAGTGGCCACCGGCCTTGCTCGGGGTGATACGCTTAAAAAAAAAAAAAAAAAAAAAAAAAAAATGTCGTACTCTGTGGTATTGTTCTAGAAATGCATGCTTTCTGATTTTCCTGTTTGTTTTCCTGTTCTTAGTTTGTCTTTGGGGTCTTTGGTTTCGATTTTAGGTTCTTGTGTTTTCCTATTAGTCTTTATATTTTGATTTTGGGTTTTTTGCTTTCATGTTCTGTTTCCATTTTTTCAAGTCAAAGTATTGTGGATCCATTTTCAGTGTTTGCTTTTTGTCTAGGGAGTGATTTGGATCTTGTGATTTTTTGGAGATGGGGATATGCAGTTTCATTAGTGTTTGGTTCAGAATTTTCTTTGGGGGATTTTTTGGTTTCTTTAGTTTTGACTTCACTTTTCTTAGGTTCATTTCTGCTTTTTTCTTGGATATTGAAATCTGTTCCGAGTCCAAATATGAGGGATTTTAGTTCTTTAAGTATAGTTTTTAATTCTCTTATTAAGTTTGGTATTTCTGAAGGATTACTTGACAGGTTTTCATTGCGTATTTATTTGTTTTTTGGGTTATTATTGCGTATGTGTCTTTTTTATTTGTCACCTCCTTTCGGGCTTCTTGGAAGGTTATGTTTTTCTGATATTTGACTTCTATTATTTCTTTTACTTGCTTGTATATTTTGCAGTTTTTGGAGTAAGAGGGGTGATTTTCTGAGCAGTTTGGACATTTGGTTATATTCGGGCAATCCCTTTTCTCATGATCGGGATCTTTTAAACTGCAATTTTCACACGTTTGGTTGCTTCGACATTGGTCTTTGTGATGTCCAAACTTTTGGCATCTGTAACACTGAAGTGGGTTTGGTATATATTGTTCTATTTTCATTCTCTCATACCCAATTTCAATTGTTGTTGGTATCTGAGGAGAGCTGAAGGTTAATATGTATGTATTTGTTCGTATTGCTTCTCCATTTTTTTTTTTTATTGTAATTCTTTTTACATCTGTGACCCTTGATTTTTCAGTTCTCTTTTGATTTCATCAATAGTACATAATGAGAGCTCTCGGTTTCTTATGACCCCTTTCGAGCAGTTTAAGGTTTGGTGGGGGTAGGATCTGATGTCTGTTTCATGAAATTTCTGTAACTGTAGTAGAGTTTTAGCTTGTTTTTTGTTTTGTACTTCTATTAGTATTGTACCATTTTTTAATGTTTTGGAGTTATTTTTGCTCAATATGGTTTTTTGAATTAGGAAGGGTGATAATTCACTCAATGGTTTGTTATTCATGGCTTCCAGTACAATGAAGTGTGGGAAGGTTTCGACATCATTTTCATTATCAGAATCTGTTTCTGTTTCTATGCGAAGTCTCTTGGTGTTTTTCTTACTCATAATAAATTTATTTTTATTTTGTCAGCCATGCTCCTCACCCACCTCGGAGACCCTTATGGGGGAGATGATGAGAGAGAAGATCCCATTCGCCTCATTTCTCCAGGGTTACATGGCTGATATACTCAAGGGGGGGGGGGGGTGAGCATTCATGATACTAGGTCTTATCCACCAAAGTATGGACTATCTCTTAGATTTTATCAGTTCTGTCAATCTCCTTAATCTCAGCTTGATTGGCCCTACAGCCACTGCTTACTAAATCAGTTTATTGTCAAATATGGAGAGTGGGAGTGTATTTTTTGGTCTGTTTGTCTGATTTAGTGCTTGACATGACTAACCGATTGATTGGATCGGCCCTCTCCAACCTCCTGTCTAGCTCAGATAAGGGTTGAAGTGGTGTGTTGCTAAATCATGTCCTCCTTATACTTAGGTCATGATTTGCTCAACCACCAGGATCCCGTCTCCAAGCATTATGGGTCGCCACCCACGATCAACAGGTGGCCCCATTGAGGGACTTTTACCCTCTGCTGGGGGGCAGTCGGTGTATTCTGAAGCCCCACTGACAGAGCGTCAGAAAGCAAGAAGCTGGAAGAGAGGTCCACATGCAAGAAATGTGAGAGAAGAAACTGTTAGCATAGAACTTAGTTTCATCTAACCATTTTAACTGTAAAGTGAAAAAACTTAGCTGGCAATCTAGTGCAGCACTAAAATTCATAAAGTTGACATACCAACGAGAAAAGCTCATCAGAACAATTATCAAAAAACTATTTATAGAAAAGGCAAAAGGAAGCTATGTTACAGCGATGGCGAAGTAACTGAAGCTGAGATGCCAGGTCAGGACTGATAACATTACAGATTCCTCTTTGGATTTCATCAAGAATCTCTAAATGTAATTGTCTGGTTGAATCTCTAGTATTTGAAATGTAACTCTAACAGTAGTAAAAGAAAGAGAAAAAGATGGACTAAGAATTGACAGCAGGAAGACAGAAAGTATAGACATCAGCAAAAGAAAAATCCCCAAATGTGAGTTAAAAATTGGAGATGTCAGCATCAAGTAAGTACAGAAGTTTAAATATGTGTGAAGTGTTTTAACAGAAGATGGAAAATGTGGCACCAAAACAGAATCATTTTGTTAAATATACAGAAAAGAGTGCTGAATTGATGTGTGACATCCATCTTCTTATATGGCAGTAAATGCTGGACAATCTATCCATGGATAAGGAGAAAACTGGAAATATGGTTCTACAGAAGGATACTGAGAATTTCATGGATAGAGTGAGTAAGGAATCCATTACTAGGTCAGCTACTAAGAAAGTTGGTTTACTCTGTTGTGTAAGACAATTTTTCTCTCCTTAATCTATCTTACATATCTATAAATCTACCATTCATCTTTGCTTCGAATATTGCTGCCACATATGGTCTAGCACTCCTGCTATATATTTAGAGATTCTTGATAAAATCCAAAGAATCAGCAATATTATTGGTCCTGACTTGGCATCACAGTTTCAATCACTTTCCCACAGCAGTAAATTTGCTTCCTTCTGCCTTTTCTATAAATACTTTTATGGTCATTTTTCAGATGAGCTCTTCGCTATGGTACCTACACTTTATGAATTTAAGCGCAGTACTGGACTGACATCTAGGTTTCATCAATTTATAGTTGAGTTGGTTAGATGTAACCATAAGTTCTCTGCTAACAGTTACTTTTCTCACACTTCCCACTTGTAGAACTCTCTTCTGGTTCCAGCCAACCTTAATCTTCAAAAATTTAAACACTATGTCAATTGTTATCTACTGTCTTCATGATCCTATTGTTCTGTAATCGGTTTTCTAATTCTTTCACACTCCTTGTGACTTAGTGGTTTTACTGCCTTGATTGGTGTCAAAACAAAATTAAAAAATAAAAAAGAGAGAGAGAAAATGGCAACAAAAAAAATGCTTAGAATTCAAGAAGCAGCAAGGGGGAGAACTATAAAAAAAACACAACTTGTAAAACCCCAGGAACAGACAAGTCCATTTCCCAATAAAACACAGACATTTCTTTTAAAATGAACTTTTAATTTTGCTATAAATTCCAATTATTATTAATTCAAAACATTTCAGCAGTGTGATACTGAAAGGACACGTGTGCTTTTTTGTGAAATGAAAAAAAAAAAAAAGACACGATTTGTATGCCCTTTTTACATAATGATTTTAAAAAATTGGGACCTAACTTTACAAAAGGGTTTTGTATCAGAATATTGTCTGTGCCACTCTTATAGAACCCATTGCTCATTTCATAAATTGAAAAACATGAAAAAAGGTATATGTCAACTTATAGGTTCTAAAAAGAATCTCATTGGTATATTATTTTCATTTATGAATGTTTTCTATCAATCAAAGGGACTTAAAAACATTATTGGTATAAGCAAAGTGGGCTAGAACTCTTCTCATAAATTGTTACTGTATAATCTAACCTAATATTCATTGTAATCTGTAAACAATTTAGTATAGTGAAGAAAACAGCGGCCTACCTCAACAAACCAAGCGACAATGTGTCGCGTGTATCCTACAATGGAAAATGTGGTGAAAAAGAAAATTATTTACCAAAAAAAACGGGCATGTATTCCGCATGACATACTGAAGACAGAATATTTTAGAAACAAGTCAGCCACTATAAAAGTATTTTGATATGCAAAAATTAAGCGTCCTCTCCCAGTTGTCGACAAATGAAAAAAATGCTCAGCGATAAAAGCAAAAGGGAAAATAGAATTGGTGGATTTTGGCTATCGTGTTTGTCGGCGAGTGAGTTATTTTTCTGACTAGTTACATGCATTGTGATTTGTGAGATAGTACCAGCGGATTAAGTTTTTGGCATTTCTTTCTGCCCCTGATATTCGAGTCTGAACTTACAGTGATTTATTCTATGCGTTGTGGAAGTAATCTGTGACAAATATTTCCTTTGCAATCCCAGATCGCTTACATTTAGTAAATTCAAATCCTTGTAATCTTGTTTTCTCTCCTTAATAATGCTTTAATTTTCTCATATTCTTTCCCCACTCAGAAACCCCTTGTGTCTCAGTAGGTTTATTGCCTTGCTTTGGATGAAATGATTCAAAATGATATCTATAAGCAATTTAGTAATAACCTCTCACTTCTCATCCAACTCCAGGTAGGTGTTGGGAACTGTCGGTTCAGAAGCACCTTCATATACTGAAGTCTTCTGTTAGTATAAGTAGCAAGACTGCTTGCCAGTCCTGTGATGTAGCTCACAGCATCTAGTATTCTCCAGCGATCACCCATCTGTGTACTGACCAGGCTCAACTCAATATTGCCTAACTTCTAACCTTGCCAAAGGAGAACTGGTGTTTTAACATGATATAGCCATAACCTAGTAAACAATCTCATTCATATATGTATGTGTGTTTATATATATATATATATATATATATATATATATATATATATATATATATTAAAATTAATACAAATATAGTTTGTCACTTAGCTGATTGGTGTTACCTTCAGCATCCTGACACTAGAGTTTGATAGATGGACCCTGCAGCAATCACACCTTCCACTATGTATTAAAAAAGATACTCAAATATTCGTTTTCTCATGGCTTATATTTTCATATGAATGCTTTTATTATCCAGCAGTTTCAGAATCCTCAATTCAAAGGACAAGATACTCAATTCAGGATAATACAGAATTGAGTGAAAAGACAGAACTGAGTATGTTGTCCTTTGAACCACCTGAAGATTAAAAAACCACTGTATAACAAACAGAGAATTTATATGAAACAATAAATCACAAGGAAACTACACTATTTGAGTATTTTCTTTATATATATATATATATATATATATATTTCTTATCTAAGCTCAGTACATACATTTTCCATATTTGACACTGAACGCTGTTCTTATAACATTTGTTTTATCTGTTTTATTAAGATATGTATATAATTATGAAATGGATTAAGTCCGACAAATATATTTTCTGTTTATACCTTATTTTAATAGACACAATTTAAGTAAATGCTCTGTTTTTCAAATAAATAGTATTAATTACATTTACCAACCTGAATGTTTGAGAAATTTCCTAGAAAATATGAGCTTCTCTGACAGGAATTGAACCTGTGTCCTATACACAACCATCAATTGATCTAACATGCTATACCACTCAGCTACAAAGTCCAAATTACTGTTTACAAACAATAAATCTTCAATGATCTTTCTTGGATCATCATATCTGTTGTCAATGTTTATGTTAGAATACAGACTTCATTCCTGTCAGAGAACACATATTTTCTACAAAATTTCTAACATTCAGGCTGATAAGTGTAATTAATACAATTTATTTGAAAAACAGAGCATTTACTTAAATTGTATCTATTAAAATAATTTATAAACAGAATATATATATATATATATATATATATATATATATATATATATATATATTGCAGATGCAAAGAATTTCTTTAATTAAATTTAATAATTAAATCCATAAAGAAAAAAATTAATGTTTATTTTAACCTGTTTCTAATTCACACATTAATATTCAGTTGAAGTGGTAAATTAATATTGTTTTCATTTTACATTTTCCTGCTATTTTGGATTTTCTAATTTCTGTTGTTGCTAAACAAATATTCATATTTATTATTTATGCTAATCATTCAACATCAACAAAATGGTGGTTTAATCATTTCACTGCAAGGAAAGCAATAAAGCCACTAAGATGCAAAGGTTTATTGAGGGTGAAAGTAAATGAGAAAATATTATTCAGAAGAAAGGACAATAAAAAGGACAGGAATAAAAAAAGACAGAAGTTGACAACTGACATTGCATTTCAATCTTTGAAGATCATAGTTGACAGAAAAGGTAAGAAGATTTCCACAGGTGAAAAGTGCAAGAATAGAAATGGTTAGAATAAGCCTTATGATTATGTCTCACATAAATGATCTTCCTGACGCCATAGATTCCCAAGTTGGCATCTACGCGGATGACATCACAATTTACTCCTGCCTCAAAAACAAATCAAGTGATGCTGACAAAGTTAACCTGGCAGTTCGTCTCGAAAAGGACCTACAATCGGTTGTGAACTGGGGCAAGAATTGGTTGGTTAACTTTAACACCTCTAAAACAAAACTGCTCTCTATTAATCACCACAGAGATCCATCCCATTAGAATGTCTGAAGCCCAACTTCTCGAGAGCTCCTCTCTGCGGCTGCTCGGTCTCACACTGTTCGCTGACCTGAGATGCAACAAATACATTGAGTCAATTGCTTCATCCACCGCAAGGAAAGTTGGCTCCCTGTGCCGGGCCAGGAAATTTTTCTACCGGAATCGATCCTCCAAATCTATAAATCAACCATTCGTCCTTGCATGGAGTATTGCTAAAATATATGGTCTGAAGCCCCTGCTGTTTGCCTCAGAGTTCTTGATAGTATCCAGAGACGGATATGCAACATAATTGGCCCTGATCTGTCATCTCGTCTGCAGTCACTCTCACACAGATGTGCCGTTGTCTCGCTCTGTCTTTTTTACAAATACTTTCACAGTAATTGCTCTGATGAGCTGCTTTCGCTGGTTCCCAGGCCTTATGAATTTAAGCGTCCTACGAGGCTGGCATCCCATTCCCACCCCTTCACTGTTGAAACTGTTAGATGGCGACGTCTCTTCTACTCCAATAGCTTCATGTATCACACCTCTCGCCTGTGGAACTCCCTTCTTTATTCCTGTTTCCCTGACAAATATAATCTCCAACTATTTAAGTGTAACGTCAATAGACATCTCCAGTTGCCTTGATCTACTTTCTCCACATCCTTCCCTTTACCACTCCTATCTGCTCTTCCTCCAAACCTTCTGTAACCCCTTGCGTGCTTGTGGCTTCCAGCCTTACTTGGGGTGAAAAGCTTAAAAAAAAAAAAAAATCTAGTATTGTGCCTAAATTTATGGAAATGATGTACCAAAGATGAGAGCTCTTCAGAAGAATTGCCATGAGAATATTTATAGAAAAGGTAGAGGGAAACTATATTATAGCAGTGGGGAAGTGACTGAAACTGAGATTCACATTAGCCATAAGTCTTAGAGAGAACCATACTTCTATAAAGCTTAGGGACTAGTGCTCCAGGATCCCAAAGAAAGAACTGTACTAAATAACAGACACCACATTAATTGAGGACCTTCAACAGCAGCAATGACTAAAATGGATAGCAAATGTAACATGAAGAGAAAATAATGACAAGGTGCTGACATTCCATATGACTTCAAACAAAAGGTGAGGGAAGAACCCACTACCATCACATCAATGCTGGAAAAAACAATAACAACTACTGGACTTAAGAAATCTATCTTCCGGAAAAAATTGTTTTAATAGAAAGATTTATAAATTTCAGCTAAAAGTAGCATGAGTTGTTTGGTCAGTGCATGCCAAATATTTTCTTCTAAGGAAACGTCTAATATTACCATTAAGATATACATGTTTATTTTTTATATAATTCCATCATTTTGGAAATATCCCAACAATCACATAATTTGTAATAATCAAACTTTTTTGGTGTAAAATGATTAAAAAAATTGCAAAAACAGCTGTTTGAGAAATATTAAAAGAAAAATTATTTCAACCTTTAAAATAAATCAACGGTTAGTTTCTCAAGAGCTGAACCCTAATTGGTGGGATTGATAAAAATCTTCTTGACTAATTATCAAGTAAATTTTAGCTATGAAAGTTTTGGGAGATATCAATGCTCCATGACTTTGGTATTTATAATAACCTAAGATTACTAGGCAACATACATTACGAATGATCACATTATGTGATTAGGTAGATATTTCTGTTCACAAATTTGTATTTATTGTAGAGTGAAATGCACTGGTTTAATGTTGATGTTTTATAAGCTGTGGCACTGGTGAGTTTTGTTAGTTGCAACCTTACTGCTTCCTGAAAGATACATATTTAAATATTTTTACAATATGGTTTGCCCTGTACAAGGGTTATGATAAGAGTTAGTTTATATGGATAGGAGGGGAAGATAACGGTTAACTCTAGATTTAACCAAGTTAAGGTTGCAGTAATTGGGGAACCATCCCCTTGGGAGCCTGTTCCACAGAGCAGCAGTTTGCAAGAAGAAGCTGTTTGAGTGGAACTTACTTCTCACTAATGGAATACAGAAGGAATATGGGTGGCTTGCTACAAAGTAAGTAGCATGGTAAGTTCTAACCATGAAGGTTAGAACTGGATGAACCATAGAATGTAGTTCATCCAAGCACTTTCCATGGAAATAGCAATAGAGCAGCAAGAAGCTCATCACATCCCCACCTGTAAGAGAGTGGTGGAAAATAATTTGTCTCCAACAATGACTCTGATATGCCTGTGAACTTTATCAAGGCTGGAAAGTGAGGGCTGGGTACCTCCGACACAAATACGACAACAGTAATTCATTTTCAGCCAAATCTGGGTTTTACTAAATAAATATATTTATTACAATTTGATGTGTTTAGTATTTACTAATTCCACACCCTGAATTTCTTTGATGGGTTCAGGGTAGATGCCATCACAGGTTTCATTTCAATTCCAGATCATAGTTTCTGTTTAAATAAAGTTTATCTTTAGTCATTTATCTTGGAACATTTACTAGAAAAAGTTGTTTTTTTGTTCGTGTACATTCTTTTAACCCAACTATGAGTACCTATGTCATCGACATGAACACTCTTTGTATTGAGCACTTTTTAAAAAAATTAAATGCTTTGAACTGTGGATTTTTAATCCATTTGTTCTTTCTCTCATTTGTATATATATATATATATATATATATATATATATATATATATAACCATATCAAATATATTGTTGCAATATTTCTTCAAAGGAATGGAAAACCACTACAACCAATTGAGTCATTTGCTTAAGAGAAGGAAACCCCAACAGAAAACCTACCACCTCAGAACTTTAACCTAGAGAAGGTTACTGAATAGAATAATCACATGAAGGTTGGTAATGAATGATAATACTTAGGAAAAGAACAACACATATAAGATTTGCCAGTGGTGTGTAGAAGTAGTAGTCAACTGCTAGAAGTCAGTCAAGTGAATACAGTATTCACTATTGTATTAATAGAAATAGAGGCATACGCATTATCGTCTGTAGGTATGCTACAATAGAACTGTACTCTCATTTATTTATTATTCTGGGCCGTGGTATTTGAGCTCTTGTTTTAAAAGTTAGTTTGTAATATCTATAGAACACTCCCCCTGAAAATTTCACATGTGCAGACATAAGGGTTGTTCTATGCCTACATTTAACAGACATGGAAAGCCCACCTTAATCTTTGATTGAGAAAACAAGCCATGATGATGATATAACCAGTGGTAAAGAAAAAGAAAAAACATCTCAAATTGCTTGAATGTTACGTGAATTATTTTTAGGAGCATAATCAATTATTATTGATTTTTGACTAGTGTTTCTTGCATTTTATTTCTGTTGTTTAATCTCACTGAAGGTTTATTCCTTACTTGCATTCCCTCCTGATTTCACAAAGAATGGTGGCTTAAGATTTGCAATAGAACATCTCAGAAACAAAATGAAAGGAATTCCAGTAAAAAAAAAAAAAAAAACCTCAAATAATTGTGCTGTTTTTATAACAGAGTAAAAGTGTGGGGGGAAATGTCAAAGTTAAATTTTTGTAGTACCAAATTTGTAATATATGTAAATACAAATATTTTTCTTTCCCTCTTGTATGGCAAAGTATCATGAGGAAACCCTTCTTCTGTCTTTTACTTCAGAAATTCTTTTAATATACTTTTGAGGTTTGAAGTAATAAATATATGTTGGATTAAAAATAAAATCTATTAATTCTTTAGAAAATGCTTTGTTTACATTTTGTATATGTTTTTCTATATTTTTAATTTAGCCAACTCAACTGTAAATTGGTGAGACCTTGTTGCCAATCTAGTACTGCACTTGAATTCATAAAGTCTAGGAATTGTAGTGGAGAGTTCATCCAAACAGTATTTATAGAAAAGGAACAGGGGATCAACTTTATGGTGGAAAGTGACCGAAGCTGAGATTAAGCAAATGGATGACCTCTGAATGCCCAACACTACTCTAAGTTAGAGTATCTCATTTTAAAAAGGAACCCCAAAGGTTAGGAGTAAGGATATAACAAATTTAATAGCACTCAGCTTTCAACAATAGCCCAGTATGGCAACCCTATTCTTTAATGTTTTGCTCAAAGAAATATCTAGAGATTAAAAATCAATTGTAAGAAGACAGAATGTATGGCCGTCATCAAAAGAAACAACTGAACATGTGAATTACAAATTGAAAATACCCAAAATTAAGCAGGTAGAAAAATTTAAATTACGAATGATCACATTATGTGATTAGGTAGATATTTCTGTTCACAAATTTGTATTTATTGTAGAGTGAAATGGACTGGTTTAATGTTGATGTTTTATAAGCTGTGGCACTGATGAGTTTTGTTAGTTGCAACCTTACTGCTTCCTGAAAGATACATATTTAAATAAAGCCTTGTAACATGAATATTCAATTGCACATTTTTCTTTCAACTAAAAAGCTACTATTTACATTATTTGGACTATTGTCCTCATCTTTGTTGCCATATTTATTACACAGACAGACAGATACTAAAAAAACTACTGTTGCAGAAAACGGAAATATAACACTATTCAAGATAAATTTGTTTTATGAAAGATCCAGAATAATTGTCCAAGATATTTTCATTTCAGTTTAAAAATAGGTTGTCCACAGAAAAAAGAACCAATTATTTTCAGTTGTTCATATTAAAAGATAAAAGTTTTTACCAAAAATATTTTGCAAGATTCAATCAATCACGAGTGTAAAGAAAAGATACTGTAACAGTTGAAACTTATTGAAAATTTTAATAATTCCTTTATGAAAATAAAACAAACTGAGTTCTAGTCATATGAAACTAATTTTAATAGTTCCAAAGTTATAGAAAGCAATCAAGTGATTCCTTTAAAACTCAACTAGTTTTCTCTTACACACACACACACACACACACATGCCTATAAGATACGGGTTTCAGCAGCCTATTTACAATCTAATTCTAAATCAGGAATGGTGCTCCTAAAAGAGGTTGGAGTTAAATTTTCTGGCAGCTCCGTTAGTTAAGAAAAATCTTGGTGGTGATGTCTCATTATACCTGTGGTAAAAATCTTGTCGGTGATGTCACATATCAGTGGTATAAATCTTGGTGGTGATATCTCATTATACCAGCTGTAAAAATCTTGGTGATGTCTCATTATACACAGTGGTAAAAATCTTGGTGGTGATGTCTCATTATACACAGTGGTAAAAATCTTGGTGGTGATGTCTCATTATACACAGTGGTAAAAATCTTGGTGGTGATGTCTCATTATACACAGTGGTAAAAATCTTGGTGGTGATGTCTCATTATACACAGTGGTAAAAATCTTGGTGGTGATGTCTCATTATACCAGTGGTAAATAAGCAACCTTAGAGGTATTTATATTATGATTGTCACTTCTTTGTAGAAGACCACCATCTCTTCACTTAGTAGCATTATTTTTTTTTGTGTGTATTTGTCATTCAGAATGTTACTATTTCCATCACTTTTAGCCAAGCTAATGCTCTGCTATGGGTTGTAATTGATTCTTAAGGGCAGCTTTACTTTTACAACCTCTCTTACACACATGGTAAACATTTGTCTGTCCCTGTGTACAATCATGTGACATTCGAGTCTCACAATAGACTTACAAACCTTGTCATAAAACGTGCACAAGTAAACTGCAGGTCTTTCTTACAGAGTTGCATCCACAGGAGTTTGCACCTGACAACCTTGGAGAACAAAGTATGATTCTCCCGGTGCAACTTTAAGCGTATTCACCCATAGTTTGTTGTATGTAGCTTCTTACTCTGCACAGCTACAGACATCAAGGGAATGATAACCAAAAAAGCAAACAAGAATCAGTGGCAAAGAGTCAATGTATTAATTTTTGGTGTTACTATAATATGCAGTCCACTACTGTATCAAACACAATAGCATGTGGTCTACCTCATTTACTGCTATAGTAATGATTTTCCAAGCGTCGCTCAAATGTAGCACAAGGCCGAAAGTATGAGGCACCCAGTGAGGATCAAACTCACTACTCTGTCGTAATAGTTCTAGTGAGACAAGCTTGCTAACCATTAAACCACCTCAAGGTGCCCCATTTACTACTATAGTATGCGGTCCACCATGCTACATAACACTATAATATATTTAGCAGAGATTGTTCTCTCATAAAAATGTGACTGCTGTTTTTTGGACAAGATGACATGTCTATAAAAATCTTTCAGCAACATTTTCATCTGAATGAGGTTATTCAGCTGATGTTAATGGTTTCAGACCTCGAGGGATTCTGATATGGGAGCTCCATTTCTTTCCTTTTATGTGGACAGAACACACAAGAGGTGAGGTGAAGTGATTGAGAATTCATTATAGTAGACCACAGGTAGATGGCACGAGAGGTGAGGTGATGGTAGAATTCATAGTGCAGTAGACCACATCTTATAGCAGCAAATGAGGTAAATCACCTATTATAGTAGCACCTAATTTTCTGTAATAAAAACATTAATTATTGATACTCTTTACTATCATCCTTACACCAATGTGAATTTCTTAAAAACTCCAATTTCTCAATTCTTAGTATAAATTGTGAACAAACAACATTAGTACAGTAGCGGAAGCAGAGTAGGCTCCAGTTTTCACAAACTACTACTGCACCAGTTTATTGCACAGCACAGAAAATGCAGAAGTGAATGAAAGATAGATTTTTATGGCTTATCAACCCTTTGCAGGTTATTTAAAGCCAGAAAATATTTTTAGATTCAAAAAAATATTTTCAGGAAATATAAATGTTTTGGTGATACAAGTTTTACTAATTAACCCATAGCTGGGGGGAGGTGGATTCATGTGTTTCCCAAGGGTATTTGTGTGTAAGTGAATATAACAAACCCAACTGGAATTTGAACTCAGCTCTCCAGTTTCCAATTCTGAGCAATTATCCATTACACCACCTACACATCTAAGCTTACAGCACCTGGTATTCCCAAGTGGTCACCCATCTAGGTACTGACCAAGATCAATGTTGCTTAACTTTGATGATCATATAGAAACCAATGTTTCAATGTGATGTAGCTGTATGCCCCCAACATGAATAGTTGAAATAAAAATCCTTTTTTATACATTACTTTCATGGCACCAGCTTTCTATAAAGGCAATAACATTTCTCAGTGGGACAATGTACCCTGCACTATTATACAAACTCTATGAGAATGACTTCAGAAACATGAAGAAGACATCATAATGTTCCCCTGGTTGCCAAACTCCCCAGATCTCATTCCTATTGAGCACTTATGAGGATATTTTCATATAAGTGAATATAATAAACCCAATGTGAATTGGAACATGGCTTCCTGATTTCCAATTTTGAGCCATTATCCAATTACATCACCCACACATCTAACTACCTAGTATTACTAAGTGGTCACCCATCTAGGCTTGATATTGCTTAACTTCACTGAATGTATAAGAAGAAACATAGTTGAAGGGTTAAGGCTGAGAGAGCAGGAGAAAAAATAAGGAAAAATCAAAGGAGTTAGGTGAAATAGAGAATGGTGTTGATACTTTTAATAGCAAAATGATAGATGAACTTGACAGAAATAAACAAAGAACTGAATTTATTTGCAAATAAATAAGTATTAAATATATCATTATTTGATGATTTTATATTCTCAGATTTCTCTTGTAACTGTTAATAACCTTCATGGACTGCATGCCATGGTTTCAAGATCACCCTTCATCACAAGAATAGATATTCAATACTTACCTGTTCACCAATAAGTAAAACAGCTTTGCCCTGCTTAGAAATGGAATCTATCAGGAAATCTGTCCTTACATTATCAACATTGGGTACAAGAATGGAAGTGTATTCAGGCGTAGAATCATTTGGGTATAAATAGGAAGATACCTGCAATAATGAAATTAAAAATAAGTTGTTTAAATTTAATTTGGCTTCACAATTAATGGAGAGAACAAAATGTTATTATAGCGTTAAAAAGGGACATATGAAAAAAATATGTTAATATATACAAATATATGAAAAGAAGGAAAGGAAAAATATTGAAATTAAAAATAAATTAGTTAAATTTAATTCAGCTTCACTTGAAATTAAAAATAAATTAGCTGAATTTAATTCAGATTTACTTGTTTCATTGCAATAACACACATTTCTTTCACAATTTATGGAGAGTACAAAATGTTATAGCATTAAAAATGGACATATTAAAAAAGTATATAGTAATATATACAAGTATATAAAAACAAGGGAAGGAAAAGAAAGGAAAAATATTTACTGTAACATGGTAAATCAAATATTATAACAAAAAATAAAACCTAACTTCGATTGATGAGGTTCTTACAAGATTTGTTAGGCAAATCTTTCAAAGTGTGTGGCATTTTTATATTTCTGCTAATCCACAATTTCTTTACATTTCCTGACCTATGTTATAATCTGTCGGTAAAGATGTTCTACTACACCATTTTAGTTTGGTGATTTATACTTTTAAATGTTACTGTGCGAGCTGAATATATATACATTTTGGTTTGTTAATATATATATATGTATATATATATATATATATATATATATATATATATATATATATATACACACACACATATATGTGCATGCAATGTGATGAATCCTGATCTGGCATCTCATTTACAGTCACTTTCTCACAGACATGCTGTGGCTTCCCTGTCTTTTCTACAATTATTTTCATGACAACTGCTTCGATGAGCTACTTTCACTGGTTCCCAAACTGCATGAATTTAAGTGTGCTACTAGGTTGGCATCTCGGTTCCACCCTTTCACTGTTGAAATGGTAAATGTAGCTGTCTCTTCTACTCCAATGGCTTCTTATCTTGCACTTCCCGTCTGTTAAACTCCCTTCCTCTTACTTGTTTCTCTCATAGATATAATCTTCAAATATTCAAGTGTAATGTCAATCGACATCTTCTGATGCTTTGATCTTGTTCCCTGTCCCTTTCTTTATCCTTTCCTCAAACACCCCATTTGCTCTCACTCTCTGTCACCTCTTGCATGCTAGTGACACTTCCACCTTGCTTAGGGTGAAATGCTTAATATATATATATATATATATATATATATATATATATATTTGGTCTTTAAATTTTATTTCCTTTAAACATATTTCATTAAATACAACAGACAAAGATGATTTAATAAATGTTTTATTTAGTTTTTGCAGCATCCTTATGTTTTTCTGTTTTGTAGGAGTAAGGGAGTACAGAAATTTTCAACAATTCTTATTGTCCTTAAAAACATCTATGCACCTACAATTTACAAGAACTCTTGTGAAAAAATTCTGGTTGAAAGCACTAAAATTCTATATAAAACACTTACCAGAAACATCTTGCTATTAGAGAGGCCTTGTATATTAAACATCTATCTCCTACTATTAACATCACCTTATTTAACAGAGGAAATGGAGTGATAAAATCTTTTCTTTAAATAGAAAGACGCTCATGCAAATTCTATTTGTACTCAGGTTCAGAATAAACACTCCTATTCAAAACACAAAAATAAAATACAACTTAAACAGTCAAAACATGAGGAAAAGCTAACAACACCAAAAACAAACACCCTGTTGAAAATGGCTAAAGAAGTGGCCCAAAATGCTTGGGACAATGAAAATCATGGAAAGTTTCAGAACTCCCTTACACCTACAAAACAGAAAAATGTAAGGGTGCTGGAAAAAGTAAATATATAAAATGTATGTATGTCTGTATGTACATGCAGTTGGGGACCACTTGTGAATCCAAATTCCCACTGGAAATTCTATTTGCATGTCTGGATGAATACAACCTCTTGGTCACCTTCCATTCGCACGTGGCATCAACAAGAATCTAAAGTTTCAAAAGGAATGAGACAAACACACACACACATATATATATATATATATACACACACACACACACTTTTTAATATTGCAATTTCTAAAATTGTTTCTTTTAATTTTTAGGAGGCACGGTGGAGTAATGGATAGCGGTTCGGACTGAGGAATCGGAGAGCCGAGTTTAAATTCCATTACATTCACTTATGTGCTAATACCCTTGGGAAAGGTATGAATCTTCTTCTCCCTCCAGTTATGGATAAATAGCAGGATAGACAGAGTTCTATAGCCTTCGATGGTGACTGGTCTACTGCAGAAAGAAATGGCAACCTACTGAGTGAAAAATCTCGTCAGTCATGTACCAAAAGATACATGATCTGCCTAAGCATGTATCATGCATGGCACATAACTGACTGACTTTAAAAAAACATATATTTTCCATATGATAAAACAAGATGTCTGACAGTATGTGATCTTTTAATGAAGAGACTATTCTTAATATATATACAACAAATAATTTGGATTTAATTTTTTTTTTATAATTAAAAGCATATTTCCTACAGTTGAAATTAACTCAGCTTATCAAATATTTGATTTTTGCTTTTACAACTGAGTTGGAGGTGCAGATTCATGTAATACAAAACATTTCTTTTTTAAGAAGTCACATGATTCCTGTATAAGATATCTATCTAAAATGCATATGGCTTCATTTCAGCTGTTCATGTTACTGTATTCACATTTCATTTATAAAGTTAAACTCCCATCTCAAGAATATTGCACTCAAAAGTTGCCGGTGCAATGCTAAGGCTATTATTAATTCGGACTTGTTTTTACTTCAAGTTTTGTCAAGTATTATTATTAATATTCACTAGTATTTAATTCATCTTAATTTTTTATTAAATGAAGCCTTGTCAGACATTGTTAATTTCGTCTATCATTTACTTTCAACATCATTTTTTTTATTAGATGTAGGAACATCAGACATTTATCTTAATTCATGTCTTGTATTCACTTTCATGATAATTTTTTATTAGATGAATCTTTATCAGCTATCACTACTAATTCTAACTTAGTTCCATCCAAAATATAATTGCATTTTATTGCAACCTCATTCAGATCGTCAATCTATGGTAATGCTAAAATTAGCGGTTTCCTTCTACAGAAACATTCGGCAGTCATTGACCGAATGGCCAGTGCTACTAATGGTTTTAATTTATACAATCTTTCTCTTAAAACAATTTTTCTCAAGTGCACTATTATTGTTATTTCTACTGTTTATGGGGGTTTCTTTCCTAATCTTTTGTTTAAAGTAGTGTGGAAAATCAACATCTTGATTATGTCAATATTTTCCTTTGAGTTACATGTACTATCCATTTTAGTTGTTGTTGTTGTTGAAAGTCTTCAAGTTATGTAGTTTCTGTCATTTGGTATAGTTCTTTGTTTTACTTTCCTTTGGTTTTCATGTGCCCACAAGAAAGCTCTTACTTGATTAGGCTACAAGACCTCCAAAAGGTCCCCTCTGGGATTTAGTACTAGGGAAATAATAACAGGTTCTTCAACTGCTCTAAGTAACAGATGAGAAGTATTAAAGATTGAACTTATTGGTCCAACCCATCCAGTAAGTGCTCAATGGGAATGAAATCCAGGGAGTTTGGTAACCAGGGGAACATTATGATGTCTTCATGTTTCTGAAACCATTCCCAAAGATTTTGTATAGTAGCGCACGGTACATTGTCCCACTGAGAAATGTCATTGCCTTTAAAGAAGACGGGTGCCATTAAAGTAATGTTAAAAAGGATTTTCATTTCAGCTATTCATGTTGGGGGCTTACAGCTACATCACATTGAAACGCTGGTTCCTATATGATCACCAAAGCTAAGCAACATTGATCCTAGTCAGTACCTAGATGGGTGGCCACTTGGGAATACTAGTTGCTGTAAACTTGAATGTGTGGGTGGTGTAATGGATAATGGCTCGGAATTGTTAATCAGAGAGCCAAATTCCAATTCCCATTGGGTTTGTTATATTCACATATGCGTAAATACACTTGGGAAAGGTATGAATCCACCTCTTCTCTCCCCAGCTATGGATTAATTAGTAAAACTTGTATCAATAAATCGTTATCTCAAAAAATATTTTACAGTCTAAAAATATCTTTTGGCTTTAAATAACTTGCAAAGGGTTGATAAACCATAGAAAATGAATGAATCAATCTTCATACTGGTGTCTCACTATTTGTTAAGGGAAATTTTTATGTCAAGAAAATTACACTCAAAGGTTGCTATTGTGTGGTTAAGTCTGTTATTAATTCTGACTCTTTTTTACTTTCATCTAGACTTTTTAATTTTCATTAACTAAAACTTTGTCAAACATTACCAATATTGACTAATATTTACTTTGTTATATTTATGAAATTTGCATCTAAAGTTTCATTTGCACAAATTCTTACAGTACTTTGTTTACACAGTAATATCTAAGATTCAGTACCTGTTCTAGTTTCAAGTGTAAACCAGAAAACCACATGCTATACTTAAGAGATTTCTTGAACCTACAATTTCTACTACTACACCTTACAAACTAACTTGATCTATTTATATGAATTATGAATAAAAAGTTAAAAATGTCACTTGTATATTTATCACATTTTTTTTTTGTAAACATAACCTATCTGGGTTTTTTTTCCTGAAGAACATTGAATATTGCTGTCACATTCTGCTTTGTATCTAAAGATTATAGGCAAAATCCAAAGAAAAATCTACAATTTTATCAGTCCTGAACTGACATCTCAGTTTTAATCCCTTTCTCATTGTCATAATCATGCTTTCCCTTGCCTTTGGATTAGTAAAAAATAAGAATGGATCTTTGGATTAGTAAAAAATAATGGATTAGTAAAAAAATAATGGCACTTTGGATTAGTACAAAATAAGCTGCATCAGAGGTTACTTCTCGATTAAGAAACAAAAGAGTTAACAGACTCACAGCTGATATTTTAGCAAGTTATTCAAAGAATTGGACTTTTTATTTAATTCATGGAGGTAGACAATTCTCATTTCACTGGCAAATGTCTAAGGATACATCATCTAGTCTTACTTTTAATTCTGTTTAGTTTTGATTGCCTGTTTAAGTCTAAATACGCAGTGTCTGATCAATGGGTTGAATTCACAATTATTATGTCACCTAATTCACAAACAAATTCTTTAAGCTACTAGGTTTGGTTTGGATGGTTTTGGTTTTACGGCATATCAACCTCAATGGGTTATTTAATGCTGACAAAATTTTTATTATTGATAATATCTTTTTTAAAAAATCCATTTCTGGTAATATTTTTCCTTCAAAAATTCCATTTCTGGTAATAATTTTCTTTCAAGTATGTATCGCTGGTAATATATATTTTTCTTTTTCCCAAAAATATATTGCTGGTAATATTTGTTTTTCAAAAATGCATTACTGGCAACATTGGTTTTCAACAATGTATTTCTGGCAACTTTTGGTTTTCAAAAATACATTGCTGGCAACATTTGATTTTCAAAAATGCATTGCTGGCAACTTTTGGTTTTCAACAATGTATTGCTAGTAATAATTTTTTTACAAAGCATTTCTGGTATTAAAACCTATTTTTACACTTTCATAGTGTTTTGACCCCAGTTACAATTCCATTGAATAAGGTTTTGCATCTTGATTATGTATTACGAATTTTTACATAGCCAATTTTTTTTTTTATTTGGGTGAAGTGTCCATCATTTCTATGTACTTCTGACTATTAGCTTTTTGGTTCTTGTTATGTTTGGTTCTTTGAACTTCTTTTGTTTCTACTTTCTTGTTTGATTTTGCTCCTTTAGTTTTACCATTCGGTTCTTTTAATGAACTTTGTCTAGATGATGATCTTTCCCTTGTTTGTGATGGGTTAGAAATTTGTTCCTCTATGTCCATTTTCCTTGGTTCTTCAATAACCGTTTCGTTATTTTTTTTGTATCTTTTTATTCTCTTGAGAATGTTTCGATGTTTCTATTTCTTGGATTTTTTTTTCATTTGGATTTTTCGGGTTTAATAGTTTTATAGATGTAGAGTCTTTTTTGTTTGCAGTTGACAGTATAGGGTTTGTTTATCCATTAGGTTCTTTTAATGATCTTTGTAGAGATGATGACCATTCCCTTGTTTGTGGTGGGCTAAAGTTTTGTTCCTCGATGTCCATTTCTCTTGATTCTTCACTAAAAGTTGAATTATTTTTTTTTATGTACCTTTTGATTCTCTTGAGAATGTTTAGGGGTTTCTAGTACTTTGGTTTTAAATTTTCAGATTTAATTTTGTACAGGTAGAGACTTTTTTGTTTGAGGTTGACAGGACAGGATTTTTTTGTCTATGGGTGTTTGCTTTATGAGTGATATACGACATTTTAGTAGTTCTATTAAACTTTTTAATTCATTAATAAGAGTTATAAGATCTTGGCTTCTTAATGCATAGTTTTCTTGGATGTCATTTTGCTGATTTGATATTCTAGTGATATTTGCATATGACACTTGAAGTGAATTAGATTCAACCCGTTTCCTGGCTTCTTGGAATGAGATATTTTGCGTATATTTTCTTCTAATTATTTCCTTTTTCCAAATGTTACACTCTTTGGAGTCTGCTGGATGTTTTTCTTTACAGTTTGGACATAAAGGAGGCCCTTTCACAAGGTGATTCATCATGCTCAGTTTCTGGTTCCCCACATCTTCAACAGACTGATGTTCTCGTACAAGCATTTTGAAGATGACCAAATTTTTGACATTTATGATATCTACAGGGATTAGGAATGTATGGCTCTACCTTGGCTATTGTGTAACCTATCTTTATTTCTCTTGGTAGGGTTGGTTTGTTGAATGTCAAAATGTATGTGTTGGTGTTTATTACTGTGTCATTTCTTTTTACTTGCATCCTTTTAACATCTGTTACTCCTTGCTTTTTTAGGGTATCATCATTTTCAATTTCTTCTGATAAACAAAGTGACAGTTCTGGGCATTTTATTACTCCTTTTGATGAATTAATTAATTGATGGGAGTAGGCTTTGACTTTATTGTTCTCAATTTGCTTGATTTTTAGCAATTTCTCTGTATCTTTTTGGATATCACTTGAATTAATAGAGTATTATTTTTCTTTTTTTTTTTTTTAACAGATTGTTGTTTGATCATGTCTGAAATAAACCTTTCCAACATGAAAAGAGACACTTTTGATATATCACCGTCTATTGATTCTACAACAATGAAAGTTGGAAATTGATTTTTTTTTTTTATTTCATTTTTGCATTCAGAAGTCTCATATTGTCTCTTGGTTCGCTTATAAGAGATAGCCATATAATTTTAATTTTTATATTCGCTGTCTGTGCTTCCCACCCACCTCAGAGTTCTTTCTTAAAGGACGCTATTAGTGGAGGCTAATTCCATTCACCCTAATCTGCCAAGGCTACACAGACAGTATCGTTGTATTGAGAGTGGGTACGAGCACCTGAACTCACCCACCATATCTACCCAAGTATTGTATGATGTGAGGTTTTGTGGCCCTGTTGGACCCATTATCTATCATCCCAACTAACCCTTGCCACTATGTGACTAGCCGATTGGAACGGATTGGGCTATTCTATCCGCCCATCTATCCCAGGAAAGGACCGAAGTGACGTGTTGTGGAAACTCTTGGTCATTTTATACCAGATCAGGAGTCACTCAGTCACCAGGACTCCATCCCCAGGCATCATGGGTCACCACCCATGGCAAACGGATGGCCTCATTTAGGGGAAATTTTAGTTTTTGGAAATTGGGTTTTGTGAATGTGCACTTTATATACTGTAATTTGTGTTGTTGGTATTATTATTACAAAAAACCCATTCTTACACTTTCCTAGTATTCTGATTTCAGATCAAGCGAGGGGGGAACTATTTACCCATAGTTGGGACCCTAACGGGTGCTACCACCCCAAGTTAGGGTGGACCTGGGAACAACAGCAACTAAGAGGTGATTCCACGCTCCTCAAAGCCTCCTGATCAGAGGCCTTGCTGCTGGATGCAGTTTATCGTCATACCCAGAACAACTTGAAGCTACTAGACTATTGTCCTGTAGAATAATTCTCTGTAGTGAACTTAGAGCCTTAAACCTAGCCTGTCAGCTGATTAGTGCTGCTGATTTTGCTTGTCATGTTTTGACTACTGTTGCTGAAGACTATATTAAATAAAGGGTTCAGCTCAGAATTCTCTGTAGGTTACTTAGATTGATATACATCTGAAGAAGGCTGGAGGGCAGAATGGCCAAAATGCTGTGATAATCACAACGAAGATGAGGACAACTGTCTCAATATAAATAGCATAAATAATGATAATGCCTCATCCCAGTAATTTAGACAGAAACTGTGAGAGAAGTTCATCTTTCATTTATTATTTTAAAGAATTATGATAAACTTATAAAGTGCTTTTGAGATTCAGTAAGAAAATTAAATTTATATGATTTTGTAAGTGACAAAATTTGACAAAATATATTTGTTTATGCAAATTGCTTATAAATACTGTTTCTTATTTGAGCTGTGTTGGTGGGAGTGCAAAATTAGTAAAAGAGGTGGTCTTAATAAGCTCAGAATGGGGCAGAACATCTATATATAAAATTCTGTAACTTCCGTCACAGCCTCTAAAATAGCCATAAACTGACCGATCAAAACCAAATTTTGGGGAGAAGTGCAAACAGATAAAAGGGTACAAAGTACAGTTGGTTTTACAATAAATTTTCATTATTTTTTTTGAAAAAATTAAGTTTTATTATTTAACATATAAAATACTTTCACTATTTTGAAAACAATTTAATATATTAAAATAATAAATACTTATTTAATACAAATGCAATAATATTTTGGTATATCTTTCTCTTTAAATTCCATCAAATGGTTTGTGAAATAAGAATAAAACAGTTTGTAAATCCCAACAAAAAATATTAGTGCTAACTTCAGCAATACTAAATACTATGAGGATTTCAACAAAATTCTAGTTTCCTAAAAAATATACCGTTACTTCTATAAGTCACTTGCAGACTAATAGTCTGCAATGAAATGCAACTGAAATTAAGATCAAAGAAATACTATTCAAAATACTTATAATGGCAATTATCTTCATTGCTTTGTTTTTTGTTTCTGCAATAATGATTCTGCTTTATTCCACAGATGGTTGTTGCATTTATGAATTTATTTTATCAATATATCGCCAGACATCACATTGACTGAACGAAGATGTAAAAATGGAAAAACATATTTGCTTTTTTAGAAAAGTACAGACACACATGAATATTGCAACTAAGTAAAAATATAGCAAAAAAAATACATTGCTGCCAAATAATAACTTAAAATTTCAAAGATGCTGAGTACAATTCTCTGAAGAGTGAATTATCAACAAAAGTTATCAAAAAAGATCATAAAACGGGTTTTCATTATCAACATGAGGAAATATATAAGAAATTTTAGAATGAAACAATATGCTCAAAATATTTTCAAAATCAAAAAGACTGCACGTTACATTTGAAGAACATGCCATTTGCTTTTGTTTTAAATCCTGTCTTGCTTTGCAAGTTCTTTGATCTCCTTATTTCATGGCTATTTCTTGAATTGATTTTCATTCAATATGCATCCATAATATTGATATCCAATAATCCAGTCTCCTTAAGAATAATCCAGCACCCTGTGTAAGAATTCAGTTCATGGACTTTTAGAAAATAATGTTCTTATCTGCTAGACTTCTGTTTTGGAAGATCAATTTGGTGCAGATAAAGAATGGAACTACAAACAGAGAATACAAAAACAATTATCCCCCCCAGGGTTATATTGATAATTTCTTAACTCAGCCCTGTTTAGAGATTGAACATTAAATCATTATCAAATAATGGCCTAATCCATCAACCAATTTTACCTGATTTGGGTTTGGTTGGAGTCAGTATGCAATAATGTTTACCTTGTACAAAGCCCAAGAGCCACTCAAAGTAGAGGAGGTAAGATGCACAGTTTATGGGGAGATGTGGGGAAGGTAACAATTAATTCTAGACTTGAACAGGTTAAGATTGTAGTGATTGGGGATGCATCATCCTGGGAGTCAGTTCCACAAAGTAACAGTTATTGAGAAGAAGCTATTTAAGTGGAACTTACATCTCACCAATAGAATGTGAAGAGAATGAGGATGGTTCACTGCAATAGGCAGGGCATGAGAGGATTTGCCATAAAGATTAGAACTGGTTAACTAAAGAATGATGCTTATCTGAATACATTCTATAGAAATAGTGATAAGTCAATGAAAGTCTTGCAATGTTTTGTCTGTATGAAAGGGGTTGTAAGTTGGAAAATAATTCATCTCTCCCAAGGCTGTCACTAATATTTTTTGACTATTGGGACTATAAAGTGAAGACTGGGCATCTCCTGCCTATATATGGCAGCACTACTCCATTTTTGGCCTGATCTGGCTCTTGTAGAGATGGAATACCTTTTCTGGGTGTCTTCCTATTCATTTCCGCCATACTTGCTACTCTATTACAAGTTTATGTCTGTCAACAAAGTTTCTTGATGTTTTTCTTTGCTTCTATTGCATTAGCTGAATCTTGTGAATGTTAAATTCTTTAAGCCTTCTTTCTTTATTAAGTGTCTTCCAAGATTTTAGCTGTCTTTCTAACTGTTAGACTACTCTTATTCTTTCATTCCACCAATGATTCTTGCCTGAACATAACCAGTTATCCAAAAGGCTACACTGGTAAGTGTATTACTCCTGGCATAGTTTCAACTAAGCCAGGCAGATTGTTGTAGGGATCGGACTAAATGGGAATTACAAGAAAAGCCAATGGATGCTCTGTAATGGTTGAGCTGATCCAACAAGCAAATAAATTTATGACCAATAGTGAATCACACACAATACAGGAAGTGTCAAAATTTCTAGTACCATCTAAATTCCAAAGTGAATTTTTGAGGAAATAAGACATCTCAGATTCACTATTATAAATTTTTAATATTGATAGGATTTCAAATCCCAAG
>OZ038488.1:42866534-42874034 GCA_964036315.1 Acanthosepion esculentum
ATATACCTTCCTTCAGCCACATCAGGTGGCTACTACATTTGGATACAAACAAGCACACATACATATATTTACTTCATCCCGGAGACTTTCTTTATGCATCTTTCATATGCACCAGGGCCATTACATCTGAACTCTTATACCATCAAATTTCACTTTATTCTTCTGTATTATTGTGTTATATAAAGGTTTACTTTGTATTTTCAACACTGTGCATTTTCTTTTAATCATTAGAAAAAGTGAAATATACACCCAAATCAAATGTACCTTATATATGGAGGTAACGGACATTTTGTCAGAAGATAACTTCCCAAATCCTCTATATATGTACTTTTCAGTACTACCAGACAGAGAGATTAAACTCTCAACTGCCAGGAAAGCTGATATGATTTAACCAATGCTTTAATACACTAGGACATATATGTACTATTTAATAATATACTACTCAACATACATTATGAAATGGACAAAGTCCGACAACTATGTTAAGACATATTTATGTTTATACATTCTTTTTATAGATACAAATATTTAAGTAAATGCTCTGTTTTATAATAAACAGTATTAAACAACATTTACCAGCCTGAATGTCCGAGAAGTTTTCATAGAAAATTTTCATCCTCCGACAGGAATCAAACCTGTATCCTATACGGAACCGACATATAACCTGATGTACCTTTTAACCGATTCAGCCACAGAGGATCGCTCGGTTACCAAGGTCGATTTTACTGTCTTTAAACTACAATCTTCCATGATTCTCTCACATACATACATACATATCTGCTCATGGTGTATCCAAATGTAAACAAATGACGTCACACATTATGAATTTGGAGGACGAATATTTTCTATGAAAATTTCTCAGACATTCAGGCCAATAAATGTTGTTGAGTACTGTTTATTATAAAACAGAGCATTTACTTAAATATTTGTACCTATAAAAAGACTGTATTCTCAACATACCATAAACATTAATACTATTAATATAGTAATATACTATTAAGGGCACCTTGAGGTGGTGTAATGGTTAGCAAGCTTGTCTCGCTAGAACAATTATGACTGAGTAGTGAGTTCAATCCTCACTGGGTGCTCCTTACTTTCGGTCTTGTGCCACATCCAAGCTATACTTGGAAAATCACTATAATATACTATTAATATGATATTTACATTGGATATAAATATGTGATATGCATATGTTGAAAACCTGACATGATAGGATAATTGTGTGTACAGGTTTGGTTTGTTTTATAGCATATCAACTTCAATAGGTTATTTAATGCCGATAAGATTTTTATTGCTGGTAATGTTTTTTCTTCAAAAATGTAATGCTGGTAATAATTTTTTTACAAAAAGTATTACTAGTATTAAAACTTATTTTTACACTTTCATAGTATTTTGACCCCAGTTTGGTGGGGGTAACTATTTGCCCATAGCTGGGACCCTAACAGGTGCTACCACCCTGGGTCAGAGTGGATCTTGGAACAACAGCAATTAAGAGGTGGTTCCATGCTCCTCAAAACCTCCTGATCAGAGGCCTTGCTACTGGATGTAGTTTATCATTTTACCTAGGATGCAGATGTAGTTTATTGTCATACCCAGGAAAGTGTACAGATTTGGAATAAGAGACTACGTGGTGTAGTTTAATGGATAACAACTTAGAATAAGAAATCAAGGAGCTTATTTCAAGTTCCAGTCTTGTCTGTTGCATTCACTTCTGCAGAAATACCCTTGAGAAAGGTATGACTCCATCTCTTCGCCCCCCACCCCCAGATATGGATTGAATTGCAGGACAAACTGGGTCCTCTGCCTTGGCTGACAATCAGTCTATTGCAAAAGAAATTGCTACAAACTGCTGTGAAAAAATATTCTGTCTAGTCAGTCATGAATTGAAAAAGACATGATCACCTAAGTATGTATCATGTATGGCATTTAAATGACTGACTGATATTTTATTTAGTTAAATACACCATCACTTTTCTGAGTGGTAGACAAAAATGTTTTTTCTTAATAAGCCAACTTTTTTATTTTTACTTATTTCATTTCAAGCAAGGCAATAATGCCACTAAGATGCAAAAAAAATGAAAGAATAAGGAAAAAAGAAACACATTATTAAAGAGAGAGGCCAGTAAAAGAATAAGAATTAAGACAGAAGATAATGATTGACATTGAATTTATATTCTTGAAGATCGAAATTGACTGGAAAATAAGCTGGAAAAGATTTCACAAGTGAGAAGTACAAGAGAAGAAACTCTTAGCATAGAACTTACAGTTCCATTTAGCCATTTCAACTGTAAAATGATGAAACCTAGTTGCCAATCTAATACTGTGTTTAAATACATAAAGTCTACATACCATAGAGAAAAGCTCATCAGAACAATTACCATGAAAATATTTATAGAAAAAGCATAGGGAAACTATGTTACAGTGGTGGAAAAGTAACTCAAGCCAAAATGCCAGGTCAGGACCAGTAACATTGCAGATTCTTTGTATTTTATCAAGAATCTCCAAATACATAGATGCACCAGACTAGATAAATGCTTTCAAAACTCTTATTTGATCTTAACCTGGTCATTTATTTTGAATCATGATTGTTAAAAGAATGATTTTCACCTTTTCAAATAATTATGTTTATTAAAAAGCACAAAAAATGATGCAATAATTGGAATCTTTGGTTATATGAAATGAAGATATTACAGCCTCACAGAAAACAACATATACTACTTACTTTTTCTGACCAATGTTGCCAGTTTCCTTTCTCAGACACCAAGTACTCAAAAATGGAGTTTTCTCCAGTGGCTGTTGGCAAAGACAAGGAGCAATTGGTTTTCATGAAGTCTTCCAGCTAGAAAATAAAGCACAGTAAGTATTGTTTACTGAATATGGTTCATCATTTTCTGTGATTCCTTATATAAAAAGAATATATTTTTCTGTTCTTTAGATAAATTTACCTATGCATTTTTTAAAATCATATATCCCGCCAGGATGTAGATGTTCATTTCTCTTTCACAGTTTCATTTTCTTTTTTGCCTGTAAACTGTCATGACTTTTGGGAAAATAGAGAAATTTCTTATTGTGTTCTCTATGGTTTTAAATTCTGAGTATTCTTTCTCTTAGGAAAGTTGCTACCAAGGGTTAAATATCCTAGTCTACCCTGCTATTTAACACATAGCTGGAGGGAAAATAGATTCATGCCTTTCCTATGGACATCATCAGAAAGTAAATGCGAGAGACTAGACTGGATTCCAAATTATGCACTAGCAACCAATATGGTATCTGTATATATTACTATCATCTTCTATGTGCTGTGTCCTTCAGGATGTTAGCAATCATGGATCTCCACAATTTCTTGTCATTGTAGCTCTTAATAGATTTTTTCTTACACATCCTTGTCTTACACTCCTTCCTATTTTTTAATATTTACTGAATTCATTTTCTATCTCTATACAAGCAGTTTAGGTTTCTGGTTTATTCTGATATCTTTCCCAAATATGTCAAGGTTACCTACAAGTTACAACAGTTCTTTGTGATGTAATTTATCAAACAGTTTTGCATAATCTATAGAACATAGTTATCCATCCTTTTGCAATTTGCTGAACATATGTTTAACAAATGGAAAAACAATTCTGACAAGGCATCAGGAACTGTTTTGTTCTCCGAGTGAAATTTTATAATTGGAATTTTACTTCCAAACGTATTGGTTATGAATATTTTATGCAAAAACAGAAGCTGGATATGTTCTTCTTAAGCTTTTCTTTTAGAAAGATGAGGCATGGGTGTGTTGAGGCTGGGGAAAACACTTAATAGGTAACAAATTAGCAATTAAGGGGCAGAAGATAGAGAGAATAAAAAACACTGAATAATAAAATGACAGCATGACACCAAAATGTACCAAGTGAACATCTTTACAAGATACCAAATCTCTGATAGCAAAGCAAGTCTTGCTAAAAGCAGACTGCTGACTGCTAGTTTTCCTATTGCTTTTACTGATATGAGATGGTTGACAGAGACCTGGATAAGTTATAGAGAGGTCCATTTCTGAATATACCAAGCTATTCTGTTGTTAACAGAGAAACCGGGATGTGACTGTCCTTGACAAACATGTCTATACATGCTTTCTGACATGATTCTGGGCCTCTTTTGTACCTGTACTGAAACATGTTCATCACAGGTTTATAAATGTCTCCAAGTTACTTAAACTATTTACATTTGGACTGTTGTCCTCATCTTTGCTGCTATCATAACATTTTAGCCATTGTGTCCTTCAGACTTCATCAGGTGTATATTGATCTTGGTAACATACAGGACAATAGACTAGTGGATCAAAGCATTGTTTTGCGAGTTTGGAAACATAGTAATTTTGAGTTCAGTCCCTAGGCTGGGCAGTGTGTACTTGGAAACAGGGCAAGCAATAACTGAGCAAAACTAAAAATAAGAACTAGACATGATCAGTGGAATGAGAAGAGTCTACCCTCATAAATTAAATAAAGGGTTCAGTTCAGAATTCTCTGTAGGTTACCTGGACAGATATGCACCTGATGAAGGCTGGAGGGCACAATGGCTGAAACATTGTGATAACAACAGAGTCTGAATGTAAATAATGATAGTTCCTCATCTGAGAAATTCTGACAGAAATTGTGTCCATATTTTCTGTTTTAACCTAAGACAACCAAACCTTAATTTTGAGCCAATTCAATGACAATAAACTGGGTAGATAAATCTCATCATTTGACAATCACCCATGAAGTGGGAATAATAGACGCGTTTCTGTCGTTGCAATTCTATGGCTCTTCTGTGAATAACAGATATGTACTGCCATGTCTAATCTTTGCGGATTTCAGCTTAAATTTAGTAATTTAAAAAAAAAAAGTAATGGTAAAATAAACATTCTCTGAAGTAAGTGATTTATATAGTACACATTGAATCATATTTTTTTATTATTTTCATCTCAAGCAAGGTAATAATGTCACTAAGATGCATGTAAGAAGGGTAAGAGAAGAAACTGGCCTTCCAAACATAGACTTTTGAGTCCCACTGTCAACATGAAGACGATGTGTCACATCCTGTAAGGAGAGTCTGACTTTCCCAGCTGCAACCACCACCCATACTCCTGCTTACAACTCTTCAGGAACAGGCTGGGCTTCACAGCCCTCTCTGTCACCAGAGGAAGAGAAAGGATATAAGGAGTGAGGATGATGATCACAATGCTTGAATGTGAGTGCCACCAACATCTAGTCATTTCAAATGTAAAATGAGATCTTTTTTTTTTTTAAGCGTATCACCCCAAGCAAGGCTGGAGGCCACTATCACGCAAGGTGTTATAGAAGGGTTGGAGGAAGAGCAGATAGGAGTGGTAAAGGAGAGGATGTGGAGAAAGAGAAAGACAGTGGGTCGATCAAGGCAAGGGGGTTACAGAAGATTTGGAGCGAGAGCAGATAGGAATGAAAGGTGAAAGGATGTGGAGAAGGGAAGTGGATAGATCAAGGCAACTGGAGATGTCGATTGACGTTACACTTAAACCGTTGGAGATTGTATTTGTCAGGGAAACAGTAATAGGGAAGGGAGTTCCACAGGCGAGATGTGCGAGACATGAAGCAATTGGAGTAGAAGAGATGTCTACATCTAACAGTTTCCATGGTGTAGGGGTGGGAGCGGGATGCCAGCCTGGTGGGGCGTTTAAATTCACGATGCCTGGGGACAAGCAAACGCAACTCCTCAGAGCAAATACCGTGGAAGTACTTGTAAAAAAGGCAGAGCGAGGCAACATCGCATCTGTGAGAGAGCGACTGCAGACGAGATGACAGATCAGGGCCAATCACATTGCATATCTGTCTCTGGATCTTATCAAGAACCCTGAGGTAAACAGCAGGGGCCCCAGACCATATATGGCAGCAATTCTCCATGCAAGGGCGAATGGTCGATTTTTAGACTTGGAGGATCGATTCCGGGGAGAAAAATTTCCTGGCTCGGCACAGGGAACCAACTTTCCTTGCGGTGGATGATGCAACTGACTCAATGTATTTGTTCCATCTCAGATCAGCGGACAGCATGAGACCGAGCAGCCGCAGAGAGGAGCTCTCGAGAAGTTGGTCATCAGACATTCTAATGGGATGCAGGGATGGGTCCTTGTGGTGGTTAATAAAGAGCAGTTTTGTTTTAGAGGCGTTAAAGTTAACCATCCATTTCTCACCCCAGTTCACAACCGAGTGGAGGTCCTTTTCAATTTGAGCTGCCAGGTTAACTTTGTCAGCATCACTAGATTTGTGTTTGAGGCAGGAGTAAATTGTGGTGTCGTCAGCGTAGATGCCGACTTGGGACTCTATGGCATCAGGAAGGTCGTTTATAAATATGAGGAACAGAGTAGGGCCTAGGATGGAGCCTTGAGGAACACCTGAGAACGACCTTCAATTCCCGGTTTGACAGGAATGATTGTATTAGGTCAAACAATCAACCTGTGATACCATAACCCTGGAGCTTGCAAAGGAGGCCGGCATGCCAAACTCTATCAAACGCTTTGGAGATGTCTAGGGCCACGGCACGAGCTTCACCATTATTATGGATAGCTTGGTAGATAAATTCAGTGATGGCCGTAAGCACATCGGCCGTAGATCGGGCAAAGCGGAAACCATACTGCTTGTCTGAGAGCAGATCATGGGATATCAGATGATTAATCACTTCGGTGTTGATAATGGCCTCAAAGACTTTGCCGAAGAGGGGTAGGAGACTGATAGGACGGTAATTGGAAGGGTTGGAGGGGTCACCAGAGTTCTTAAAGACAGGAACAATGGTTGAGGACTTCCAGCAGTCAGGAAAACAGGACTCCTTGAGGCAGCGGTTGTACAATTTAGAGAGGGCAGGCACCAGTTCAGGTGCGCATTTCTTCAGGACAATGGCTGGTATCCCGTCACCACCAGTAGCCTTGTGGGGATCTAAATTAGAAATAATGCCCAATACCGACGACGGGGTTATGTGCAATCCGTTCAAGAGGGCCTCAGTTCTGGGAGGGAAATCGAGCAAGGGTATCCCGGAAGAGTCTAGTGTTGAATTGGAAGAAAACTTCCGAGCAAAGCATTCGGCCTTGTCGGCAGAGGTGGTCAGGACCTCAAACTGATTAAACAGGGGAGGAATGGAGGGTTTGTTATTGTTCAGAACACTCTTGCAGAAGCGCCAATAATCTTTGGAGCCAAATTTGCGGGATGCAATACGTTCCTTCATCCGAGCAGCAAATAGTGACTTGGCATTGTCGAGGATACGCTTACACTCGTCTTGCCACCAATCTAGTAGTATGCTTGAATTCATAGTCTAGGTACCATAGAGAAACAATTACTATGAAAATATATCTAATAAAGGCAGAGGGAAGGTACTTTACAGTGATGGGAAAGTAACTGAAGCCAAGATGCCAGGTCAGTACTGATAACATTGTAGATTCTTCCTTTGGTCTTTATTGAGAATCTCTAAATATGGAGTAGAAGCACCAAACCAGATGTGGCAGCAATATTCTAAGCA
>OZ038488.1:42879034-42969034 GCA_964036315.1 Acanthosepion esculentum
ATCAATGCAAAACAATATTAAATGAAAATGAATCATAAAAACAGAATAATGAGCCACATAAATGTACACAACAGTTCATCTACTGATTATTACTATAAGAAAAAGTATTATCAAATTCAAAATTTAAACATATTGTAAGGTAAAAGACAGGCTATGCCTACAATTTACAGTCACTTAACTTCTTTGTTTAATAAGGAGTCTTTATCAGAAAATTGGATAATTTCTAAGTTTTCATGTAAGCATAGAAAACAGGGTTCATTTAAAGATCTACATGTTCTAGCTTTTTGAGATGATGGTCTTATGGTAGTTAGAAATTCTACTAAAATCAAGGTCGACAAATTAAGGGAAATGATTCATAGGGAATTAAAAAGCCTACTAAATCAGTTTACCAATTTTGTTATCTACTCATACTCATTTATTAAGAAAAGTTTGGTGACTGTGACAGAATGACTCCATAATCAATACAATCATATACTTAAAGTGACTCAAATTTTGTATAAAATTTACTGTCTCCATAAGTTCATAATTTAAGTATCATCTCTTTGCCAATGCATTATTAACAAAGAAAACAGTACTGAACTGTTTCATAATATCAGTCCTCCTATATGGCAGTGAGGGATGGACAATCTCTTCAAAGATGAAGACTTAAGCCAACAGAAATATGGTTCTACAGAAGGATGCTGAGAATAGCATGCACTAAAAATGTGGGTCCCAACAATGTTTTAGAGAAAATGGAAACAAAAATGTTTGGTTTATGGCATATCAACCTCAATGGGTTATTTCATACTGGGAATATTTTTTTTCAAAAATGTGTTGCTGGTATTAAAACCTATTTTTACACTTACATAATGTTTTGACCCCTCATTTGGGGATTAACTATTTGCTCATAGCTGGGACCCTAACAGGTGTTACCACCCAGATCAGGGTGGACTTGAGAACACCAGCAATTAAGAGGTGGTTCCACACTCCTCAAAACCTCCTGAGCAGAGGCCTTGCTGCTGGATGGAGTTTATTGTTATACCCAGGATGCCTCATTGGGGGTAACGTACACTCGGTGTATTCTGCAGCCCCAGCCAACAGGGCAGGAAACAAAAAGAACATTTATGTTTAGCATCAGACATGAAGAGAGAAAGCTTGGAAAATTTGATACTCACATGAAGAGAATGGAAGAGAGAAAGAGGAAAACAGTATATAACCTATCTAATGAGCTTGTGTCAGTATATGGAAGGACAGGGTTTAGGAGAGCTAGTGAAAAGACAAAACTTACTAAGTTACAAAGGACAGGAAATTGTGGAGAGCCATGTTTGCCCACGTCTTGACAGGGCATAGCACATAGAAGGAAGCATTTGCCAAGGAGTGTAATTTTAATACCGATATCAATTTGAGAGAAAAGAGTTAAATATTAACTACGCATATGACCTAGATATCAATGCAGACATCATTACCAATGGTACAAATCTCCAAAATCTGACCTTTGTACTAAAAAAAAACTACTGCCTTTTGCTGCGTACCAGGCCTCTTTTCCTTTCTTTTCCTTAATCTGCGTATGTATATGCACAAATTTGAATGCACTCACACTTGCAGAAAATTAAAAAGACAGACATGCATCACCTGATTAAAATCACTCAGAAAATGAAGAACATTTTTTCACTTAGATCCCCAAAATACAAAGCAATGAATTCTTTATTCTTTAGGAATAAATCACTGTAAACCAATTTAAAACATAATTAACGTGAAGAGATTCAAGAAAGGAAACAAAATAAGCAGGAAAAAACATTGATGCAAAAAGATGAAAGAGGTAACTTAACTTCCCATTTTCATATTAGTATGTATTGCACTTGGCTAATCATGTGACCCTTAATGGCCCCTGTGTGACATGCCATTCAGTACAGATTGCTTTAATTATATGTGCCATGCTTTTTGGGGGGGGGGATATTTCACTTTCAATTATTTCCCTTTCGTAACTCAACTCTCCAAGTTTTTGTTCCTTCTTTGGGTTAAGTCACTTTTGGGATTATCCACTGAACCATGTGGACTAAATAAAGGGCTTCGGTCAAAATTCTAACATGTATCAACTGAAGAAAGCCAGAGCATATGACAACTGAAACATCATGAATATGGCAATAAAGATGAGGACAACAGTCCACATGATGTAAACAGTGTAAATGACATGTATCATGTTTCTAAACTTTTGTCGTGTGTTTCCTTTGTATAAAATAAAAGCTTTCATTTATGTTCTCCCAACTTCTCCCTGGTCTGTCGTCATTTTTGTTTTTAATGCTTGGGCAAACTGCTGTACATATGGCAGGTACTATTGAGGCCACCCATATATATTTGGTAAACTCCAACAGGTGAAAAGTAATTGGGAATTTCTTGTGGTAAAGTGTGAGGGAAGCACTAAGGAAATTCAAAGTATTTCCTGCATATCCACAATTCAAATTCAATTTGTTAAAAATGTTAGGAAAAACTGTTACATTCTCCACACCTCGTGAGACCAGAATTCCTCATGTCAAGATATAAACGTAATCATTGTTCAATAACTCATAGCCATGAAGTTACAATTTATATAAACAGAGAGTATGTATGTAATTGCCCATCACATTATCATGGTTACAAACATTTACCGAAATTGATGCCAACACTCACATTTTATATATCAACATATATGACAACTGTTACTACTCACTAAAATAACCCACAATGCATCACTGACCTGTATATATAAAATAGGCAAGCAAAAACACAATGCATATGGACTGATGATTATGTTTAGCATGAAACAGATTGTTGCTTCTGAGCGTTGACTTCAATGTCAACTTTTTTATTTGCATATGCTCTATTTCTTATACTGAGCACTTTAGCCCATAAATATAGCATACCATAAAACTATATATATATATATAAAATGGACTCTCAGTTCATGAATTTAATTCCTGAAGACTGTTAGTTACATGAAATGTTTGAAACCAAAACTATTTTCCCCCCAGAGGAATCAATGTGAAATGGATGAATCCATTCCTGGACCCCAGATGATTGCTTATTTAAACTTTTACTTTGTGCACAAAACCAATGAAAATAATTAAATCTAACACAAAGATAAACAGATAAAATATAGATGAAAACTTAATTTTACTTTATGTGTACAGAGGAGAGTTGATGGCACAAGTGGGAGATTATGAAGAAGGAGAGAGATATTATTGTTCGGCAGGGGAGTCCCCTTCCATAAAAACATTGGGTAACTATCTTGCTGGGGGTCTCTTCTCTTCCTATTTTCTGTCTCTTAGCACCACCTGGGTCTGAGTCTCATGGGGCTTCTGTCTCAGTAGAAATTTGTAAAAGAAGATTTTTGTCAACATTTTAAAATGTTTCTAAACTGAGACATGGCATTGTCACTGAAAATGATTATGATGCAAGTTTCTACTGTTTTATCCGGAAGTGGTATTCCATGTAACCTTGCACAAATTTTACCAGCTAGTGTATTCATCGCTTGAGACAGCACTTGTCACCCAAGATGTCCTCTGTTTGGAAAATTTGTTTGCAAAGCAAGGTTCCACTATATATATTTAGAAAAATATGACAAACTGGAAAAGTTATTTTTGTGACACATTTCATCTGTTAGTATTTCATTGGAGTGGGCTTTATTGACGTTGCCATATCTATCATGTGCACAAAATGAGAGATAGTTTCAAAATGTTTTGAAAGAAATATCTCTCCTCACTCTCCTCAAATTGCCAAATCATCTGTATTCTTCTTTTTCTCGCCATCACCTTTGTCCATGACTATCACACACTGTAACAATATAAAATCTACCAAGAATGGTTGCTATATTGTAAGAGCCTAGATAAAAAATGATACTGTCACAGTGTGGGATACTTTGGGACAAAGGTGATGGAGAGAAAAAAGAATACAGATGATTTCAGCTACATTGAGGGGAAAAAAAATATTTCTCAAAACATTCTTTCAAAAATCTTGAAAATAACTGTGTCTCTTGTTTCATGCATATGTGTAGACATGGCAATGTCAACAAAGACCAGTCCGATGAAATCTTAACGAAGGAAATACATCACAAAAAAACCTTTCCAGTTTGTCATATTTGTCTAAATATTGTTTGATGACATATAAAATTATACAAAATAATATATCATTATATATATATATATATATATATGGTGGACACTCCTCTCGTGAATGATAAATGAGGGTCAGTAGTCAGTGGATGGTGCCTTTCATTTTACACTTATGCATGCTTATAGGGACTATTGTGGAGAAAATCATGTCAGTGTAATACTAGCCCAACCTTGCTGTGGGTGACAAAGCCATACTGACAGATTAAATTTGTTAAAGCAGGGTTTTGATGGTGTCTCTGCTTCAGAGCTTGATGAAGCTGATCACAAGTGCTTCACTCTGTATTCAAAACCCTTTAACTTAATGAAACATGACTTGTGCCACTCCTTTCAGTTTGATGCTTGGGCTTCCCAGGTTTTCAGATCAAAGTTGAGATGTTTCAAGTTGTCTTTCAGCTTGTCTTTATATATATATATATATATATATATATATATATATATATATGTGTGTGTGTGTGTGTGTGTGTGTACATTATTAAGACACACACACAAAAAAAAAGCAAGTGATACCCAAAGGAGCAAACTTAAGATTTTCCCCCGGAAAAAAGAAAGCTTAATGTTGCAGTGGTAGAGCATATATTAAAAAAAAGAAAGATTTGGTGTAGATCTGACCAACACAATTCTGTTAACACTTTTCATCCTCTAAAAGGACTTCATCAAAGTGAAGTAACATTCTTACAGTTGGAATTACATATGTATACTGGGGGAGGAGGGAGATATAAATATAAATTTCCGTTATAATTAAACACCAATGAGAAGTTTTGGAGTTTAAACATTTCTTTTAAGTTTTAAAATTTTTAATTTAAAAAACTTTTGGCATCCAACATGTATGTTTGTACAACGTAAACTGATCTCATTCAGTTTCCATATGATTTTAATTTTATTTATCTTACAAGTTTACATATTATAATGGCTGGCTACTCATTTGCAAGTATGCCCATTGGTTAAGGTGGCTAGCCAATCCCTGCTGCAGATTCCTGCTCGGGCACATTTGTGTTTTTTCAATACCCACAGAGACCACCTGTGGTTTATAGTACAACTATACTGAGCAGATATTAGTTACAGTTTTTGGAAAAGAGGGATCAATGGTTCAAACATGGCTCATATGCAGAAACTCTTCATCATAATGACTGTGTTCTAGCACAACTATCGATAGCCTTCCAATAGTTCCATCGGCTCAATTTCACTTACAAAGTTTGGGTCAACCTGTGGTGAAGTTTTCAGGCACTTTCCAAAGGTGCTGGCATCACTTCCCCAGACTGATAACATTAATAAGTTACATTCCTGATAAACTGACTATGGTGAAATTCAAAAATAGTTCTCATGTCTGGAAAGTGAACATTCCAACCACTTGGCTATGCATCCAATAAATTGACCCAGATATATTCAAACTTAACAGTGAGGCGATCATAAGTGAAATGGAGACCCTACCAGGATTTATTAATGGTGGGTGTAATCTTAACAATATAAGATACGCAGATGACACTCTGTTGATGACTGACATTGAAAGAAAACTACAGGACCTATTGGACAGGGCAGTAGAGGAAAGTGAGAAAAAAGTACTAATCATTAAGTGCAAGAAGACATCAAGTATGGTCTTGATCAATAGGAAAAACCCAAGATGTGAGTTAAGAATTGGTGATGTCAAAATCAATCAAGTAAAGAAGGTTTAAATACCTGGGGAGTATTATAACAGAAGATGGAAAATGCAACACTGAGATCCAAACACAGATCAGACTAGTGAAAGATGTATTCCAAATGCAAAGCAAAGTGCTGAGAAATGGAAAATTTTGCACTAGAAACAAGGAAAAGAGTGCTGGATTACTATGTGGTATTGATCTACTTATATGACAGTGAATGATTAACAATCTCCCTAATGAATGGGTATAAAACTGGAGGCAACAGAAATGTGGTTCTACAGAAGGATACAGAGAATTCTTTGATGGAGTGTGTAAGCAATGTAAAAGTCTTAAAGAAAATGGCAATAAAAAGAACACCTTGGATGCGTAATGATGAAGGAGGACTGAGGAACCCTCACAGGGCATAGTTGGGACAGGATGGCTATAAGAAGACAGCAATCCACCTACCTGACAAGCTGGTGTGAATAGATGGTAAAACGAGTGGCAAGAAACTTAACAGAAGTAGAAAAACTGCTAAGGGCCACAAGGCAGAGGAAATTTTGGAGAGCTATGATTGCCCGTGTCCTGAAGAGATGTGGAACATAGAAGGAAAAGATGTTTGTAGTACAGTAGGACATCAACCTCTTGATGATATGATTATTTTCTCTTTCAGTTACATTGCTATCCAACAGTTGTTGTTGGAAGTTTTTTACCAGTAGCAAGTGTAGTTTTTTTGGCTCTGTGGATTTTTTAATCTTGTTTTCTAGCATTGAGGATGAAACAATGTGGGTAGTGAAGAAGTTTGAATGTTTTCTCAATATATTTCTCTTCTTCCCTCTGGGCTACATATCCAAAGGGCACTGAGGTAGAATCCTATGACTAATCCTGATTTTATTTTTGATTGTGGTGTAAGCAGAAATTAATTTGATTGATTTTATTTACACAGGACAATGACATAGCGGGTAAAAGTATTGATTTGTGAATTCAATGACATAGTGGTCATGATTTCAATCCCTGGCTTCAGCAGTATGAAACTTACACTCAGTGGATATGAACAAGAAATAACTGAACAGTACTAAATAAAAATAAGAACTAGATGAGATATCCCTAGACATGAGAAGTGGGATGAGAACAGTCTATCTCTGTAGATTAAATAAAGTGTTCAGTTCAGAATTCCCTGAAGTTTGCCCAGATTGATATACACCTGAAGAAGGACAGAGGCCACAATGACCAAAAGTGGTGACATTGTGGTTGTGAGTTCAATTCCTGGGTTGGGCAGTCTGTAACTGCACCCAGTGGAAATGTGCGAGAAATAACTGAACAGTACTAAATAAAAATAAGAACTAGATCAGATATCCCTAGACATGAGCAGTGGGACGGGAACAGTCTATCTCCATAGATTAACTAAAGAGTTCAGTTCAGAATTGCCTGAAGTTTACCCAGATTGATATACACCTGAAGGAGGACAGAGGCCACAATGACCAAAAGTGATGATAACAAAAGGAGGACAATAAACTGAATATAAATAATTTAAATAATGATAATTCCTCATCCCAGAAATTAAGACTAAAATAGATTGTTTTCTGATAACCTCTAAATAAGATGTTCAGGAAAGCTAGAGATTTGTTTATTACAAATTCTTGTCGAATTTGATTGTAGGTTCAACCTTAAGTTTCTTTATTATGCCTAACAGAATTATATTATAAGAAAGATGACAAGCGGTATGTATGTAGACGCATCCCCAAATCAACATATGAAAAATCACCAAACAATATCCACTAGATATAGACAAACTTATGAATATACATTATCATCTGAATCTCATATAGACACAAAAGAATTATTATACACTTGCAGACATAAAGGAATATTTATGGTTTTTCAGTTAGGGTTGGAATCCATTAATTTCTCGAAACTTTAAAAGGACACATCTCTCCTTGAATTTAGAATGACATAAATTATCCTAACATTTAACAAGTCAAATGCATGTGAAACCTGATTAACCAATGGAAATCAAATGACACAATAGTAAAACTACAAGAAGTTCTTTCTTCTTTTCTCCATATCTTATTCTCTGATAAAGCTTTAATAAAAGTGAAACATATTAGATTGATAAATGTTTCTTATTTGTTCATTATCTATCATTCTGTCAGATTCTGATCCATATTTGATCTGTATTAGATCTCAACTCATGTATGTAGAACCCTATTAAAAAATTGTAGAAAAATTCAATATAAGTAACATCACTGAAAACCTCAATTAACACATTTCCCCATTTGCCTTTATTAACAAATCAATGATGTTATTTCAAACACACTGAAGCCTTTGAATAATTAAATAAATATGTCTGCTATGAAATTTGAAAGATCACTCCAGAAAATGATCAACAATATTTTCCCTCTTAAAAATAGATATTTAAAAATTGTGAAAAATATTTATTAACTAATAAACTTCTGAGTTTAGTAACCTAATTTTTAGCTTCTTCAAATCTATCCATTTTCTATAAATATTCATGGTGTTATGTTAGTTTTTCAGTAAGCCTTTGGCCAGAGTTCAATGTTCATTGTTGTGGACAAGCTGAATTCTCAAACCTTTCATACAATTAGTCAACATTTGAAATATTTATCAAGTAACTTCTTGCAATAGCATCATGATTTAAAAGTAAATTAAGCACACTTGAAACATACAAATAGAGTTATATAAACAGTATGTTAGCAGTAGTTATAACACGGGTTCACCCACTGAAATGGTGACTACTAGAAAATTACACACATTCATAAAACAATTTTTTTTTACAGCTTATCAACCATCTATAGGTTATTTAAAACCAGAAAATATTTTTAAATTGTGAGGTTTTTTTTTGTAAATAATGATTTACTGATACAAGTCTATCATAATATGTAAATTTATAGCTCACTTGCATTTACATTTCATATAAATAAGTAACAAATCAAATCCAACAGGTGTCATTTGACTTAAAACAGTGCTCTCAAAATTTTGCAACAAACATTTTTTTAGTTTTTTATTTAGCAGTTGTACTCAGTAAATGAGTGAAATATGAGTTTTATCAGATTATCTACCATATGACAATGTCCACTAATTAACCTATAGCTGGGGGGAGAAGAGGTGGATTCATACCTTTCCCAAAGGTATATGCACGTAAGTGAATATAACCAGACTAGAATTAGAACTTGACTCTGATTTTCAATTCAGAGCTGTTATCCCTTACAGCACACACACAGATAAGCTTGCAGCATCTGGTATTCCCAAACAGAATTGACCAAGCTCAGCGTTGCTTAACTTCAATGATCATTTGAGAACTGGCATTTCAACATGATATGGCTGTAAGCCAGCATCCTCAGTAGTGAATATGATAGAGAAAAGACGAGAAATTATGAACATATTGTCTATGATACATTCTTTTTCTTTACATTTATATTAACTGTTCAGTGACTGTGTGATACACTGGCTAAGTGTTTTGTTGGTTTAACTTGATTCTTTTTTGTTAATAACATTCTAACGAACTACACAATATTTTGTTCTTTATATAGACACATATTAGACATGCAGATAATATGCAACTGACCTTATATCTCTCTGGTATTTCTAACAGAGCACCCAGAGACCACATAAGAGCAAACACAATTAGGTTTCCCAGGTGACTTGAACTAATGTCTTTATGCTCTTCTTCCCTCGGTATCAACCCTTCCAGCAAATCAATGGCTTGACGGACGTAATTACATTCAAGCAACTGAAAAAGAAAAAAATGATGTGATTAAATTTGTATCAACTGAATCAAAGATTATGCACTTTGAAAAGAAATACACTTTATTAAGTCATGAGTAATTTCCATTTTTGGAATCGTGATGACGAATATATCAATCTAATTAGCAGGTGATGAAGAATAGATTACATACACAAGGTAGTGGATTGATAATGATATATATATCTACAATTGACCCCAAAAGCTGAGCTTCATGAAAGAAAAGTAACATTGTTCATGCACCTGATCATCAGGATATTATTCATTTATAGTTCTTAAAACACAATGAAATGCACAGTTATACATCCAGCAACTGCAACATGTCCATAATAGTGAGGTTGAAAAATGACCTTTGCTCATCAATAAGAAAAACATTGTTCTCCTCCATGACAATGCATGACAGCAAGAATAATTCAAGAAAAGATTTTGGAACTCAACTTGTCCAATTTACCCAGCATATTCACCTGATCTTGCATTTACCAATTATCAATTTTTTTATCAATGAAAATTTATATGATGAAGTAAACTTTCTCTAATGAAAAACAAAGTCAAGAATTTGTTGAAAACCTTTTCGTATCAAAACTGCAGGAATTCACTCAGAAAGTATTGGAAAGCTGTCTGATAAATGGTAACAGTCATTTGAAATAGCAGGGAATATATAAGTAAATAAAATAGTATTTGGTAAACAAAAATGGTAATTATTTAAAACTCAACCTATGGCGATTAATGTGTACATCCCGCAGGGATCACTCCTCAGACTAACCCTATTTTTGATTTACATAAATGACCTAAATGACCCTATTTTTGATTTACATAAATGACCTAAATGACCCTATTTTTGATTTACATAAATGACCTAAATGACCCTATTTTTGATTTACATAAATGACCTGCCTAAGAATCTTCTCAGATTATCTGTAGACATCTACACCAATGATATAACTATATACCAGTGCACCTCTAAACTACACAGTAGGGCAAAAACTGGCTGGTTACATTCAATGCCTCAAAAACCAAACTCGTTCACATTCCATCATCACTGATCAGACTCTGAACCACCATCAGTCATGATAAACAGATATCCCTTTGAGGAGGCGCTGTGCCTTGAGAGAGTATTGGGCCTTAAACCCACACATGACCTCAAGTGGAACTTTAACATACAAGTTACCACTTATGATACAAGTAAAATGGTCGGCTCCCTGCATCACTCCAGTAAATACCTAACTCCACATGCTATCCTCTACCCAATTAAACTGGATATCACATGTAAGTCCAAGAGAAAATAACCCCATCAACTTGATGCTGATGTTTCACATGACACTACTTATAAATGAAACGTTCGGTAGAGAGTACAAATAAATAAAAAGTTTGATAACAATTAGTGAACTTGAGAAACCTATTTTTCTGAAAAATATTTTTAATAGAAAGATTTTACAAATTTCAACTGACAGTAGAGCAGTGAATGCTAAATATTTCCATATATTACTAATATTACTATTACATCAGGCACAAATTAAAACCAAGGCAAGCCTAATGACCTTTTGATGATCTTTTCTGTGGACATTCAATATCCCCTATTCGGATTCGACTTCCTAAACGATTTTGGTTTATTAATAGATTGCCAACAGAAAAAGATCATAGTGTTTAAAGAAGCTAAAAACATTCAATGATTATCAACTTAGTCGTAAATAATATATATCAATAATAATTGATTTTATTAAAGGCTTTATAAAAATATATCCCAACATTATATCCCCACATACCAACCCAGCAAGCACATATGCAGGAGTATACCATAGAATTGATACAGTCAGTCATGCTCCTACTTTTGCTAAGGCAAGACAGCTATTAGAAGAGAAAACTTAAGCACTAAAGAAGGAATTTTCAAAGTTGTAGAGTAATGGTGTCATTACACCTTCTGAAAGTGAATAAGCCAGCCAAATGTAAATTTCAGATGCTGCAGTGATTGCCGCACATTAAACATCATTAAAAAAGTGATAAATACTCCATCCTGAAAATTAATTCAATTGCTGATAAACTAGCCAACAAAACAAGATCCAGCAAAATTGATCTGTTATCTGCATACCACCAAATCAAAAAACAACCAGATGATATAAAAAAAACCCCAGCACATTCCTCCTCTCAGATTGCATGAATACAAATACATGCTATTTGGACTAAAGAGTACAGTATCCACTTTTCAAAGATACGTGGACAAGATTTTTCAACATGTTGACTGTGTATTTACATACATTGACAATATTATTTTCAGCAATGATTCTTCAGCAGACATAAAAAAAACATTGAAACAGTTATAAAAGTCCTACATGATGATAATCTTAAAATTTCAAAGTAAACATTTGATGTGACTTAACTCGATTTTTTAGGTTATAATATTAACTCTGATGGTATAAACCTACACAAAATAATTTTAGTGCATTACATAATTTTCGACCTACTAAGGACAGTAAGATTTTTGTCATTTCTTAGGCATGGTAAATTTTTATAGAAAATTAATCCCAAACTTTGCAAAAATAGTCATACCATTAACAGAAAAATATCTGTATGCAGTAATACTACATTTACATTAAATGACTTAGAATTGCAATCTTTTAACAATGTTAAAAAGAGAATTAGTGAATTTCCATCCTTAGCTCACCAACGGTCTGGCTCTACTAAATATCAGTTAATTCAAATAGCAGTAATTATGCAATTGGTGCCGCCCTATATCAAGTAATAGAAGGAGTGTCAATTCTAATAGGTTTCTTCTCTAAAAAGTTTACTCGAACAAGGTATTCAACTTTTCATAAGGGACTTTTTGCAGCATATTCAGCTATGTTGTATTTTAAACACATTATTGAAGGAAAACAAATTTTATTTTTAACTGACCATAAATCTTCATGTGGCACATTCCATAGTCTAAACCCTGCTAAGTCAGATAACAGCAATTAGCAATATATATCAGACATAGGCCACATAAAGAGAGATCAAAACGTTATAGCTGATTGCTTGTCTAGACCTGCCCTAACAGTTATGAGAGATCTATGTGACTTGCCAGCTATAGATGCTGCATAACATAAGGAACCTGAGTTACAAAAATTTCCAGACTTAGGAAAATTAAATTTTAGTACTGGCAATAATTTACTGTGATAATACTATTGGTTTAACCCAGATCATAGATATCTGGTGAATTATGAAAATCTAATTTAAAAATTATTCACAAAATATCACCCCTAGGAATTAAAAACATCATGTAAAATTATCAAAACAAGAATTTTTTTTGTCTTATATGGACAAAACAATAAAAGACGTGTAATAAAAAGCAAAATTTGGAGACATACTAAATCTGCTATTCCTCCTATTGAATTATCTACTATTTGCTGTAATATGGTATACTTAGATTTAATTGGTCCACTCCCTGTTATGAGGAGGCATTATGAAACATAAAATACAACTTACAGATACATATTAACCTGTATTGACTGCACAACTAAATGAATCAAGGCAGAACCATTACCAGATATAACATTATGATCTGTTCCATTTCAAGTCATAACTGATCATGGTACTCAGTTTGAGAGTGAATTATTTTCAGAGATAGCCTCAATAGCTGGCTTCTATAGATTATGCATGACTAGTTACCATCTATAAACTAAGAGAATGATTGAACATGCAAATAGAAGACTTAAGACAGCATTAATAGCTAAAAAGGAACCATGGCTGAACGCCCTTCCAATTAATGGGTATCCGTGCTGCACCTAATTCTTCTAATACTTCACCCTTCTTTACAGTTGCACACTTATGATTCCTCAGTTGCTAGTAGATGATACTAACAATAACATAGGTAATCAGAAGTTCACTAAGGAGCTATAACATACCTTACACTCCTTACATTCGACAGACAAAGATTATAGCTCTGTAAATCAATTACATCAATACGTTTGTGACAATACATGTTAAAGTATATGGCTAAGAGTAGACAGAGTTTACAAGCCTTTGGAAACACCTTACACTGGCCCTTTTCAAGTGTTACATAGAACTGACAAATATTTTGTAATTAAAATAAACAAGGAGATGCAGTCAATGATATCAATAGATAGATTAAAGACACAAGAGACACATAAAAGTGATAAGCAAGTAATAACTGAAAATCTACCCCAGTGTGATGATATAATGGATACAGAAAGCACAGACATAACTAGTAAGCCTAGTCATAGAAAGGTAGAAAGGTTTCTTGGAAAAGAGACAACCAATATCACTACTACTAGACTCTGCTACTAGGTGGGAGGTTTGTTGCAAGAGACAAAAAGTTATCTCCTCTTGACTATTAAAAAATAAACAAAAAAAACTAATTTTCGATAAGCACAAGAATTAAAAATGGTCACATGAGCTGATGAGAACTGCATGAGACATTGTTAGGCATGTAAATTAAACAGTGTTTTTAGCTCTCAACAGATTCTTTTACTTTATCTTGGAATTGCCATACATTCTTAAGGAAATATAGGGAGTGGTTCCCTATTGTCTTCTCCATGGTTTAGAATTCAAAATTTTTCTTCTCTCTTCAGTAGAGTTTGTTATATTTATTTATGCACAAATACCCTTGGAAAAGTTATGAATATCTCTCCTAGCACCAGCTATGGGTTAAATAACAAAATTTATGTTTGGAAAAATCATTGTTCTTCTAAAAAGAAAGTTAATTATTCTTACAGTTTAACAGCTTTAAATAACTCACAAATGGTTGATAAGCCATAAAAAGTATCAAACCAAATCAATCAATTCTTCTCTTTGACTGGTTAGCACTCAAGACTAAAGAGCCCAGAATATTCTACTATTTAATCCATAGCTGGGAGCATATAAATTATAATTTAATTAAAGAAGCTGGTAATAATTATAGGTTTTGAATAAAATGCCCTATTAAATATAGGTTTATAAATATCTGAGAGTTATAGGAAAAGAAAACTATAGGAAATATGCAAATTGAAAACATTATTTTTTTATTCAGTATACTCACTTCCATTTTGGGTGAAAGGTTTTGGACTAAATATGTATAAATCTGTGGGAATGAATCCTGGAAGGTAGAATATATAAAGTCTTTTTGGGTTGGTGGTCTGGTCTGTAGCCAACCTGAAAATAGACAAGAACTGGATAATATGAATAACTGAAAATACTTCCTTTCTTGTCATATGGAACGCACTGTTTCTATGCAACATAGATCTCTTTCTAAGCATACCTTCTATCTTACACTCTGTTGATTAGATTAAAGATGCAATGTTAATAATTAAACATTCCTGTTTGACACCCTAGTCCCCTGATGACCTCAGAATGAAATATAAATGATTATAAATGATTAAGATTACAAATCAAAATAATGTTAATATATTTAAAAAAATCTTGTTTTGTGAACTTTGGCTAATTACAGTTGCTTTGCCTACTTTTGTGTTGCATATATTGTTTTCTTAGTATTATTTTTTTTGACCAGTTCTTTCCTTTTCTTTTGTTATTGTTTCTTACAAACTTTGCCAGTTCTGTTTGTTGAGCATTTCTGTCAATTACATTTAATCATGGCCAATTACTCTACAAACTAAACTACTATCTTTAAGGTGTAACGGGACTGGATGTGCTGTGAGCAAAAGAGGGATAAGTGGGCTTTATTATCATGTAACATGATATTTTGGGAATATTTAACTGTAATCTTAACTTTCTCCAACCACTGAATTTTTTTACATGCTTTTGTGGCAGGACAAATCATGGCTGCTTCACCATGACAATGCATCTGCTTATAATGTTCTCAGCATCCAGCAGTTCCTGTCCGAGAAGAACCTCGCCATACTGAAACAACCTTCTGATTCATCTGATTTTGCTCCCTGCTACTTTCTTCTTTTACTCAAGCCCAAGAGGATCATCAAGGGGACCCATTTTGAAGGCCATGTAACTCATTGGAGCTGAGGAGCATCCAAGAAGAATTCTTCCCATAGAACATAGAAGGATGGGAAAATACATTCGACTCAAGGGGGATTACTTTGAAAGGGAAACCATGTAGTTTGTTGTTTGGAATTGAAATAAATTCTTTATAATATCAGTCCTGTTACTTTTCTGACAGGCCTTGTACATTACAAGGACTACTGCATGAGTGAAGTAGTATATGAAAACTGACTGCTCAACAGATAAATATAGAGCTACATTAGTTGGATTCTTTGGTTGATTAGATATTGGGTTGTTTAGGGAAATTGACTATTTAGAAAACAACAGTAGAGAGGTAGAGTAATATATCTTTTGTCATTCTGGGTAATTTTTTTACCTTGCTGTCTCTCCTTGTCACTGTTCAGCCATGCATTTACATAAGCTCTTTTGAAAGGTAATTTGATTTTTCTATTAAGATATGAATTCTAATCTTTCTATCCTACAAATAATATGGGAAACACTATTCATGTTCTTATTTCTCAATATCAGTTTTTCTTTCATTGTGTTACCTTGTAAATATGTAGCATGTTCATCCCCAGTTGTTGGTGCACACTGACATGAAAAGAACTGAAATGCAATGTCGTTTAATCATATTGGCCAGTTGGTGAGAAGCTTAACCAAGATTTACATTGTATATCTACATTATTCCTCCCAACATGCAAATATAATTTTTTTTCTCTTGTTTTGTTAGTTATATTGTTCTTTATATGAAAATATGTAAAATTCCTCCACATGTTGAAATGTCTTTCTTTAAAAAATGTCGAGTTCATTTTTCATTGACATTCTTTCCCCTATCAGCTGTAACAAGTAAAAACTCCTCACACTCCTCATCCTCAACTGGTGACTGCAGCAACCTCATCCATTTCAAACCTGTAGCACACATTTGTTCAATTGAAAAGAAAAAAAACAACTTTTTATACCTTGCAGGATTGGATCCCAGTTCAAAATTGAACTACTCATAAAGACCATCCCATTTCTGGAGACAGTAGCTGGGGAGGCATTGTCAATGTTGTGGACTTCAAATATGATTTTGCAGTTGGGAGCCATTGGAATACGATCTCCATTAGCAAGGGTCAAAGTTCGGTTGTCATCCAAAACTGAATTCAGATTCTCAATCCAAATTGCATCAACAGGTCCATCAAGAACAATCCACACATGTTCTCCCTGAGGATTTAAAATAAACAAAATATTAAATGAATCCATTCCAATGTAAGGAATTTAAAAAGAGGAAGAAACATTTAGAACATCGTCTATTAAGTAACATGCAAAGACAAACATCAATTTATTTGCTTTTTCACTCTTTTCTATAAAAGACAATGCGAGTTTATATATTTAGTGTTCAGGCAGTTTGAATTTGCTTACTTGCTAATGAGATATTCCATTGTTACAATAACAGGAAGTAATACACGTTGCCAAGAAGTGAACATGCTTTGTGTTAACAGAATATTTCATTACTAAATAAGTGAGATCAGGTTGCTAGTACATGAACTTTTATTTCTTTTTCTGTTAGTTTTGTATGTTTTTACTTTTTATGATTTAAAAACAAAATTATTTTTTACATAGTGAAATAGAGTTAATTATATAAAATAATTATCCAAGCTGGCTCATGTGGAAAAGAAACTAATTGCAAAAGTACTTAGGGCAGTCATTTTTATGGTACTGGTCATTTAAACTTTAAGTGGATATTCATAATTTTAATGATTTAAAATGAATTATTCTTTCTTATATATATATATATATATATATATATATATATTCACGCAAACAAAAATATATCATGATTACTAGTTAAGCACTAAGTAAGCTGATGACAACCATTTATTCCTGTCTTGATAGTAAATCTGATCAGTTTGATGAGGTTAAATTGGAAGTCAATCTAAAAAATGACCTACAGTCAGTTGTTAACTGAGACAAGGAAAGGCTTGTCAATTTTAATGTCTCCAAAACACAAATTCTCTCTATTAATTACCTGAAAGACCCTTTCTTGCATCCGATCAGCATAGCTGACACTAATCTCCATGAGAGTGACTTGTGTCTTAGATTAATATTCTCAGATTACATGAAGAGGAAAGATTATATTGAATCCATTGCTTGGTTTGCTGCTGAGAAAGTTGATTCATTCTGTTGTATGAGACAATTTTTCTCTCCAGAATCTATCTTACATATTTATAAGCCTACCATTCATCCATGCTATGAATATTGCTGCCACATCTGGTTTGGCATTCCTGTCATATATTTAGAGATTCTTAATAAAATCCAAGGGAAAATCAGCAATATTATTGATCCTCACCTGGTGTATCGGCTTCAGTTACTTTCCTACTGTTATAACCTAGCTTCTCAGTGGCTTTTCTATAAATACTTTCATGGCCGCAGTACTAGATTGGTAGCAAGGTCACATCAATTCACAGTTGAATTGGGTAGATGTAACCCTAAGTTCTATGCTAACAGTTCCTACTCCCTTCCAGCTCTGTATTTCCCAACCAATTTTGATCTTCAAAAATTTAAATACAATGTCAATCATTATCTGCTGTCTTTTTGATTACTCATACAGAATGTGGGGGAATGCTCACCCTCATCTCAGTATCAAACATCCACCTCCTTCGTGTCATCAACAAACAAAAAAATCTTGATCACTTTAACAAAAATAACTTCTTAATCTCATGAACAACAAGCAATATGGATTTCACTCTTCTAGGTCCATTGCTGCTGTCCTGTCATGACACAGTATCAGTAAGACATTCAGTAATAAACTCACCGTGAGAGTGATTACATTAGATATTGCTAAGACCTTTGGCAAGGTGTGGCAGCTATTGAATTTTTGGAAGAGTCTTTACAATTATCAAGTTCTTCCTATCAGGTAGGTTCTTGAAGGCCATTGTCAATGGCCAGATTTTTGATGCCTATAAGATCAATGAAGATGTCCCACAAGGTTCACTACTCGATTGTATCTTCTTTTTGTATTATACTAACAACCTACTGAATAACATTCTTGGATTGTTATTAAATACCTATGCAGATGATATCAGTTTATGTGTGCACCTCAGAAAATCTAAATAACCAGAGCCTGGCAGCTCATCTCTCATCTGAACAAGATCTAACAGTCCAGTGGTGGGAAAATTGACCTTGTAATTTTCAAGCTAGTAAATTAATATTACCACCAAGCCGACCCTAAATGATGAATGGTTGCACGCTCAATGAGGCTTCTTGCTCTGAATTTTTTTTTAGTCAAGTTCACCCCAGATTTCAAGTGGAACTCATATATATATATTATATATATATATATATATATATATATATATATATATATATATATATATATGATCTACTGCTAAAGACCACTCCAGAAAGTACCTGACTCCACCTGCTCAGCTCTATTTCTAAAAGAAACAGACCAGACAAAAAAAAATGGAGTACTGCTGCCATATGTGGGCTGGACTGTCTAATCCTCTCTTTCCAGCCTTGACAGAGTTCAAAATCATTTACATGACCTTGTAGGTGATGTATTATTATCATTTTCACTGAAGACTATTGTCCTCATCTTTGTCACATTATTTATTACAACGTTTCGGCTGTTGTACGCTCCGACCTTCTTCAGGTAGTTGGAATGTTGAACTCAACCCTTTATTTCGCTCACTGGGGTAGACTGTTCTAGTACCATGTGCCAAGTTTTATGGATGTCAGTTATCTCCTGTTAATTCCCCTCTCCAAGTTCTCCACTGCCTTAACTGGGTATTGAACTCACACTCTGAGTCCTGTCACTGGATCTAACTAATGTCTTTATCCACTGTGCCATGTGTCCTTGAGGACACATGGTTGACATTCCAACCAGCTGAAGAAGGTTGGAGTGTACAACGGCCGAAACCATGTGATAAATATGGCAACAAAGATGAGGACAACAGTCTGAATAATGTAAATAGTGTACATAATATAATCTCAGAAATATAGACAGATAATGATTTGGACAATTCTACACACACATACATACATTTGATGTAATATACAAACCATGGAACGACTGATAACTTGTACATAATTCTATTGTCATAATTTTAAGTATGTTTTTGAGAGCTTTTGAAATTGATAATCATCAAGTTTTTTACAAGTAGAACATACTTGAAAACTTTGGTTCTCTCATGTCTAACACCAAGTTGAGATGATTGTGACTAATTGAATCATTTTTGCTTTCCTGTGTCTTAAAAAGAAACTCACCTTTGAATCCATGATGTCAAGTCTAGTGCGACATTTACTGAACCACCTTGTAAGCTGAACTCAAAAATACACCCACTGCATCCCCATTCAGTGGGTCAAACACCCACAAAATAGGGTCACCTGTTTACTGTAGCCATGTCTACCTTTTTGTTCCTTGTGAAACTAAACTTATATTTAAGTTTTTGAATTTTGTGCTAAACAAACCTATGTCAGCCTATCTATTATTTATCGAATCAACAGAATTTAATATTAAATAACCAGGGAAAATTGTTGATATGCTGCAAAAACAAAGCAAACACTATGACCATGACCATTCATTACTTTCTATAAATAAAAAAATGAGTTGTCTAGGATTTTTATTAACCTTCTTAGACTTTAAAGTCTTTCTCCAAAGAGTTGAAAAAATGCCATCTGTCCAATCATTGGTAGCCACATCCAACCTTCCAAACATCTGGGGTGCGGTGATAGCTTTAGGGTTCATGCGCATCTCCTTATGTACCATTCCACACTCTGTGAGTGCCTTCTGAAGTACGTAGATACATTTGGTCTTACCAGCTCCACTTGGACCCAGTGTCATCATTCCATGCCGAACTCTCTGCGTCTCATATAACTGGATTAATTTCAGTACCCACGGTGAGTGAGCAATCAAACCTGCTTCAGCTACCTGTTCAATAAAAGAAAGAATATTAATGATATGTTAAAATTAGATCAGAACAAGAATGGCTATTTACGTGTTACACTGTTTCACTTGCTTTGCTTTCATGCAGCATTCGTTTTTGGTCATCCACCGATCTATATCAGTAAATAGCTCACTTCATGGATGGATCAGTTATAACAAATTTAGTATAGAAGATAAGGAAATTGAATATCAAACAGGCTGTGCTAGAGGTAGTTTCATATAATACCACAAGGTACTTCTAAGTCAAAACATTAATCCCTTCTCCACCAATTATCTTGAGAAAAACCTTTTATTTTCAGACAAATTCTTTTATTTGTTTTTAATATAGTAACTAAGAAACTGAGGCACCTTGAAGTACCCAAGCAGTGGCTAACACCTCTACCAGACGTATAAGTTGACAAATGGACTCATTTCAAGTTCAGAAGGGCATAAAAAGAATCAAGATCAATGTATAAACACATCTGCTGCTGGTTTTTGAATGTTGTGTTTTGGATATGTTTATTCATCTATGTCTGGTATGTTTGGTAAAAATATATATATATATATCTACACCAGAGAAGGGGTTACCCTAAAAACTCAAATCATGTTCTTAAATAGTCTTGTCAGATCTTTGCTTTGATATGGATTACACTGAATAAAAGAAACCATATCTCTTGAAGACTTCAACAGCATAAAAAACTAAAATAGATATTACATGCAACTTGAAGGGAAAATAATGATGATCCACATTACTTCAAACAAAAGATTAGGAAGGAAACCCCTATCAATACTGGAAAGAATAATTTACAGTAGACTTACAAAATCTCTTCTCCAGAATAATTGTTTTAAGAGAAAGATTTTATAAATTTCAACCAAAAGTAGCACTGGCTGTTTGATAAATGAATGCTGACTATTTCCATGGGAGGAAATGGTTCCTATTGTCATTACCATATATCATTTTAAAGTTCTGAATCTTCTTATATAGGCATAGTTTGAATTTTTGGATTACCATATATACCCATGTTTAATCCAATCTGAATACAAGTCAACCTCCCCTATTTTTTGTCTGAGTAATGAACAAATCATATGGAAAATCTGAGGTGGCTAATGAACATATTAATGTACCAATATCAAGTTTTGACAACATCACATACGGCTTGTGTAATTACTATTATATATGTATGTTCAATTTCTGGAACAATTCAAGGATAATGGATCACCTCTATAAATACTAATAAATTGGAACATCAGTGCAGACAGGTCTCTCGGCCTGCACATCAGTGCAGACAGGTCTCTCGGCCTGCACATCAGTGCAGACAGGTCTCTCGGCCTGCACATCAGTGCAGACAGATCTCTCCGCCTGCACATCAGCGCAAACAGGTCTCTCGGCCTGCACATCAGTGCAGACAGGTCTCTCGGCCTGCACATCAGTGCAGACAGGTCTCTCCGCCTGCACATCAGCGCAAACAGGTCTCTCGGCCTGCACATCAGTGCAGACAGATCTCTCGGCCTGCACATCAGCGCAAACAGGTCTCTCGGCCTGCACATCAGTGCAGACAGGTCTCTCGGCCTGCACATCAGTGCAGACAGGTCTCTCGGCCTGCACATCAGTATAAACATAATCTTTGTCCATCTTTTCACCAACCTGCCAATGACATTCCGATATTGCATTTCTGTTCTTGTTCATGTCAGTAAGCACCAAAAACTGGAAAAGACCTGCTACATGTTGACAATGTAACAATAAGTCAAAATGCACATCTTGTCAAGAAATGAGAGTTTGCACCCTATTTCGATGTCTAGGTTTTTTTTTTTATTCAGGGTTTGTTTGTTTAGTCTGGTTGTGTAGGAAGGTGACATTTGAGACAACTTCTTCTATGTCAGTCTAAAAGATCAGCTCTTCCTCACTACCAACTCTGGCTGGTAATATAAACAAGTGCCCTCCCTCTGATCCTGACCATAAAGATCCTGAAAGCAAAGACTTACATATCATTTTACTTGAATTTAAATTTTGCCATTAAGCTGCTGAAGCCACCTGCAATCTCAGAAATGCTTAACAACTGGAGTGAGCTTCAAAATGCATACATCAATAGTTCTAAACATTATCATCACTTGATTCTCCTAAATGACACAAATTTTTATTTGCCAACAAAGTGCTAAGGACAGTTTTGTAAATTCATACTGAAACAAACACTTGTGTATTGGAAGCAAAGCTAGAGTTTGCACATACAAGTCAAGAAATATCTATCATCAACGTCAAGAAAATGCAGACGTGGGTGCCTCCTGATTTCACTGATGGTGAGCAGCATGCAATTATGTTGTTCATTTTTTTTTTTGTATAAAGCCTGGGAGCCACTGAAGGTAGAGTGTTACAGTAAGAATCAGTTTATGTGGATTGGTGAGGATGATAATGGTTAACCCTAGAATTGAACAGGTTAAAATTGTAGTGATTGGGGAAACATTCTCTTGGGAGTTGGTTCCACAGAAAAGTAGTTTGTGGGAAGAAGCTGAGTGGAACTTACTTCTCACCATTAGAATACAGTGGGAATGTGGGTGGTTGGCTACAATGTAAGTGGCATGGCAGGTTCTAGCAGAACCGAGGAATGCAGTTTATCCAAGAATTTTACATAGAAGTAGCAATAAAGCAGTAAGAGGTGAAATGATTAAAAAACCTAAAAAAAAAAAAACTGTACAAATGTTTTTTATGACCCTATAAGTAATAAAAGAATTTTCTTTTAATTTTCATAATGGCAGAATTGAAAGTGGGCATTGACAGGTTAAATACTTACCTGGGTGGCAATGGCAGCTTCAATGGCCGGGTATCCTGCTTTGTCAAGGGTCATTCCAGGGAATAAATCATCAATTAAGGACATGAATAAAGGTTCATCTTCATCAACCTGCATATTTAAAGATAAATGTTATTAGAAAACTGTTGTGTATCATATAATTCAAAATGCATGAAAATCACATTTGAAAAGATTTCCAGATATTTGCAAAACTTAACATAGGTAATTATGCACTAATTTTTTTAACTGAAGACAACAGATATTTCTCATGAAAATTAACGTTCAAATCTTGACATTTTTTTTATTACAAGTGCTACTGATACACAACTATCTCAGCCACAGTTTAAAGAAATGTTTATATATATATATATATATATATATATATATATATTATATTTTAAAACATTTTTATGTTTATACATTCTTTTTTTATAGAATCAAATATTTAAGTAAATGCTCTGTTTATAATAAACAGTATTAACCACATTTACCAGCCTAAATATCCAAGAAATTGTCATAGAAAATATGTATAAACATAAAAATGTCTTAAAATAATTGTCAGACTTTGTCCATTTCATATATATATATATATATATATATATATATATATATATTAGCTGAAAAGCTGGCCTATCAGGCGGCATTTAAGCTAGCTTCTGCAGAGGGCTCTCGACTAGACCTTCATCACAAGAGGTAGGGAGGAGTAGATGTGATAAGCAACAGTAAACTACAGAAGAACTCAAAATTGATTGCTGCATTTAAGTATTGCATTAATATTTAAGCTTACCATTTGAAAGTTTAATGATAATTCTTCTGCCGCCACTTAATTTAAAGACAGTCTGATGTACATAGGTCCTTACTTTCCATACAATTATTTTTATTTAATAGGAGACTTTTACTAGATATTGCAATTAATTTTGATTATTCTCAAATTTATTTTCAAATTATACAAATTGTTATTACACAAAAAAAATGTCACAAAAAATAAAAGATAAAAAATCTCCGAAAACAATTGCAATAATGAAAACTTAGGAATCCAAAATTTCAGGATTGCAGGTCCTGATCTGTCCCAGAATGTTTCAATTTGCTCATGCAGTTGTCCTGATTCCAAAATGGTATGAAATGTTGGGCTACGGTATCTAGGACTAAAGTTGAAAAAGTGTGACACAGTGACATACTGACATTCACATTTATTATATATATATATATATATATATATATATATATATATATATATATATATATAGAGAGAGAGAGAGAGAGAGAGGGTGTATCAAAAATATGTTTACAAACCTTTAGGGTGGGTGCCTCACACTAACACAAGTCCATATAAACATGTCTCCCCAAATCTTTCATTTTTGAGTTATTAAGTCTACAGTTGATGCTGTTAAATGTACAATCCAAGAATACTTTTACAAACATTGGGGGTGGGTACCTGACACCAAGTCAAAGGCCATCATGATACCTAAACCCAACAACTCATAACAAATGTTCAAAATGTCTTCTCCTTGCTTCTGCACATGCATGCACCAGTTGGATCTTTGAGTGACAGACCTGAAGATCCCTACCTAATGAAGGTGAAACACATTGTTAATACAATGCTTTTCCACTTTTGTTCAGATTCTATATCCTATTAACACACATACCCAATATTGTTCAGAAAGTTAAGCACTTTATATTATTCATACTTAGACTAAAATCTTCTTGCTGCTATCCCAATGTTTTGACTATTCTGGCCTTCTTCAACAATTTCTCACAGAACCATTTACAGGGCTAGATTGTTCTCATTCGACTGGAAATATCTAAAGATATCAGGTCTATTTTCTCTTATTTTTTTCTGTTCAGTTATCATCTTGTTTCCATTGAACCTGAGTTTGCATTTCTCAGCCTGAGGATTGATTTCACAATGACTATTCCACCAAATTCAAAAACACATTAATTCATTAACAGACAATTGTCTCATGAGCCAATCCTGAACCTAAAACTTGGAGCCTTAAACCTGACGTTTATTTTGCCTGGCCGCTGCTAATACAGCTGCTGTAATTCTTAACCTAATTTGCAGCCACTTCTTTTTTTCTTACTCTTGCAACTGCTAAAGCCTTGCTGTGAAGCTTTGTTCTCTCTCTCTGCTGTTGTTTTTCTTTATTAATGCCTTCATTATGGTATATATTTTTATGCTAGGCCTACTGAGGAATTCAGCATAGCTTAGAATATGGACTCTTTCTTCATATACTTGTGACTGTAATGACAATATTTCAAAGTACAACTATAAAACATGTCAACAACAGGTAATGTAAATTACAAAAAGGCATATCTTGGAAACACACACACACACACATATATATATATAATTATATGTATATATATATATATTGACAGTGGGCAATGTAATTTCCATAAAGACTTATAAGTACATTTCAGGAACATATAAATATGTTGATAGCAAGCAATGTAAGTTATATAAAGATGTATAAGTACATATTGGAAACTACATGTATTTCAACTTATAAGTATATTTTGGAATATATATATATATATATATTGACAGCAGGACATATCATTTTTATAAAGACATAAGTGCATCAATCAGTAGTAGAGTGGTTAATTTGTTGATGAACTGACTTGTTAAATCATGATATACATTTTTAGTTTCACCAGCCAATTGATTCACACATTGATTTTAAGAAAATGGACTCATTAATAATTAGACTTTGTTTTTCATTTAACGATAGATTGCTTGTTAGTAAAACCACCTGCTAGGTCTGCTTGCTAGCAAAGTTGGTTCAATGTGTTGTACTAGACAATTTTTTTTTTGCCAGAATCTGTTATACTTATTTATAAGTCTACCATTTATCCTTGCATTGAATATTGTTGCCAATTCTCATCTATTGCTTCTGCTATATATTTAGAGATTCATGATATAATCCAAAGAAGAATCTGCAGTGTTATCGGTCATGAACTGGCATCTCTGCTTCAGTCAGTTTCTCACCATCACAATGAAGCTTCCCTGTTCCTTTTCTAGAAATATTTTCATAGTAATTGTTTTAATGTGCTTTCCTCTTTGTTACCTCAACTTTACAAGTCTAAGTGTATTACTAGATTGGCAGCTAGGTCTCATAATTTTACAGTTAGATGTAACCGTAAGTTCTGTGCTGACTTTCTTCTCTTGTACTTCTCATTTCTAAAACTTTCTTCTGGCATCTTAATTTCAAGCACAGTTTGGTCTTTAATGCAATGTCAATCATTATCTTCTGTCTTCTTAATTCCTGAATCTTTGTTTTATCTACTGTTTATTTTTCTCATTCTTTCACACTCAGCAAACCCCTGTGTTGTAGTGGCTTTATTTGCCTTTTTATACCAATAAAATGTTGAAACAATATTAGATTTTCTGGTTTGTTGCCAGATTGTTATCAGTGAGAGAGTCCTTTAAGTCAGGGAGGCCACAGGTAAGAACTTGCTCACAAAAATTAGTTCACATCATTTTCATGAGGGGTAGGTCTTACTAGCACTCCCCACTACATTGATTACTTGTCAGTGGGCGCCTGCAGATATGTAAGGTGGTGATAATGAATGTCACATACCAGTTTGGACAAGTTCATGTCTCTGAGAACTCGCATGACAATTGTTGCTTCACTGTCTTGAGGATTTGAGCGTTTAAATGCACCCAGAGTCCGTAAAACAGACAGGATATTTCTCAGTCCAAAATCATAATGAACCTATGAAAAAATAAAGAGAAAAGATTTATACAGTAAAAAAAGAAATTAACAAAAAATAACTTACTATATCATGCAACAGGCACAATATATTTTGTATATATTTTTTTTATGTTGGTAATTTTTACGGCTGCCAGTGCAAGAAAGATTAAAACATGGTTATCTCCCTTACACAGACTTGTGAAAAGATTGATTTGGTTCAAGGGAAGAGTAAAACAATTAAAGAAAATACATTTAAAGAACTACATGGACTTAATCTAACAAAACATACCATCAGTTTTATGAGTAAACAAGTATTAATATAAGATTTTACTGGACAAATTGGGGGATCGGTTTTCTATTGTTAATATGTAACAAACTGATCCCCCAAGAATTAATGCATATTAATATACTAATTGTGAAAAATGTATTTAAAGACTCATATGTGAAAATCTAATATTAATAAGCAAGTAACAAAATATGCCATCATTCGTAACAGGTTGGATAGACTATATTAATATAAGATTCTACTGGACATAAAATGAGTGATCAGTTTTCTATTGTAAGTAATAAACTGATCCCTCATGAATTACTACATATTAATATAATTATAAAGAATATATTTAAAGACTTACTTGTAAACACTTTGACTTGCCTTATATATATATATATATATATATATATATATATATATATATATATATATATATATAAAATCTAGTGAGCCAGTACCCTGAAGGTAGTTTCTGGCTCACTAGTTTTTTTTTAGATTTTGCTCTACTTAGTGTATTGAGCACTTTTGTGTTTTTATTTAATCTACTCTGTCGGTGTTTTGTTTTTTCTTTTGATCAGGCATTGCGGTGCTGATTGATTATTTTTGACCATCTATTTTAATTTATTGTTTAAACATTATTTTTAATGAATATCCATATTTGAGTAGATACTGTTTATTTATTTCTATCTACTGGCCTGAATAACTACTCAAATATGCGTATCCATTAAAAATAAAGTTTAAGCTATAAATTAAAATATTCCAGATTAATAAATGAAAAATCCATTCCTATATATATATATATATATATATATATACACCCCTAAGTAAAATGAGAATAAATGGAGTATAATTCTACTATATGTAGCATTTCATTTAAATGAGAGCTCAATACAGAGTAGAGCTAAATCAGTAGTTTAACATCAACCAAGGAGACACATTTGTAATGGTGAAACATAATTGTAATTGTGTATCAAATTTTAACGTTTTAATATGCTAAAATAAATAAATATATATATATATTATGCCTTTTTGTCCTATCCCCCTCCCATATCAATATATAACTTCCGTTAACAGATTTAATGTGTCAATGTCTGGATTTCCTCTAAAAATTTAAATTTGAAAGAATAGAAATGTTACATCTAACTCAATCATGTCTCTCTACACGCTTCACTCCCTCACTTCGTTAATTTACTTATTACTGCCCGTCATAAATGTGTAAATTTCTTTTCATTTTTCGTTTCAACCTTTGGAAATAAAATCTGTTGTCCTTTAAAAGGGCTGTGGTGAAATAATTTATTATATGGAACCTTAAAGTGGTCTGTTTTTATTTTATATATATATATATATATATATAATGTATGTATCAGAGAGAGAGAATATATATATATATATATATATATCAGAGAGAAAATAATTATGTGTGTGTGTGTATATATATATATATATATATATATATATATATATATATACACACATACATACATACATACATACACAGATAGAGTGAAGGATAAATTTTCATCTAAATTATGCAAAAATTAAAATAACACTGACATCTCATTTTGACATGCATATTTACAAAAATTACACAAATTTCTTGAAATACTAAAGAGTAAATTCATTCAATAAAATCGCCATTGGCTTCAACGATGGCCTCCAAACAACTTTAGAATTTCCTGCAACTCTTCTGGACGGCCTCCTTGCTTAAGTTGGTGAATACTGCTATAATCCTTGCTTTCAGTTCATCTTTTGTATTACAAGGTGTTTTGTTGGTCTCTCACTCCACTGTGGCCTACACATGATAATCAAGGTAGTTGCAGTCTGGGGAGTTAGGTGACCAGACACAAGGGGTAATGTGGTCATAGAAATTGTCTGACAGCCATGACTGGGTTCTCCTGCTCGTGTGGCATGGTGCAGTGAACTTTCTGCTGTACCTTAGTAATCGCCATTAGACTCATCCAACTTTTTCCAGATTCTCAGCATTGTCTTCAGACTGACACCCAAAAACTCTGAAATATACATATTGGAGCTACTTGTGTAAATGCAAAACGGCACATCATACCATTTCCAAATTTCTGGCATCATGGTGCTCTTTTTCTCACAGATGGTGCCCAACTGACCCTATCATACTGTGCAGTCAACAAAATAAAAAAAACATATATGCATGAAAATCAAAATATAAAATGGTGACAATTTACCCATCGCATCCTATATATCAAGGACAGATTTGGAGAAATTGTTTGACAAAGTGGAAAAAGTTTACTTTTGATGTGTTTTGGCCTTCAGCACGTCATCAGGATAAATTTTTTTATGTTGCTATGACTACACATGTGCACAAACAATGGTGCACATGTATAAAATGGTGCACTGGGGGTATAAAAAAAATTCTAAAATTACCAGTACCTGTCGTTCATGTACAGTCATAACAGTATAACAAAAGTAAACTTGTCCATACAATTTTCCAGTATATATATATATATATATATATATATATAGCAGAATTATTTTATTTAAAAAATTAACTGTTATAAAATGTACTATTAAAATAATCTAATCTTCTTTTCTGATCACCTGTCTTGAAGAGTCAGGATGTGGCCAATAATGGCTCTTCACAACTTCCTATCTTTTATAGTTCTAAGTAATTCCTGTACCATTACTATTCCTTCCAATCGTTTTCCTGCTATTAATTTACCCAAGCTCGTTAGGTATGTTACTATTTCCTTCTGTTTCTTATAGATGTGGATTATTACGACTCTCAACAACTTCTTATACTTTGTAGCTCTAATATTTGCCACTTACTATCCCAGTCCCTTTTCTGTTCTTCATTTACACAAGCTCCTTAGATCATCTAATAGTCTCAACAAAATTATTCACTTCTCCGAGTTACAGAGTAAGATGCACAGTTTATGGGGCAATTTGAGAAAGATAGTGGTTAACCAAAGACTTGAACAGTTCTCAGCCTGACCAACTAATATAACAATATTAATTGAAGAAAAACAAAAACTAATAAGATTTCTAAACAGCATAACAAGATTTTGTTTTTAAATAATGTTCACTTTGTACAAGGCACAAGAGCCAAGATAGAGGGTAATAGAGTAATAAGTAAGAGGTTGACCCTAAACTTGAACAGGTTAAAATTCTTGGGAGCCTATTTCACAACAAAGAAGCGATTCAGAAGAATCTGCTCGAGTGGAACTTGCATCTCACCAATGGAATACAAATGTAATGAGGGTGATTCACTACAATGGGCGTGGCATAGTGGGTCTTAGCTTTGAAGCTTAGAACTGGTGTAACTACTGTCATGTTCGATGGCTTTGGTAAATCTGTAGTAATAATAATATAGTGCTCCATATTGGCTAATGTAAAGTAATATGTAAATGGAGAGGCCAGTCACAAAAAAACATTTTTCAAGATTCACTTTGTTACAAAGAGTGAAAATAAGAAAGAAATTTTGATGGATTTTGACTTACATCTTTTGTTTTTTTTTTAAATAATCATCAATATTTATAATTCAAATCTGGAAGTACTCACCTGTTTTGTAAGTTGTTCTTCACAAAGTTTGTAGAGGGTATAAAATTTTTTGGAGAGTACCACATTTTGTTGGAATCCACAGCTGGCTAGCTTCACCCTCATAATGATGGCACGGTCTGGCACCATCATGGCTACAGTTCGAAAATTGATCTTGAGATTTTCCGGCAATTCTTGCCGTCCAGCGTATCCAGGATTCTGGTAGGCAATGAGAAACAGTAAGAAGTCAACCAAACCCATAAAATAGCATCAAAAATTTGATTACCAAATGTTGTAAAGTCTGTAAATTATGTGTGACGTTGAGAAGTTGAGGTTAAGGATTAGAAAGAAAAAAAAAGATTTAACTACAAAAACAGTCATACAGGTTCTTGGAAATATATTTTTAAAAACATAGTAAAACAAGGAGATATAGATATAGCAAAGCCAATACAGTAATATAAGTATAATATAGACTAGGGTGTAGTGAACAAAACAAGATCTAGGTTTAAAATTCAAATGCTAAGCACTGACTCATTGATTTTGTTAGAAATTAAAAAGACTCAAATTTACAAACTTTGCTTAGCACACACGCAAAAGCTAATCCAAAACAAAACTTGTGAAATTTCACACCTTGATGCGAAATGTTTTTCGGTCAATAGAAAACTAGGAAATATTAAAAAGCAAAATGCAAATTATCTTCAATTGTCAGAAACAAATTCTTTTACAGACATTTTCATGAGTCAACGCAAAGTTTGTTTGTCATCAAATGGAAAGGCCCGAATCATATCTGGGAGTGAATTTCCAAATGACCTTTTCAAGCCCCACAAACAAAATAAAAGATGGCCAAGTTCCCTTGTCACCAGAGAGGAGACGACGAGTGTATTAACACATCCCTTGACAAACATCAAGCGTTCATTGTTATTATCTCTACCTTTCTCCCTCACCTCTTTTATACTTGATAAATGAACAGAACATTTTAAGACTGCACAATTACTTCAAAGACATTCCTACCCTACGATAATGCTCATACATACATCCACAAACACGTTCCTATCTACGTACACATAAACTCATTCTTGCAAGGACTACCACGAACATTTTGACGACCTTGTACCAACCAAAATATTTTAATTTATTTGTAGAGACCTTAATTGATTTATATGTATATAAATTTGTTGTTTTACTTTAAAATTTGGTTTTCTTGTTTTATACCCCTCTTATGGTGGGCTATCTAACTAACAAGGCCAAATCAAACTAATCTTTTTCAACACTCATACACTTCACTATAACTGATAACCGACTATAAGGGTTTCCCAACAAGGGTGCTTGCACCACCTTGGGGTTCAAGATAGCATTCCATAACATTTCAGTTTTTTGTTTATATTAAGTATATTGTCCTATATATTCAAGATAATTTTTTAAGCCAAAATTAAAGATGGGAATATCCTCTTTTTTTTTCTATTCAATAGAATGAGATTCTCTATGAATTTTAGTGTTTCAATGCACCATTTCCTTTTAAATGGCATCACCATATAACCTTTTTTTTTTTTAATCTGAACATTTAAAATGGGGGTCAAAATTGTTGTTTCATGTTTTGTAGTGAATTATGTTTGATTTTTATTTCTTCTTATTTATCTCTGTTATGTAGTCATGTGATCGTAACTCGAGAAAGTTACTGCAGATATCAAGGCTAGTCACTTGAAAATCTCTCTCCAGTTAGACAAAACAACTGATGTTGCAAATTGCAGTCAACTCATTGCATTAGTGAGGTATGTCTATGATGGTGTTATAATGGAAGGTTTCTTGTTCTTTGAAGAGCTGAAAATAACTACCAAAGTAAAAGATGTCTTCCAGTGTGTGAAGGACTTCTTTGTGAAATTTGACTTAGATATCCAAATTATTGATTATATGTGTATCAACAACTCTCCTGCTAGGAAATGAATCAGTATTTTTTGCACTGATGAAACAAGAGATTCTGCATTTGTAAGGTATCCACTGTTTTCTCCATCAACAAGTTTTGGCATCAAAAACATTGCCTCTAAGGTTGAAAGAGGTCATCTGAATACCATCAACTGGATTAGGCTTTGTGCTCTGAACCACTGCCTCTTCAAGTTGCTTAGTGAATAATTTGGAAGTGAGTATTTTGGTTTTCCTCATGGAAGTCCACTAGCTGTCACATGGGAGAGCTCTAACATGCTTCTTTGAACTGCAATAAGTCAAAGCTTTTCTGAAGGAATGTGACTATATACCTGCCTGGAGAAATGGAATCAAAAAAATTCAACCAAATGCTAGCCTATTTGAGTGATATTTTCACTCATATAAAGTGTACCTATTCAAGGAAAAAATAAACATATTGAAATGCTGCAAAAATTTTAAATGCTTTCAAAGAAAAGTTACATCTTTGGTGACAACAAGTTGAAAGAGGGAATCTTTCAAATTTTTCATCGCTCAAAGAAGTGGTTGATGATGAGTCCTTAATTCCAAGTGTGTGTGAAGAAATTGTGGATCATTTAGAAATACTATCCAAGAATGGATTATAAATCCACATCCTTCCAATTTGGATAACATGGCAGATGATGAAGAGCTGAAGGAAGATTTTAGTGAACTGCACAAAAATGGTGTTCTTGAAATGCAGTTTGAAAGCAAAACTTCGGAACAATGTTGGTGTTCGGCAATGGACATGTTTCCAAAACTGTGAAAAAGCACCAAATGTGCTCATCCCATTCACGATGACATACTTATGAGAGTCTGGATTTAGTGCCATTTTGTCAATCAAGACAAAATCTAGAAATTGCTTGGATGCACAGGCAGATGTGGATTGCTATCAGCAACAAAGTGTCACATTTTGAAAAAATCTCATCAATAAACATGAACAAAAGAATTGTTAAATTTAAATTGGCTTATGAATATTTGAACATTAGTTCATTAATTTTTTAAAGAAATTTCATGTATGGATGGAAATTTAAATTTTTTTGTACAGTTTATGCAACTTTTAATTTCTTGTAATATTTTTTTCTTTATCCTTTGTTTCATTTTTGTTTAGATATTATTAAAAACTGATTCTAAAAGTTTGTTTTGGTCACTTTTACCGTTATTCTTAAATAAATCATTACTTTAAACTGTGTGAGAACATACTGAAATTTTTTAGGCATGCGGGGCATAAAAAAGGTCGGGAACCACTGATATAGACATTGTAGAACAGATAATAAGTATAATATAAACATAGCAAAACAATGAAATATAGATATGACAAAACAATTTAAGTAGAATATGCAGGGTGCGATGAATAAATTATCGTCTAAATGATGCCAAAATTTTGCTATGTCTATTAGGGTTATGACTTTTTGACTCTTTGTAAAATAATTGATTTCCTGTATTCTAATTTAATGAACTTTTGTTAAAAAATAACGAAGAAACATTTAATTCTGTTTAAGAACCATAAAAGAGATTGCTAAAGACGTAAAACGTTTATGGCAAAAAAAACATTAAATTTCCCAAATTTATCAACTCAGGTCATACAAACAATACTGGATCAAGTGCTGAATATCTAAAATGAATGTTTGAAACGAGGAAAATATGATACACTGAATTAAATTTTTGACATGACAAAAGAAAATGTTGAATGGCTGTATAATGAGGACAGACGGTTATATCATCTTTAGATTAAAAAAAAACGGACATGTTAGATATACAATTGGAAAGACTACAATTTCCAAAACTATTCATCCATCCAAAAGAAGAAAAGTGAGTGAACTTCAACAACAAGAGAAACAACTTCAGAACCAGAGATCCAACCTGAGATTGAATATAAAGTGTCTGAAAGTTCTGAAGAACAATCCACAAGAAAAAGCAAGAAGTATAACAAAACCAAAACTTCAACCAAATTAGTTACATCTTCAAAACTTATCAACCAGCAAATAATTGTCAGAAGTTGTCTCCAGAACAGATTTTGACATTGCAACATATTTTCAATCTGGTATTTACAGATCCACTATTAAAAGAAGCTGTTAAAGAGGAAATGAAGAATATCAAGTGTTTGTTTTGAAGAATGAAAGTTAGAAGCATTACATCTACCAAATGGAAAAGTGGATAGTGTTTCTCAAAAGGAGGACAGCTGTTTTGAATGAATACAATTCATGAAAGAGCATAAAGATGATTGTTGCAGTGACAATAAATGTGAACACTGGAAGCAGGAATGGGATTGTCATTCAATTACAAAGACTACTTGCTCAAAAGAAACTGGAAGAACCAGAATTCCTTGGCTGTCAATATCATGTTCTTGACTGAGTGTTTCATGTAGTAATGGATGATGGACTTGGAGGAAATGACACATTGCCCAATATCGAATATCCATTTGTCTGAACTTGTAAATAACTACAAACAGTACAAGAAGAATTTCAAGAATGGTAAAGAAGAGATTACTGAAACAGCAGGATGGCATGAAGACTTCATTTAACTAGAGTTTTCTACTTTTTCAAAGAAACCAGAAGATTTCCTAAAGTGAATTTTGAAAAAATACCAAACTTAAGTAATGCAAAATGGAATTCTAGAGCAATACTAGCTCTTTTGGTATTTATTCTTCTACCAGAGAAAAGAAAATTGCTACTCTAAATTTGTAGCTTCATCTCTTACAGATGGACAGACCATTGGTTTACTGACCAAATCTGCAGATGATTAACAGAAGGTCTGTAGCAGCTTTGCTGCCTCACAAAAAATGCATTTAACTCTGTAAAGTTTGGGAATCCAACAAGAGTGGAAATTCCCAAGACAAATCAGTGTGCGGAATGAGCAATCAAGTGCCTTCAAGATCTTTATGATGTCTGTAAAAAGACAGAAGAAGTTCAATTTACATTTGTCTAACAAAACCCAATAATTGTATATTATTCTCTTAGTGTGCTAAATATTCCACATTCTTTTTCTTTATATAGCTATTCTTATTTGTAGATGAAAGATTAGTTTTCCGTTTTTGTGCGTGGAATGAGTAATCAAGTGCCTTCAAGATCTTTAAGATGTCTGTAAAAAGAGAGAGGAAGTTCAGTTTACATTTATTTGTCTAACAAAACCCAATAATTGTATATTATTCTCTTAGTATGCTAAATATTCCACATTCTTTTTCTTTATATAGAAATTCTTACTTGTAGTTGTAAGGTTCTAATTGCATATATGGTAAAATCAATTTTTCACTTTAGGTGTGACCTTTATCAAAAACTAAAACAAATTCATGCCTTTTTCGTTACTTTTGAACAAGATTTCATCAACTTTCTTACAGGAATATAGAGTTGCAAAAAGGTCATGACCCTAATGACCATATTATACTGATCTAGTTTCTGTTTCATTGTTTTACTATGTTTATATTATACTTATTATATTATTTAATTTAGTTTATCTATATTATAGTGATATAGTATAATATTATAGTTACAGTAAAAAACAACACATCATATTTCTGTTCTTGTTAGCACAATACTTTTAAAATGATGAAGAATAAAGCAATATCCAGTTCAATTTGTGCAATGATTAGGTATGATTTGACTAAAAATGTTATCTAAGGGAGACGGATCCAGTTTTTTTGAAGGACTAATTAAAGAACTGTTTCCCTTTTCATGATAAGAACAAGAATAAGTAGAGAAGAATCTTTGACCTGTCTATAAAGTTCTTTGTTGTCTCTACCAACATATGAGGTATAATGCTTTCTCAATAATTTATGCTGATAATAAAGAGTATTAATAGTCAACATGTGGAAATGATACAAATTTTTATATCATGAAAGTGAACAGATAACAAATAAAAAATAAAAAAAATAATTTTTTTCACAGACGTAATTACGATATTTCATGGCTTATGTGTAGTATGTGTTTCGTGCCAGGAAGCACCAGAGGTCTGAATCAAATTTGATGTCACCCAAGAATCTTTGTTCTAAGGCAAGTTTGCATAAATATGAAAGATATGGAAATAGCACCATGTTGTCAAAACATATATAAGAACTAAAAATAAAAGGGAAAATGACCAGTTGAAGAATGGGATGTAAAAAGGATAGAAAAAACCAGATGAAGAAATTGCAATCTTTGTATGGAGGACAGCTTAAATTCATAGAATTCAATGATGTGAATGGATTAAAAAGAAAATGGAATGAAAGTGTTTCCAACTGTTGGCATGCTAACAGATTTCTTTTCAAAAACAAGAGAAAGAATTGTAGATCTCAGGAGTGTCTAAATATTTCAGTCATTGTGAAACTTTCTCTTAATGGATAAATATTCAATAAATGTTTATATATATATATATATATATATACAAGTCCTGGTCATCTACTGCAGCCTGGGTTTCCAGTTGTAACATTACTTTCTGCCACTGGGTAAAGACTCCCCAGTTTGAGAAAGTGGGATTAGCTCAGTGCAACAATATTCCCACTGTAAATTCTTCTCTTACACAGGTCTGTTCTGAAAATTCATTCAGATGCACTGAGGAATTGCAAGACAAAGTCTTCTTTGGAACAAATAAACAACAATGATGATGATATTTTATTCTCAAAACAACTAAAAAACCTGAGGAAAAACCTATTGCCATGGCAACACTGCTATTTAAAAATATGCTTAATTTGAAAAATTTTAACAGTTGATAAAATTTAAAAATATATCCATGAATTAGTAAATAAGATTTGGACATAGAAAAAAAAATACAAGGACACATGGCACAGTGAATAAAGGCGTTAGTTAGATCCAAAGAGCGTGAGTTCAATACCTGATTAAGGCGGTGGAGAACTTGGAGAGTGGAATTAATAGGAGATAACTGATAACTGACATCCATTAAACATGACACGTGGAACTAGAACAGTCTACCCCAGTGAGCGAAATAAAGGTTTCAGTTCGACATTCTAACCACCTGAAGAAGGCTTGAGCATACCACGGCCAAAATGTAATAAATATTGCAAAAAAGATGAGGACAATAGTCCGAATATTGTAAATAGTGTGTATATATATATATATATATATATATATATATATATATATATATATATATATATATATATATATATATTACTACAATATGCATATGTTGTTTGAGTTGCTATCTGTTGCCCTTACTTAATTTTATGAAATTGCAAGAAATTAAATTTCATCCCCTAAATAGTTATATTAGTTAAAAGTAGAATTTCTTGGAGAATTTAAATCAATTTTTTTTTGTAAACAGAAACACTATTTACTGAAAATCTGCTCTGAATCAGAAAATAAAGAAATTTAATAAAAGTAAGACATTTAATTAGAAAAGATTTTAATTTCTTTTATAGATAAATAAATTTTATTGATGAATAATTAATTTTCACAATATTGTTTTTAAATTTTTAAAATAATTAGAATAATTTGTAAATTTTAAAATCTTTTAAAATTCTGTATTAATTTCACCCTTTTAGATGATATTAAGCAAAAGCTATATTTCCAAACCGTAAATGGAAAATCTTAGTAAAAATCATCAAACACTAATATTTTTAAAAGAATTTTAAATTTTTTCAAGATTACTGAGTCCTTAAAAATTATATAAAAAAGCACTGACATTATTTTCCTCAATTGTGTTTTATAGATAAAGTTCTCATAGAACAACATTAGATAAACATCCATTCTGTCAGCATGTCAACACATTAAATAAACAGCTACTGTCAGGTTAAAACAATACATTTCTGTAATATTTTAAATTGAAATATTTGTTTCAAATCAGATTAATTATACTTTACATCAACTAATATTCCTCAAATAAAGTTTCAGAAAAGTATATTTTTATTTTTGGAAGATTTTTAATAAAGAGAATTACATTCTGATGACACAGATTGCTAAAAATGGTGCTAAAATAAAAAAAAATTCAGCAATTTCAAAACAAAACCTCCTCCCAGCCAATTTAAATTAGTTTTGAAGTACAAACATTTTTTTCATATTAGAAATATTAATTTTAATCATTTAGCTCAAAATTAAAACTAAAATAAAAGCTTCAACATCTTTTTCATTTTTAAAAAATAATTTTAAACTCTAGATATCGTAAATCTGTGGAGTTACCTACAGCTAACCTTGACTGATTACTTCTCAGTCAAATTTGATCTTCAAAAATTTAAATGTAATGTCAATCACTATCTTCTGTCTTCTTAATTCCAAATCTTTTATTATTCTCTCTCCTTAATAGTGTTTTTCTCATATTCTCTTATACTCAGTATCCCCTCACATCTTAGTGGATTTATTGCCTTGCTTGGTGTGAAATTATTATAAAAAATTACTCACTCCACATTTAAATAATAATGATAACTCCTCATCCCAGAAATGCAGACAGAAATGAGATGAACAATAACTGAGCAGAACTAAATGAAAACAGATGAGATATCTCTAGATGTAAACTTTTTCTAAAAATTAAGGTTCACCCTTTACAAGGCCCGGGGTGGTATTTGAGGTAGGTGGTTATATTAGGAGGCAATTTATATGGATAGAAGTGGAAGATAATGATTAATTTTAGCCTTGAACAGGTTAAGATTGTAGTGATCGGAGAAACATAGAGCAAGAACAATTTACCCCCGTAGATTAGGGATTCAGTTTTAAATTATCTCTAGGTGACCTGGATTGACAAGTATTTGACAAAAGCCAGTGCACACAATGGCAAAATGTGATAACAATAAAAATGAGGAAAATAGTCCAAGTGTAAATAATGCAAATTTGTGGAGTTTTACAATTGTCATTGCAATCAGAAATAATAAAATTTTCACGTTTTTTTTTCAGATCACAATAGATTAAGCACTCTACATCATGAACATTATTTTTATTATTAGATTTTGTAAAAGTTAATAGGGGGTTCATTTTGCTATTTAAATTCATTCAGATCTGATGTCTTAAAATTTTAAAAATATTTTTTTTTTTTAATTTACAATCTGGAGTGCTAAACTGATCGTAATATAAAAAAAAAATTCCTGATTATGAATTTCAATTTTTCAATTTTTTTCATATATATTAAGAAATTGTCTTGTTTTGTCTTTTGTAGGAGATGGGGGATCAATTTACAATAAATTTATATAACAAACTGGACCCTCTAATAACTTTTATAAAATTTCACAAAAAAAAATGTTGAAATACTGATTATTTCTGGTTGCAATGTCTATTGTACTACTCCACCATTAGGAGGTAATTTATACGGATAGGAGTGGAAGATGATGGTTAATTCTAGTCTTGAAAAGATTAAAATTGTAGTGATCAGGGAAACATAGAGCAAGAACAATTTACCCCCCGTAGACTAGGGATTCAGTTTGAAATTATCTGTAGGTTACCTGGATTGACAAGTATTTGACAAAAGCCAAAGGGCACAATGGATTATCAGACATAGTGGTCACTGAAAGTCAAGTGATTTGAGGCTACCACTATTGAAGTTAGGCCAATAACAAATCAGACAGTTGATCTCAGCACACAGCTGCTCGGAGAACTTGAATGGCACAAAGCCAAAAGAATGAGTACAAACTTCTTGGTTCTCTTCCAAGATTCAAATTCCTAGCTAAGGATATAACCCCTTAGATTTGTCACTTCTTGCGACTTTGTAGTTAAGTTCAACCCTGCAAAGTAATAGAGCTATGTACTTATAAAAATATCAAAAACTTAAATAATATTATTATATATCATAGCATTACTCTGTCAGTAACACACTGATTCCTGACCACTGACAACTTTTCTTCGGATTTTCTATGTATAACTAAATTTGGTGAAAATATTAGGTTAAAAAAAAAAGTATTGTGTCAAGAAATATATGTGTGTAAGAAATTTAAAATATGAGAAATAGTTTGATCAAGTTATGCTTTTAAAAAATAGTGTGATCAATATAAAAAGTAGTGTGATCAATATAAAAAATAGTGTCATCAATATAAAAAATAGTGTGACCAATATAAAAAATAGTGTGATCAATTTAGTTATTTTGTTTAATCATTTCACCCCAAGCAAAGCAGGAATGCCACTAGTATGCAAGGGGTTAAAGGGAGTGAAAATGAAAGAGAAGACTGGGTATTGGGATGAGGAAAGGACAGAAGATGAATGGGATTCAAGAAGACAGAAGATGGCGACTGATGTTGCATTTAAATTTTTGCAGATTGTAGTTATCAGAGAAGCAAGTAAACGAAGGGAGTTCCACAGATGAGAAGTGCAAGAAAAGAAACTGTTGGAATAGACGTGTCAGTTGCATTTAGCTCTTTCAACAGTACCTCGATGCCAATCTAGTAGCATGCTTAAATTCATGTAGTCGGAGTACCAGGGAAAAAGAGCTCATCAGAACAGTTGCCATGAAAATATTTGAAGAAAAGACAGAGGGAAGCCACATCACATCAGTGAGAAAGTGAGTGAAGTTGAGATGCCAAGTCAGGATCGATTACATTGCAGATCATTCTTTAGATTTTGTAAAGAATCTCCAGATGTACAGCAGAAGCACCAGACCAGATATGGCAACTGTATTCACTGCATGGGTGAATGGTAGATTTGTAAATCTGCAAGATGGATTCTGATGAGAAAAATTTTCTGGCACACCACAGTGACCCAACTTTCCTTGCAGTAGATGCAGCTATTGATTCAGTGTAGTTGCTCCACTTCATGCCAGTGGAAAAATGTGAGGCCAAAAAGGTGCAGTGTGTTTCTATCTTGGTTATATATTTAAAGTATAAGAAACAGGAGTGTGGTCAGTAGACTTATTTTAAAATAAAAGAATTAGATCAAATTATGCTTTTAAAATATGAGAGATAATGTGATCAATGTGGTGCAATCAATAAAATTCTACTTCAACAATTTCTCTTCTTGCACTTCCCACCTGTGAAACTCCCTTCTGTTTCCTTGCTTCTCTGATAACTACAATCTTCAAAAATTTAAATGCAATGTCAATCACCATCTTCTATCTTCTCAAATCCCATTCAGCTTTTATCCTTTCCTTGGCCTCCACTATATCCAGTCTTTTCTCTCACCTTCACTCTCTGTAACCCTGTGTACCAGTGGCATTCCCGCCTTGCTTGGGTTGAAATGATTAACAAAAAGAAAAAAAATAGAAATAGAAAATGAGAAAAAGAAATAATTTCATCAAATTATGCTTTAAAAAAAAAAATTCAGAAATAATGTGATTTATGCTTCTAAAATCTGAGAAATAAAAATGTAATCCATAGTGTTATCAATCTGTGAAATAAACAAGTTTGATGAAATTAAACTTTTAAAATATAAGAAATAAAATAATGTGATCCATATAAGAAATAGTATGATCAGTACAATTAAATTATTTACCATGAAATAGTGTGATTAATTTATGCATTTAAAATATCAGAAATAAAATAATGTGATCCATATAAGAAATAGTATGATCAGTACAATTAAATTATTTACCATGAAATAGTGTGATTAATTTATGCATTTAAAATATCAGAAATAAAATAATGTGATCCATATAAGAAATAGTATGATCAGTACAATTAAATTATTTACCATGAAATAGTGTGATTAATTTATGCATTTAAAATATCAGAAATAAAATAATATTGACTTATTTTAAAACAGCATCAATGAAAACTATATTTTTAATACAAGGTGCGATCGAAATACCTCCTATATATACCACCCAGAAATACTGCCCACATAATGGTAAGACTTTAGCTAGATAAAGACACTATTGCCACAAATGTCTTACCATTGTATAGGAGGCATTTCTGCTGCACCCTGTATTTTTAATCTAGAGTGCTTAATCTATAATAATATGAAAAAATTTGTAAAATACAAAGGACAGATTTTTTAATTTTTTTTTTTTTTTTTTTACTAATATTCACCTAATACAAGGATCAAGAGCCACTCAAACTAGAGGGTTATTGTGTGGACTTATATTATCATAGGAAAGAACAAGTGTTATGTGCACAGAGCTGAATCAAGCTTTAAAAGGAACTGGAAGCCCCAGTCCTAAACAAGAAACAAAAGACAAGGGAAGAGTGTGAATCAGACAATAGGCACACCTATCTACTCCTATCATTTTATTCATTTAAAATATAAGAAAAGTGTAATCAAAAGAAATTTTTACCAATTAAACACCATTTCAAATAAAACCTGAGAAGCATTTTTTTTTCCTTTTGTATTGTTTAAGAATTAAGTGCTATAGCGCAATGAATACTTTACCATTGTCAGGAAAAGTCCAAATTCAGGATCCATGTCCACGGTATCTCCATCAGTGAATATGAATTGGGGTTTTCTTTCCTTTTTGCAGGTGAGAATAATTGCAATTTGCTGGGCAGCTACTGACAACACAGGTAATTCAATTCGGTTGAACTCATCAAAACAGCCCCAAGAGCCTGACTGAGCAAGTCCTGAAGGAAATGAAACAGTAAAGTAGATTAATCTGCATGTTGCACATCACTATTCTAAATGTAATAAAATGTACCTCTTACTCTGCCAGTTATTGATCTGCGTATATAAAATGTGCATTGTTTTGGCATTAAGCCAATAACAAATCAGACAAATATTAACAAAACTCAGTATCAAAATATTGTACTAAGAAATGACAGTACCATTGATGGATGACAAAGGTTAATGTAGCAGTTCCCCTGTTATATTGTTATAACATTGTTACCTGGCTATGCTGGCCTATTTTGGGAAAAATTTTGTTTATTTGATGAATATTTTCATTTGACAAAAATTTTTCATGGGTTTGACTATTTTGGTTTTGGCTGGATATGCAGCAGCATGGATTAAGTTAAATCCCCGCTCCTTAGAATATGATAAAAATATGTCTTAAGACAGTTTGTATCATATGCTACTATATCTTTTTACTAGTCTGCAAAGAGCATTAAGTGTTAATTGGGTTATGACAATGTATATATATGTCAACAGCAAGCTATGTAGATTTTGAGTTTTATAAAGACAATATGTTCCAAAAATGTGTGTATATTATATTATACACACACACACATATATATATATATATATATATATATATATATTAATGCATGCTTCATTAAATAATATAGATAAGTTTTGTCTATTTATTTTAAGTAAGTTCCTTTCATATTGTCTGATAAGCTTAATCACATTATCATTGAAAGACAAAAGGAAAACACCATATTGATACATGTTTAAATCCAATCTAAGCTTTCAGCTTACATAAGCCATTATCAAAGATGACAATTTCAATATATCAAACAACACATGGACAAAACAACAATGATAGTTTGCCCTTGCTGCATGAAAAAGTTCAAAGCAACGACAAACCCATGTATACGAGACGCGGAAGCGAAAACCGCATTGCAGCTCATGACGTCACACATGACCATGCGAGAATGAAAATGAGAAGTATTAAGTATCGGAAGCCGTTGGTATAAACCAATGGCTTCTGCTATCGATTATAGGCATTTAAGAATGTTTGTAGAAATTTCATAGTTTATTTTGTTCAGGTTAGATTTCAACTGTTTTATGTATATAGCTTCAAGGATTTTTAGTTTTTGTTTATTCTTTTCATGTTTAAGTATAGTTGTGTTGTCAAGAAGTATTTTCCGGAATTGAGTACACGGGCAGGCATGTTGTTTTAAATGTCTAAAAATGTTAGAGTTATCATTTAAATGTAGAGTCAAGCACCGTGAAAGATAGACAAAATAAATAGACAAAACTTGTCTATATTATTTAATAAAACATGCATTAATGAAAAACTGCTGCCTAAATATACACAACATATATATATATTTATTATAAGGACATATTTACAGTTTTATATATGTATGTAAGATAAAGACATAATTATGGTTTTTCACTTAGGCTTGGAATCTGTTCATTTCTTGGAATTTTGAATGTACATAGTCTCTACTTGAATTCTGAACACTGTAAATTATATTAACATCTGTTTAACAAGTTAAATGCACATGAAACCTGATTAACCAATGAAAATCAAACAGCACAAAAATTAAAATATCAGAATTTCCTATGTATTTTCCCCTTATATGTCATTCTTTGATGAAGCTTTAATAAAAGTTAGATTAACATTGCCTATTTGTTCTTTATCTTATTATTCTGTTGCATTCTAATCTTTATTTGATCCTTCTTCATAGATATATGCATGTGTATGTCCACAGTAAGCAATAATAAATTTTGTAAAGATAATATGTACATCTTGAAAGTGTGTGTGTGTGTGTGTGTGTGTATATGGCCTGATAATTGCATTTAGTATGAAATAGACTGTTGCCTCTGGGTGTTGACTTCAATGTCAAATTTTATATACATATATCTCAGAAATATGATTTAGAATCTCCTAGTAGTTTTCAGAAGTAGTAGAAAATTTCAGTTTGTTGTCAATTTTATTTCTTTCCACTTAGAGACAGTTGATCTTATTCTTCGATGTTTTGATCTCTATGAGAGAATGTTGCTGCCAAAATATACCTTATTTAAATTATATGAGCCTGCAGTGAACAAGGACACCAACACAGCTTTGATATTCTTGATATATATTTACTACTTGAATGTTATGGTTACTTGTATTTGAGTAGATGATGTGTTTATTCTCACATACAGGCCTAAATATACATGAAATCTTGTTAGAGAAAAATATGCACACTCTGCCAGAATTCAAACCTGAATTCCCCTAGCGAAAACCACCATTAGATCTGACAAATAATGACAGGAGAATGTGTGTGTGTGCAAAATAACTGGCCACTCATATTCAAGGATACCTGATACTAAGGCGGCTAGCCAATCACTATTGCAGATGCTTGCTCAGACACATTTTTTATACTGCAACTATGCTGAGCAGACTTCAGTTACAGTTTCTGAGAGAGCGCATGTTATCTAGTAAGATAAACAATTTGAACAAGGCCAGCACACTCAAGACCTCAGCCATGATGACTTGTGGCTTTGTGCTAGCACAGCTATCAACAGCCCTCAAGAGTTCCATCTACTCAATTTCACTCACAAGGCTTTTCAGGCACTTTCCAAAGGTGCCGCATGCTGGGTCGACCTCAATCCATTCTACTAATATCAGGACCAATACATGCTAGATACCAGCATCAGTTTATGATTAATGTGTGGGCTGAAATTGTTAGTAACTATCTGGTAGGTCCCAGCATGTCTTACAGGAGCTGTCTACAGACTCTTTATTTTGAACAAACTTCAAGACATGTTAGAGGATGTACCTCTGCTAATACAAATGTGAGTCATGCATGATGGGGCTCCAGTGCATTTTAGTCACATTGTTCGCAATGCATTGGCTGACTCTACCATGAAAGATGGATAGGTAGGGTATGACCGGTTCTATGGCCTGCATGTTTCCTGACCTAAATCCTTTGGATTTTTATGTGTGGTGATACCTAAAAAAAATTGGTTTATACAGCAGACATTAATAATGCAGAGACACTTCATCAATGTGTCATGTGGACCTGTAAAACCATTCAACACCATGTGGGAGTATTTGAATGGATTTTCCAGTCAATGATCCAATGGGTACATGAAAGCAGAGGAACATTTATGAGTTGCTGTTTTGAGGCACAATGATACCCTTTTGGAAATATGTTTGTATGGACATTTTAACTTGTTTTGGCATCAGGAAACCACCGTGCAATGTTTGTAAAAGTATTTTTGGATTGTATCTTGGATTGTTCATTTAACAGCATAACTCAAAAATGAAGGATTTGCAGACATATGTTTATATGAACTTTTATCCATGCTTTGGTGTGAGGAACCTGACCCTAAAGTTTGTAAAAGTATTTTTGATACACCCTGTATATAGACAACAGGCAGTGTAAGTTTAATAAAGACAGAGGTATGTTCAGAGCTGTGGAAATCTTGTCTGACTAGCTTAGTTAAAAGAAATGTTTTTTTTTATTAAGCTCAGGTCATAATAAAGCACACTTTTGTATCTGCATAAGCTTGTATATTATAGTATTTTATTATGCAATTAGTAAACCTATTCTCTTTGTAATGTTTGAATCAATTCCTGTGAATCAGTGAAAGTCACATATTTTTCTTGTTTTGATTGCACAGTATACAGATTGGTGAAATAGATTTTAGGTTAAAACGTTGCAAGATTTACAGTTTAACCCCTTCCCCACCAGTAGGAGCTGACAACCAGACTCATTTCAAGCTCAGAATGGCATAAAAATAACCAAGATCGATGCATAAAACACATCTGTAGCTGGTTTATGAACATTATGTTTTGGACGAGTTTATTCCTTCGGGTCTGAAATAGATACTTTCGGAAAAAACATATACACACATCTACACCAGGGCAGGGGGTTAATGTCATTTTCTATAACATCCATGAATTTCTTTTACTGTTGTTGGTAAATGGAGTGATTACCTGTTAACTTATTCATTTAATTCAAAGTTATCCTCCTAGATTGGTAGGCTTGTCAATGCTAGAGTGCCCAGTCTACCCTACTATTTTATTTTATTTATAGTTGAAGTGAGAACTAGTTAATGCATTCCCTCTAGTGATTTACTGACATGTAAAGCTGAAGTATAGGTGTGTATATATATATATATATATATATATATATGTATGTTCTCATTTATATTTGATATAAACTATTTAGAGATAAATAACAACAAAAAAACAATTCTGAAGTCAACAGAATAATTTAATTTAAAATCCAGGCAGAACTTATGGATCCTTATTTATATTCATCATTAGAAAATATGGTCTGGTATTAGAATAAGAGTAGTGAGGGCACTTAATCCAGATCCATCATAAAAAATTACAATGTCTAATTGATAATCTCTAAACACTTTAAATATTTTGGTTTATAGATCAGTTATAATAACTTTAGTATATGAGAGAAGGTAATTGAACACCGTATAGATTGCATGAGGGGGTACTTTTCTCATCACCATAACATGCTACAAAATCAAAATATTGACCTAAAACTCAAGTCATGTTCTTAAATAGCCTTATCAGATCTAGACTCACATATGGATGTCATGCATAGTGATCAACTTAATGTGGGAATATTTCTTGAATTGTCAGCTATTGTAAAGATCGCAGAGCCATTCCAACACAATGTTCCATATACCTCATATAATAAATGAACATGAGAATATAGCATGAAACCTATTGATAATATTTTTTCTTCTAATTAAATATGCTATCCATTTTTATTGTATTAGTCTTGGAAGTGATGATGTTTTTATTTATTTTGTAAACCTCTTTGATTTTGTAGTACCAGTCTGATGAAGGATTATCATCTTTAAGATTTATTGGTTTGAAGTAATTTTTAACTGTTAACCTGAGAACCTGGTTGTGTGCAGTTGTCAGTTTAAGACATTTCTAAAGAAGTAAACCATTATGCATGACATCCATATGCAAGCATAAATCTGATAAAGCAGTTTTTGAGTTTTCAGGTTAATATAATTTTTAACATCTTATGGTGATGAACAAAAGTACCCTGAGTGCAATCTAGGTTTGCCAAATAACAAAAACAACATCACTTGTAGACTTCTAACACATCCATCTTCCATGGAATTGTTTTCTATTAGTAGATTCATTTGGGATGTCGTATGGTATGCTTAAATGATCAGTGCCCATCTCTTTGTATCTGTGCTTGTATATGTGCAAACTATAGTCTAGGAAGAGATTAAATCAGGGCTGTAGCAGAGTCAAATATTTGGGGGGTGGGATTTAGAATTTAGCCATAAATTATCAAAGGCTGCCAACATAGTGTCAAAAACAATTAAAATTTCCAGTACCTCTAAATTGGTAGAAAGCATATTTAACATAATAGTCACAATTTGTGTTACAAATCAAAGAACTTATTTGTTGGGGTTTTATGAAATTTATATTCTTCCTGGCTTTGATGTTTTTTTTTTCTGTTTCTGTATTTCTTTATTCTATTTCATTAAAATAAAACCCTGTAAAAATACTGCAATTGGTAAAAAATTTGGAGGAATCAAGGACCCTCCTCCCAGCTGCTATGGCGCTGAATTAAATAGATGGAATTCAATTTTCTGATATGACTGCATATAGTTTTCACTTTAAACCAGCTTTACCCTATCCAATGCCTAAGAGCTCTAATTGTAGTGATTTTTAAAGATATTTTTTATTCTTGATTAGTCACTGTTGGTTAAGTTTTATCAAAATGGAAGAAGAGAGATTAAAGAACATACTATCAAGATTTCTCTTATCAGTGTTTTGTTCTAACCACTGAGCTATACTTTACAAACTGCTTTATATAATTTGCATATAGCCAGATAATAATGAGAAAATTTCTTGCCTCAAACTGGCTTGCTTTAATATAGATTGAACATCAAAAACAGGCAGCTAGTAGCCTCTGGCTCACTTTTGAAGGAACTGTCTCTCATTGGCTTGTCAAATTGTCCAAGTCACATTTGACTTGAACCTAATGCTCATCTCACAAATGAACAGCTTCATAAGGCTCCTTTGTTGCCTTTTATCAGAATGGCACTCTTTGAATTGCTCTCAGAAGAAAGGGAGAAAATTGTGCCATGATAATTCATCTTTAGTTAATAATATTTCAACCTCAGAGCAATCAATGATAAAATGAGAGTAAGAAAATTACAGAAAAAGAAATAATGCTGTAACAAATAAGGATTAGGATTGCAGAAATTGTTGAATTAATAGTACAGGCAAAAGATGATGAAACACTCGTAAACTTGGATATGTCTTCCTCTTTCCAATGGTATGTAGCATCCATTTGTTTCAAGAGACACATAGATCTGCATATGGGGAGAGGCTGTTTTTTTTTCTTCTTTTTTTCTTCAGATATGAATAATATTTGGACTGATAGTGATGTGGTTTCCTGTCGCCTTCTTGAAAATGATTTTATTTAGACACTAATTCTAGTGTTATCTGGTTATAATCAGTTCTTCTATCCTTCCAGGAAAAGGATTTAATAGAAGACAGAAACGTGGCACCAAAATCTGATCTGGATTTTAGTGTCATATTGGAATAACAAACGATTCTTTCCAAAAGCTAAGCAAAGTGATAAAAAATGATTTGTTCCAGCATACTTGGCAAGGTGGGTCTTAGATGTGAAGGTAAAACCGTTGGAACTAATGAACGTAGGTTACTTGGTCATTTTTGTTTAACAGCATATCAACCTCTGGTCTCTGCTGTTAATATGGGTTATTTAATGCCGAAATCTAAATATTTTGTATACAATTTTTCTTTTTATGAGATAATAATGGTTTTAGTTATACAAGTGTTATTAATTAACCCATAGGAAGGTGGGAAGAGAAGAGGTGGCTTCATACCTTTCCCAAGTGAATATGATGAACCCAGCAGGAACTGAAACACTGCTCTGTGATTAACAATTCCAAGCTATTATGCATTATACCACCAGCAATTCCAAATTTACAGCACATGGTATTTCCAAGTTGTTACCCATCTAGGTCCTGATGAGACTTCCCACTGCTTAACTTTTGTTTGTCGAAATGGGGTTGTATAAAGGAAAGTAATTCATCATTCACTAGGCAGCATAGATGCATTTGAACTCTATCAAGGCTGGAAATTGAGGATTGGATAGCTCCAGCCTAGATATAGTAGCAATACTTCATTTTTGGTTTGATCTGGTTCTTGTAAAAACAGTATGCCAGGAGGATTCTGGTATTTTCTAGAGCAGTACAAAGAACTGACCATATTTCCAGAATCTTTAGTGATGAATCATGAGTTTTAATTGAGGTCTAAGTTGAAAATATTTTAAAGTTTAATTGTATATCTTCTTGCATATACCCTATAGTTCAACAGTTTGAGGACACCTACTGGCCTGGCAATTTTTTAAATTGGCCCCAAAATTAGTTGTTTAGTACCTTAAATAAGAGAAAATTATTATACAAGGTTAAAAAAAAGAAGTGAGACATGATTTTTCTTAGAAATTTTATTCTGACTAAAAGAAAAAAAGCATCTGTCTATATTTCTGAGATGAGGTATTATGTACATTATTTACATTATTTGAAATATTGTCCTCATCTTTGTCGCCAAATTTATTACAACGTTTTGGCCGTTGTACGCTCCGGCCTTCTTCAGCTCAAGGACACATGGCACAGTGGATAAAGGTGTTGGTTAGATCCAGTGACAAAGAGTGTAAGTTCAATACCCGGTTAAGACAGTGAACTTGGAGAGGGGAATTAACAGGAGATAACTGACATCCATTAAACATAGCATGTGGAACTAGAAATGTCTACCCCAGTGAGCGAAATAAAGGGTTCAGTTCGACATTCCAACCACCTGAAGAAGGCCGGAGTGTACAACGTCCGAAATGTTGTAATAAATATGGCGACAAAGATGAGGACAATAGTCCGAATAATGTAAATAGCGTAGAAAAAAAGGCATTTTATAATTAAATTTTACTCTCGTCAAAATATCCTCCTTTAGCTTTACTTACTGCACCACAAATTTGCAAAAGTTTAAGTCTGATTTTTGATTCCATTCTTTTTTCAATCACTCTAAGAGCTTTTTTCATTTCTTCTTCACTCTTCTGTCAAGTTTGTCCCATGCTAATTCTGGAGGTTGCTTCAAACTTTTGAACTGTAGTGTATAATACGGAAAGGCAAAGAGAGTTCATCTAATCTTGTTCCTTATACTTACATTAATCTCAGACTTGAGATTGTAGATCAATAGATAGTTACATAGATGAGAAATGTCACCTGCAGGTCAGCTATCCCCCCCAGCAGAAACCTGCGTGCCATTTCAAGGGCCTCTTTCAAATAGATATGTTCACTGAAAACCAATATGCGCTCACATGTTAGCTTTTATTTGTCACTAACATTTATTTATGTGCGTGTGCATCATTAACATTTAATCCTTTTTTTACTCATTTAGAACTTTTTTTGTGATATGGAGAATTCTTTTAAAAGGAAACAATTTTAATGCAAACTTAATTAATCTTAATGCATTTATCAACACAAAACTAAAAATCTTGGGTCAACAAAAAAATGATGAGAATATTTAAGTAATTTTACGGATTTTTTTTTTTTATCGATTTCAACCAAAGCAAGGCAGTAAAGCCAGTAAGACACAGGGCTTACTGGGTATGGAAGAATTATAAGACAGAAACATTACTAAGAAGCAAGAAGAAGCATCTTAAATAGCTACAAGAAATTTCACTCATACAGGGTAAGAAAAATTTAGTTGTAAAAACACAAAAATAAAAACATCTTTTTATATCATTATATTTAATCATCATTCTCACCTTTTCCTTTGTTGTAGATTGATTCAAATCTGCAACAAACCAAATTTCTTAGCAGCTGACGTTCATGTCATTAGATTATGTTTGCAAGCAGTATTTTATCAGAAAGGTTTATGCTTTTGCCACAGACAAAGTATTAAAAAATAAACAGAGAAGAAAGGAGAAGAATGGTTAAAGAAAAAAAGAATGATTTTCGTAGGGTGAATTGTCTTTTTTTGATGCACTAAAATATACAGGTTAATGGCAGGAATTTGCAAAATAATATTTTGGTATTGATAACTATTATTGCTTTTAATATCTTATTTTATCAAGGTTACCGATTGGAAAAAGTAACTATGGTTCAGGATGGTTTACAGCATTTTCTTTTTTGAGATGAAAGCTGACGGCAAGACTTTGTAACATAACATTTTTTTATTTAAAATTAAACAGAGTTATATGTATTTTCTTTTATTAAACTATATATTTACAAAAAAAGAATTTCTACAGGTGTCATGAATGCTTGCAGATATATATATATATATGTACAAAGATTAATTCCCTTTTGCATATAGACACACATGCAGAATTAAGTTTGCACCTTTGTTTTACCTTTTTGAAAGGCTCTATCACAGTCTCTCTCCCCAGTGTGTGTGTGCCTTCAAAGAAAAGTGATATCTAAAGGTATTGTAACCCTCTCAGTCCTAGTGACATTATTTCCTTGCTTGGGGTGAAATGATTCAAAAATGAAAAAGCTGCTCCATCCACAACTCCCAACCTTGATAGACTTCAAAAACATTTACATGTCTTGTGACCAATGTATTATCCACTCTACGCACTCTTTCCCCACAGATTTAACATCGCACATTTATCACTGCTCTGTTGTGTTTCATATTCATGCTTGCAGAAAAATGGTGTTTCAAAAGAACGGTTATTCTCTCGATACTGCTATTACTGTATGCTCTTTTCCCTCCCTCAGCAGTGTTGTTTTAAAAAGTAATGATAAGAATTTTAATAAAATTCAAACATATGGAAATGGACCTATACATTTTCCTTAATCTTCTGAGTTAACAACAAAGATATTAAACATTATTTATTTATTAAATTCACTTATTTGCAAGAATAATTTTATATTTACAAGATTAAAATAAATAATAATAAACAAATAAAAATATGTAAGCAATCTATTATGGATGTTTATATAGTTATTTATAAAATGGTAAATAAATATTGCATTGTAGTTGGTTTACATATTTTGATATGTAATTTTTTATAAATCAAAAAAAAAGATTTTTTAAAAATTTATCTCTATCTATAAAAGGCAGGACGTGTGTGTGTGTGTGTGTGTGTGTGTGTGTAACGAATGCATGGCTGCAATTTTTGATGGATTTGCACCAAAATTTACATGCACATGCTCCAAGTTAGTGAAAAGGCCAAGACCAACTTTGCATTTCCCAACTCCCATCGATAGTGGAAATAATCAATTTTTTCATGCTTCTACGGCAGTTTTCATATAGTTTGCGGCCATTTTCTACTGGCCAGGGTGAGAGCCTATAGCTGGCTGCTACGAATAGGCAGGAAGATTCTATTGGCCAGCGTTAGAGCCAACAGTTGACTGACACAAATGTTAACTAGCATGCTAGCATGCAAAAAAAAAATCGATAGCTGCATTCGTCACAAGTGGGAAAAATTTAAATATGCATGGCACTTTACTCCAATTGGCTCATTCGCTTGCTTAAACTCATTGTTGATTCTGATTCCGCACAACTGGGTTGGGTGTGAAAAAGTATTTGTTGTTAACATTCTATTTTCATTTGGTTTTTCCAGTTACGAGTCCTTTTTAAAGCTGATTGTTTTGTGTTCATTTTGTTTAGTTCTTTTTCATAACAGATTTTTGTAAATAGGTAAATAATAAATATCACATTGTACTTGGTTCACATATTTCATGATCTTGGAAATATTGCTGAGGGAGTCAAAAGTTTATACAATAATAGCAATGTCAAGTGAATAATTGTAATTTTTTGTGCAATGTTTTTTTTTTGCTGGCACAAAGATCAAACATTGTCCACTAGTCACGAATTGTTATTTCCATGGCAAATGTTGAGATGAGTGCCATTCTTTAGTTCTATCAGTTCAAACATTTGCAACTAGGAAACACCATGCCACTTCCAAGGAACTGAATCACTCTCATTTCCACTGTGTTATACATGTAAGAAGAAAATGCCACTTAAACAGGTTTTTTTCCCCTCCCAAGAACTACCACTTTGTAGAACTGATACCCACATGATTGTTTCCCCTGTATATCTCAATATTGACCTCATGAAGTCAAGGGTCAGTTGTCATCTTTCTTCCTTATGCTCATAATCTCTATTTCTTACAACTTTCTCTTCCATTCACCTTATTTTAACATTATATCTCTACCTTGAATGTTTCTCAAGTCTTGTATTGTGTGAATTCTAGTATAAAGAAATGTATACTGTTCAAAATTAAATCTTTCTAGAAAAACCAGTAATCTTTTTATGTACAAAAACGCTTAAAAGTAGGGAAAAGCACACTTTGGGATTATCAATTTTCATTTTACCCAGAATTCCAGATTCTTTCAATAAATAATTGAACAATTTTACAGAATTATCAATCTCTTCCCACTAAGAAGCAAGGGGTTACTGAGTCTGAAAGAATAGGAGAAAAAAACATTAAGAAGAGAGAATAATAAAAGAACAGTAATAAAGAAAGCAGAAACTACTGTTTAAATATTCAAAAATCAAAATTGACAGGAAAGCAAGAAGTTGGAAGAGAGTTCCACAAGAAGAGAAGAATGTGCTAGCATAGAACTTATGGATGATTCTAGCAATTTTAACAATTAAATGAGACCTAGCTGCCAATCTAGTCCTGCACATAAATTCATAAAGTCTAGGTACCAAAGAGGAAAGTTCAAACAGAAAAATTATCCTATAAATATATACATGAGGCTACAAAAGTAAGTATACAGTAAGTATTATAGCAGTATAATATAATATTACTATTATAATATAAAATTATTATAATATAATATTATGGCAGTATAATAATATTGGTTCAAGGATTTATTTAATAATAGGTTTCATTTAAATCATTAAAATAAAATTTACAATTCTTATTTTTATAATTTTTATTATAATAGATTATAATTTTTATTTTTTAATATATAAATGTTTTGCAGAGGAGTATGTGAATGATGGGTGGGGGGTAAACAGTTTGAACATTTGAGGGATTGATATGTTTATTATTGATATGTTTGTATACTCAATAGAATATTTTGTTTTTATTACTGTACTCCTGCTTTTTGAATAAATGTATGACAAAGTGGAAAAAGTTTTCTTGTGATGCATTTCGTCCTTTAAGACTTCATTGGACTAAATTTGCACATTTTGACACACCAACATAACTAATTTAGTCCAATGATGTCCTAAAGAATGAAGCACATCACAAGAAAACCTTCCGGTTTGTCATACATTTTTCCCCTCAATGTGTGCGTGTGTGTGTGTGTATGTATGTGTGTGTGTATATTGGTCAAAGTTTCAAGTGTATCTATCATTATACACATGATTTTAATGTTCATATTTAGTATCTATTTTTAGCACCTGTGTAAGGTCGTGGTGTTTTTCAAATTTTTCACTATTCTGCATTTTCCCCATGTGCATTAGCAGTTTCTTTTTAACATACCTGGTGTTCCTGCTTGGATAGTGATAACGGTCTAGGTGTTCAAATCCCAAAGCATTTTGTGATCTTTTTTGTTTTCATTGAAGTTACTGGCTTGTACTGATACTTATTATCTATGGGAGGGTGCTGAAAAGTGTCTGGTCTTACTTCTTTCTACTTTTATGTGCTGTGTCTCTTCAGGACATAAGCAATCATGGCTCCTCACATCTTCCAAACCCTGTTCTACCATCAATTTACTCAAGCTCCCCAAGTATGTTATGTGCTGCTTTCCTCTGTCCCTCAATCTGCCCTATGAGTATCAGATTTTCCAAGCACTCCTTCATTACATGCCCCAGAAATTTCAACAGCCTCTTCCTGATGTTAAGTGTAAGTTTCCTTTTTGTTTCTACCTTGTCTTTGCTCACATGTTGAGTCCATGGTATCATCAGCATCTTTCTGTAGAACCATATTTCTGTTGCTTCAAGTCACTTCTTCATTTTTGAGGAAATTATCCTGCATTTCTTGCCATATAGGAGGACAGATGATATGTAACAGTTCAATACTCTTTTCTTTGTTTCTAATAAAACTTTTGTCTCTTAATACGCTGCTTAGCTTTTGGAATGCATTCTTGGCCATCCCAATACATCTTCAGATCTTAGTGTCACACTTTCCATCCTCGTTCCAGATATTTAATTTTTTGCTCTTGTTTGATTTTATTATCTCTGGATTTGTAATTTGAATTTTGGGCTCATCCTTTTGCTGATAACCATGCATTCTGTCTTCTTGTAATTTATACTTAGTCCTTTCTTCTCACTTTCCTTCACTACAAACCTGGCACACTTCTCAAATTTTGACCAAATGACAAAATATTAGATTTTTGGAGAGCAGGAGATTTTTGGTTGGTTAGAAAACATTTCAGCACCTCCACATATGGTCAAACCTAATTGTCTGCACAGTTCATAACATTACTTATTACTTTAGCAAGCCTATTTTCATCATTTTTTCAGGTGAGCCCTGCTTTAATTACTGGTCAGGTGGTTTACTATTTTATCTCTTTCTCTGCAGAGTTGGCATTTACTGCTTTTGGGGGTTTTGTCAATCTTCATTTTGATGTAGTTTATCCAAATTCATTTATTTTTTTCACATATAAATAATCACAATACAAAGGAAAACAATCTTTTTGAAAAAAGATAGTTATAACTAAAAACTTCTAAAGTCATCTAAAAAACAACTCTTTCTATAAAGTCAATATTTTTATTTCATAATACGAACAAACATTCTGATCACCCAATAAAAAGGCTAGGATATCTTAAGTGGTAGTCGCAAGCAGTGTTTGACAAATTAAATTTCTGATTGGTTCACAAAACCAGGTGAATTAGTATTTCTGATTGGTTCACAAAACCAGGTGAATTAGTATTTCTGATTGGTTCACAAAACCAGGTGAATTAGTATTTCTGATTGGTTCACAAAACCAGGTGAATTAGTATTTCTGATTGGTTCACAAAACCAGGTGAATTAGTATTTCTGATTGGTTCACAAAACCAGGTGAATTAGTATTTCTGATTGGTTCACAAAACCAGGTGAATTAGTATTTCTGATTGGTTCACAAAACCAGGTGAATTAGTATTTCTGATTGGTTCACAAAACCAGGTGAATTAGTATTTCTGATTGGTTCACAAAACCAGGTGAATTAGTATTTCTGATTGGTTCACAAAACCAGGTGAATTAGTATTTCTGATTGGTTCACAAAACCAGGTGAATTAGTATTTCTGATTGGTTCACAAAACCAGGTGAATTAGTATTTCTGATTGGTTCACAAAACCAGGTGAATTAGTATTTCTGATTGGTTCACAAAACCAGGTGAATTAGTATTTCTGATTGGTTCACAAAACCAGGTGAATTAGTATTTCTGATTGGCTTGGAAAAACAGATGCATTTTAGTTACTGACTGACTAGAAAAAAACTAGGTGAATTTCATATTCTAACTGGCCTTTAAAACCAGGTGCATTGTCTATTCTAACTGGCTTGTAAAACCAGGTGCATTGTCTATTCTAACTGGCTTGTAAAACCAGGTGCATTGTCTATTCTAACTGGCTTGTAAAACCAGGTGCATTGTCTATTCTAACTGGCTTGTAAAACCAGGTGCATTGTCTATTCTAACTGGCTTGTAAAACCAGGTGCATTGTCTATTCTAACTGGCTTGTAAAACCAGGTGCATTGTCTATTCTAACTGGCTTGTAAAACAAGGTGCATTTTAACAATTCTTTATTAGATTTGTTTTGACAGTTTTGAATATTTTCATCAGCAAGTTATTTGTCTCTGGTTTGGTGCAATGCTTCCATAAAACTCTGTATATTCATTCATATTTCATGAAATAAAATCAATAAGCATCAAAATGCTAAATATATGAAATCTTTAACATTTAACAGATGTCAAAATTTTTACAGATCATAAATTTTTTTTATATCAAAATTTAAAGTGGAACAAGAAATGTTTTTTTTTATTGAAATCAAAAAACTATCAGAGGATTTTGTTGAAGGTAACATTAAAGTTTTAATAAAACATTAATCTCATTTCCTTCTCTAAACATTAAATTTGTACGTTGTATTTCCTCCTACCAAACCTGTAATTCTGTGGCATTTTAAGAAGTAATACTAAAAATAAAAAAAATATTTGCAGTAACCATAAATATCATTCATAAAAGAATTCAGTTTTAATGCAATACAAAGTGAAAAAAACTAGACAATAGGACTTTGGCTTGTTTATGTAGAAAAATACATTTCCTATAATTCAGCTTCTTTTGATTAATTAGCTTATTTGGCAGCATATATAAACAAATACTTCATATATATTCAATCACATATAGGTATATATTCTAATAAAAAACATTAAATTACTTTATTTGTATATTTTCTTTTGTAGCTGAAAAATTTCTAGAAGCATTTCTTAAAACAGTCTATAATATTATAAAATAAATTAAAAATGCATAAATAAAAAATATGATTAAGAAAATATAGTTTAATAAATTTGAAAATAAGAAGTATATAAATCAAATAAGTAAATAAATAAATATTTGTTTTTTTAATGAGTAATTTTGAATGTCATGATAATGAGTAAAAATGCACGTTCTAGACTATTCCATAAAATTCTAACACATTCGAGTATGAAATATACTCAAAACATTAATTCTAAACATAATTTCGAACTGTCCAAATACTTTTTTCACTACCTGTTTTAATAATTTGTATATAAAATATATATATGTGTCAAGTAATTTATTTTTGCTGTTTATTTGCATTTATAATTGTTTTACGAATATATTGTGAGCTTTAGACAATGCTTTTCTTTCAATATATGATTCTAAATCCATTTTTTTTACTGTCCAAATACTTGTTTCACCTCACTGTATATATATATATATATAATATTGGAAAAGATTTACTATATATAATTGGAAAAGATTTACTATATATATATATATAATTGGAAAAGATTTACTATATATATATATATATATATATATATATATATAATTGGAAAAGATTTACTATATATATAATTGGAAAAGATTTACTATATATATATATATATGATGAAAAATATGGAATAGACAAAACAAAATCCGAATATGCAAGTTTACTGTTTTAATGTTGTTTTACTGTCAACGTCAGACACTTCGGTCTAGTAGACCATCTTCAGGACATGGTTATCAGAAACATACTTAGGATTAAACGATATTTAAGTCAACATGAAAAGACGATAGACACAAGACTAATCAGAAACAGAACAACTGAAATTATAAAGTCAGCGTTCCCTTTTTTGGGATTTGTCTAATCCTAAGTATGTTTCCAATAACCATGTCCTGAAGATGGTCTACTAGACCGAAACGTCTGATGTCGACAGTAAAACAACATTAAAACAGTAAACTTGTATATTCGGATTTTGTTTTGTCTTTTCCATATTTTTCATCATACCGTCGGATCTACATCCACATATTTGCTTTATATATATATATATATATATATATATATATATATATATATATATATATATATATATATAATTGGAACAGATTTACTATATATATATATATATATATATATATATAATTGGAACAGATTTACTATATATATATATATATATATATATATATATATATATATATATATAATTGGAACAGATTTACTATATATATATGTATGTATGTATGTAATTGGAAAAGATTTGCTATATATTTATTTATTTTCACTTCTATGGATAGTAGTTTGTAACCCCAGGTTTCATAATTTTCTGATGATCACAAAAGCATGAAACCCAGGGTTGCAAAATACTATCCATGCAACTGAATATGTTAGCTCTATCACAGATATTGAGCACTTTTCACTAAGTACTACACACACACATATATATATATATATATATATATATATCTAAAATAGAAAATATTTATAGAGAGAGATATATACATATATTTGAAAAGATTTACTATATATATGAATTGGGATCAATCTAACATTTTTCACTTTTATTAAAGTTTCATAAGCTAATGAGATATGAATAAAAAGAAGGCAGAAATTGTGGTATGTTTACTTTTGTGTTGTTTGATTTTCATTAGTTAATCAGGTTTTATATACATATGACTTGGAAAACAAACTTTAGTATAATTCATGTAATTCTGAATTCAAGGAAAGATAACGTGTCTTCTTATGAGAAAAAAGAAATTGGAGAATACAACATTCACAAGTCATAATGAAGGTAAGAGGAACAGAGAAAAGTAATGAATAAGCTACATAAATAGCTTGTGTAAATGGTTGACAGTGTGGGGACTGGCAGGGATAGTAATAAAACAAACCTTATTCAAACCTGCAAAAGACAAAGTTGTGGAGAGCCATGATCCCTGATGTTCTGAACAAACATTGCACATAGAAGACTTTTAAAAAATGGTTTATATAATTCTTTCTCACAAGCCTTTACCAAAATTTTAGTTATTTGGTTTGGTTTGTTTTACAGCATATCAACACCTCAATGGATTATTTAATGCTGACAGTTTTTATTGCTGGTAATATGTTTTTCTTCAAGAAACTATTTCTGGAAATATTTTTCCTTGAAGAAATCTATAGCTGGTCATATTTTTTTTGCAAAGAATGTATAACTGTTTGTATTGCTGGTATTTTTTTTTAAGTATTGCTGATAATTTTTCCTTCAAAAATTATTGCTGGTATTAATTTTTTTTTATTAAAAAGTATTTCTGGTATTTACATTTTTACACAAGTTTGGGTGTTAACTATTTGCCCATAGCTGGGATCCTAACAGGTGCTACCACCCCGGGTCAGGGTTTACATGGGAACACCAGCAATTAAGAGGTGGTTCCACACTCCTCAAAACCTCCTGAATAGAGGCCTTGCTGCTGGATGTAGTTTATTGTCTTACCCAGGACGTGGAAGTAGTTTATCGTCATACCCAGGACACTTTAGTTATTTGGATTGCATATAGTCATTAATAATTCTGTTATTATATATTCATTTTTAATAAATCAGATTTAAAAGTTTAAGTTTGTTAGATATAAATATAGCATAAATTGAAAATAACAAGGATACCTTTGTAGATCCTGCCCAGACCTCTGTAGTCCATTTGGTCAGAACAATTAAAGACTACAACATATTTTCCAAGGCAACGTCCCATATCTTTGGTGGTTTCTGTCTTGCCTGTTCCAGCCGGCCCTGCTGGTGCACCTCCGAGTGCCATTCCAAGTGCCTGTGCTAAAGTGATATAACACCTTAGCCAAAAAAAAAAAAAAAGAGTGTCAGTCTAAGTAAGTGGATGTGAATTATTCCCTATGTTAAACTATACAAGGTGTGTCTGAAAAGTAACAGGACTCGGTCTGCTGTGTGAGCACTGGGCAAATTGGGGAGAAGCAGGCTGTGTTATCGTCTAACACGTTATCTTGGGAGCATATAAGCAAAATCTTAGCTTACTGCAGCCATTGCATTTTTTTCACATTTTTTTGGCAGGAAAAATTATGGCTGCTTCACCACAAGAATGCACTTGCAGTTCCTGGCAGAGAAAAACATTGCTATACAGGAACAACCATTTTATTCACTTGATCTTGCTCTGTCGACTTTTTTCTTTTCTCTAAGATCAAGGGGATCATCAACGGAGTTCCGTTTTGAAGATATGGAGGCCATCAAGAGGGCCATAAGGACAGAGTTGATGGGCAGCCAAAATGAATCCTTCCAGCAGTGCATAGAAGCATGGCAGAGAAGTATAGAAAAGTACATGAGACTTGAGTGGGATTACTTTGAAGGGGAAATCATGTAGTGTGCTGTTTGGAACTGAAATAAACACCAGTCCCAGTACTTTTCAGACATGTCTTGTATACTTACATTTTAGAAAACAATGTCAGATTACTTTACACTCAGAAAGATATATATATAGATATATATATATATAAAAAATTAGAAACTAAATTAAAATTTGATATATTAAAGAAATTATTTTACAAATTTAAACAAGAATATTGCATTTGCGAGAGGAAAAAAAGATCATCGCCATTCAACTTTTAATAAGAAAACCAAAAATAATTTTATCCTGTGTTGTTAGCAGATTCTTGATTCTTTTTCTTATTTTTTATTTATTTAGTCTCCATTTTACTATAATTACAAAAAAGCTAGTTTTGGGAAAAGCAAGGAACAAATTGAAAAATTTTTATGGGATACCCAGGTTTGCAACAATGGTCTGAAAAGGAACTGTTACACAAAACAGCCTTTTTATCTTTTACTGAGAAATGTTTACACTGTCTTATCATTAACATAATTCAAGTACAGTAGAATCTAGAAAAAAATTAAAATCTGCAATGAATTGTTGGGTGTATTTAACAAAAATCAGAATAGATTAACCTGGTGGGAGCAATGGTCGCAATTGGCTTTGACAAAAGAGTCAAAAAACGTCAATTCTTTCTCGATAATGGTAAGTTGTGACTGTGCACATAGTGTAGTAGTTACAGGTAATAGAAGTGGAATCAGGAAGACAAATTCAAATACCAGCTTAGTCTATTGCATTCACTTCATGCTAATACTCTTGAGAAAGGTATGAATTCATTTTTGCTATCTCTACCCATTATAGGTTAAAGAGAAGAGTAGACAGAGGTTTTTGACTTTAGATGGCAACCAGACAAAGAGGGCTAATCTCAATTAAAATTGTACAAAAAGCAATAGAAAAAAAACTCCACTATTTTTACCCAAAATGTCATGACACTTAGCAAATAATAATGAAAAGGAATCTTTAGAGAAATACAGCTGTTAATTCAAAACCATAGAGAAAGCAATGGGAAAGCACTGTACTTTTTGGAGAATTCATGTCAATTGCAAGATAAAAGAAAAGTAATCTGTGGAAAGTCATAAATGTTTACTCCATGAAGGAAGGTGTCATTTGAAAAAAAAAAAACACAATATAAAAACACCAAGTTAAATATTTTGTGTTGGCTGCAATGCATTATGGGGTGTCTGTCACTTGAACTGAACAAAACACTTTGAAACAAGAAAAAAAAAAAAAAACAAAGTAAGAAAGCACTTGGAGAGTGTATATATTTGCCAGCCTCATTCTCACCAAAACCTGAACAGACAAATTAGACACCAGACTATGCTGCGACAAAATATTGCAATAATTATTCATCAGAAACATATCATAAACCAGACAATATAATCTGAGGTAAACTTTATTGGTGGAGTTAAAAATTTTAAGAATACAAGAAATATTCAAGATTTGTTGTTATAATAGTGAAAATAAATAATACAATTCGGGTGAGATAACTCTGAGAATTTATACTTTTACAGATATTTCATGACTATTGTTTTAATAGAGTGCTTCTTAAACTTTTTCATTCATGACCCTGTTTTTCATCACAAGATTTTTTGCAATCCCAGGCATTAACCAACTACAGTGAAAATGCATATGTTGTCACTGCACTAGTCACAATGGCACTGCACTAGTCACAATTTCTTACTGCAGCACTTTTATGGTGCATTACCACTTGTTAAATAACATATGAACTGAAATTCAAGTGTTTGAATTTAACTTTCATGACCCAAGCATTTCGCTTTGCAACCCCATTTGGGGTCATAACCCATAGAAGTGTTGCTTTAATATATGAAATATTTCTCAACTGAAGAAAATCTTGGATCTATTTCACAGATTTAATCAATTATTTCTTGGTTTACCTACGGAGCCTTTAAGGAAATATCACTAAAATACATTCAGAATGTTTTGAGATATTGTATGGATAAACAGACAAACATGGTCCCATTTTGTTGGCAGGGATAAAAACAAAATTAAGTGTAGCTTATATGTGATACAAGGCCTAAATAATGGAGTACCCAGTTTTGTAAGACAAGGTTGTTAACCAATTACTCCACATCAAATTGCTTAAATATTATTGCAGTTAAAATTAAAAAATAATTCATAACAAAGAGATGGGGTAACAAAAAAAAAGTATTGCAAAATGTAATGTCAAATGATAACAATGATAAACAAAAGACAACTAAACTGATTTATTATTAATTAATTATTTATTAATTCTCAGTGTTTCTCATTTGTGTGCATAATTAGTTGCTTCAATATAAACAAACCTAGTTTGATGAAGTCCTAAGGGGCATGAAATGAATCATACAAAAACTTTATCCACTCTCTCATACCTTTTTCCCTTAAAATTATTCTTGATATATAAAAAAATTATATATTGTTATATTGTTATCCTTATATATATATATATATATATATATATATCGTTATCTCCCAAACCAAGTGATAAAACCAGTAAGATGCAGAGGGTTACTGAGAGTGTAGGAAACTAATGATGTTAGTAAATTGGAATGTCAATAAAAATAATAGAAGACAAGATGATGATTGGCATTGCATTTTTTTTTTCTTTGCAAGAAAATTTTTTATTTGCTCTAATCATTTCTATATTTGTCTTTTATTTTATTTCTCTTATTTCTTAAATAAACTCATAACAAATGAATATTAGAACAATAAAAGCAGACCTATTAAAAGGTCATTCATAACGAAACAAAAAATATATATTACCAGAAATTGGTAATACTGAAATATAACAGTTAAAAACAGCTAACCTGATTTATTAGTCCTCTTTCATCAGAACAAAAATTGAGGACAAAAATAATGTGAACAGTGACTAAAAGAAAAATATATAAACCCCAACTAATGTTATATACAAGAAAATATAACATTTTAAGGCTAATTACCTTTAAGCTCAACAACCACTCTTACTGACAGAGATAGGATAGTGATAGGACAATGTATCCTAGAACTTTCAAACGATACTCATAATTAGTCATGCTTGGCACTGAGAACATGCCTGTCATATAAAACCAAACATAGTGCTGGCCTTTACTCAAATGTTCAGCTATTGCTGAACCTTTTGCATTTAGATACATATGTAAATTGCCCATCTTTCCTTTGTGAATATTGGCTGGTATATGTTGGTTGATCTGTGTTTCCAATCTTTAACTCATTCTGCCTATATAGCATCACTCTAACATCAAAATTACCAAACTAATAAGATGGGAAGGTAGAATATCCTTCACCATAAGTCTCATTATAAGAAGGGCATCAAAAATAATATATGGATTGGCAGTTTCTTTGTTTTTTTTAGACTTTATAGAAATCTGCTTAAAAAATCTTGCACTCACCTTGCCAATTCATGATACGTGCAAATAGACAAGACATTTTGGGGGACCAATCAGCTTATGCTTAAATAATTATTGCATTTTTTTTCCTTGATTCTACAATTCTCGGTGGGTATACATTGTAGTGATATCAGTGTTAACTGATATCGTGCTAAATGAAAAACAGCTGACCTCTGACAAAGACAGTTTCAGACATTTATTTTCTCTGATGATTATCAGCTAAGCGAAGTAGACATCACAAGTACCAAGTGGCTTGGGCAAAAATGACAAAACAAAGATCAATTAATCTCTATGAGACAGTGGTCACTACCGTAAAAAAAACAGAGTGACAAGATGTGAAAGAGAAGACATCTGTTAGATTGTTCACTTTCCCCTTCCTCTATGCTTCATCTCAGCTTTGCAGTAGGCTATAGCAGTAGGTTACAACCTGAGAATAAAATTTGCTTACTTCTACAAATTGAGATGCTTTTGTGAGCAACAATCTGGCTGAAGGGTTATTTTTATGCCAAAAGTGTTTGACTGGAAGAAGTGTGTAGACATTATTATTATTAATAATAAAAAAAAATAAAAATATAAAATAATAATAATGAATATCATAAATAAAATAAAACAAAACAAATAACATTAAAATGTTTAAAATAAAGAAAAAGAAAAATTCTCCCAGAATGCAACAGAAACATTTCATGCCAGAAAATGGACTTTGTGACAAAAGACACTGAATTCATTCTCTCCGTTACTAACTGTTAGAAAGTCAGGATGTCCAAGACTTCTCTTTGGAGTATTGCTTGTTATAATACAAAGTGACTTCATCCTTTTATTTCATGCAACATTAAAGCACTTGTAACTAAAATACACACACACACACACACACACACACACACACCAGTATACAAAAATAAATTTTATGATTTTAATTTACAATTTAACATGCTTTTAGTGTTATTTCTCTGTTTTATTCCTGTGAGCAGGAAGTTATTTCATCTGCAATGATGTGTGTGACTACTCAGAATCTGTTCCCTAAGGATGACCCTGGTGTCTGGTCTAAGCTTCAACTCTACACCATTCTTACTTAGAACCTTCCTAATAAATTCAATTTCAGAGTTTAATTTATTAACAAGATATATTACCAAGGCCTAATGAACCAAAGTTAAAAATGGATTTTTTTTTGTTTTCATGCACATTTTGAAAGAGCATTAATTTTCCATCTGGCATGAAAGCACTTCAAACATTAACAGTACAACTTGGAAATTGGTATTCTTCATATCATACCAAAACATTAGACATGGCACAATATGGAGATAATTTTTGGACAAAAAGTGTGCTTTGTAAGTAGTAAAGTAACTTTTCTACCAAACCCCTAGAGTTGTATCAACAACTTCTTAGGCAAGTCAACCAGCAAAATTTTCAATTACCATATATAATCACATATCATTCGACCTAATTTCGAAGCTAATTTTGACTACAGTAAATGGATATATAGTTTGGGCAACAGTGTAGCCAGGGCCAACAGTATATATGCTAATTTTATATCTCATGTATGATACAACCCCCTTAAAATTAGCTTCAAAATTAGATCTTCAAAATTTGCATGATACACAAGTACATACAGTATATTAAAGTTAAATCTGCCAGATCATGTAGGAGGCAGTATCAAAAAGTCTCTGGATAGTACAATCCATTGGAAATGTACAAGAAACTAACGCTCATTGGTACCCAAGCTTACTGAGTCAGTCTACCAGTAGATTTCATGCTATCTGTGTTCATCTTATTATCAAGTTTTCTTTGATAATTTTTTGGGTATTGGAAGTTTCCCAGACTGTCCATGCTGTGATTGTACCCCACCTACCAAGTCAGTCTTCCAATAAACCTTCTACATCAATACAGACAGTTATTGTTCATTAGAGGTATCGTAGTTGAATCCATTATGGTAAAGGTACTAATGAACATTGTATTAACTCGGCTGTCACCATTCTATGTAAATCAACTCCTCGTGACCCAGTTTGGCTTTTGCTCTGATAAGAGGTGTAATAGTGACATATATATCATCAAACAATTCCAGGTAATTGCTTACCTCACCAAATAGAAAATTTTGTACATGTTATGTAGATGTCACAGCTGCATACAACCACATTAATAGAAACTTCCTCTTCTCATCCAAGTTCCAAATCCACTGAATGTTTAGAGTTGATAGAATTGTATCAGTCCACAAAGTCATGCCGAATATTTCCTTATAAGGAAATGATTAATATTATCATTACAAGTCACTGTCTCACAGATGTGCTGTCACCTCCCTCTATCTTTTTTACAAATACTTTCATGGTAACTGCTCCGATGAGCTGCTTTCGCTGGTTCCCAAACTTCATGAATTTAAGTGTTCTAATAGGCTGGCATCTCACTCACACCCTTTCACTGTCGAAACTGTTAAATGTAGCCATCTCTTCTACTCCAATAGCTTCATATCTCGCACCTCTCGCCTGTGGAACTCCCTCCCCTTTTCCTGTTTCCTTGGTAGCTATAATCTCCAACTATTGAAATGTAATGTCAATCGATGTCTCCAGATGCCCTGATCTATCCCCTATCCTTTCTTCATCTTTTCCTCTATCACTCCTATTTGTTCTAGATCCAACTCTCTGTAGCCCCTTGCATATTAGTGGCTTCCCACCTTGATTGGGGTGAAATGCTTAAAAAAAACAAAAAGAAATCTAATTTACTGAGTCTGCCAACAGTTTTTGTGCATTTAATTCATGTTCCATTATTATGTGAGTTTTTCTGATGCTGGGTTGAAATGGCTCCACAATCTTTACAACTGATGACTGTGCAATATACCTGTATCAAATTTTGTATGAAATTTGAGCAATAGACCTGTATCAAATTTTGCATGAAATTTGAGCAATAGACCTGTATCAAATTTTGCATGAAATTTGAGCAATAGACCTGTATCAAATTTTGCATGAAATTTGAGCAATAGACCTGTATCAAATTTTGCATGAAATTTGAGCAATAGACCTGTATCAAATTTTCCATGAAATTTGAGCAATAGACCTGTATCAAATTTTGCATGAAATTTGAGCAATAGACCTGTATCAAATTTTGCATGAAATTTGAGCAATAGACCTGTATCAAATTTTGCATGAAATTTGAGCAATAGACCTGTATCAAATTTTGCATGAAATTTGAGCAATAGACCTGTATCAAATTTTGCATGAAATTTGAGCAATAGACCTGTATCAAATTTTCCATGAAATTTGAACAATATATATCAAATTTTTGCATGAATCTTGTAAAATCTGCGACAAAAATCCTTGAACTACTGTATCAGGCTGTTGGTGAACATTCTTTGATTCACACACAGGTTTTGGAGTGGTGTGTGTATTTTAAGGTTGGTTGAGTGTCAGAGTGTTGTGGGTGACCAATCAGAAGCAAAACATCAGCAAATGTAAAAAAAAAATAAAAAAAAAAAAAAAAATCACTCCTACTGTGACGTTATGTTCCGCAAAATGAAACTGAAGCCAAAGGGTTGCTGCTTTGAAACTAAATTCAAAAGGAATCCCAAGTGGTATTGAATAGCCTTCAGAAAAAATGACTTCTGCAGTGCTTTTGAGGTATGAGAGAAATGCTAAGAATGATGTGTACATTGCCAAGGGAACTATTTCAAAGAGAATGCTGACCAAATTTTAAAATATATAAAATCTGCTATTGACTAGAGGTATGGTGAACTTTTTCTTCAAGGCTTAGTTTAGGAAGGCTTTGGTATGAGATTTGGGGAGGTAGGGGTTCAAAGAAACATCTTTTCAAGTAAAAATATTTTTTGTAAATTACTATCAAATAAGCACTTCAGATCACAAATACAAATTTATTTTAAGGTTCTAAATTTTAAGTGGTGGATTCAATTTGCTATATAAATACAAATTAAATCTGTCCCTAATACAATCCCCCCCAAAAAAAATAAATAAAAAAATGGTCATACCATGTGATAAAACATTCTAAATTACATTACAATGTTTCAAATAATTTCAAGTTAAAATTAAAACAAATTTAACATTTACTATATACAGTGGGGGAAAATAAGTATTTCATCCCCTGCTGATTTTCTGAGTTTGTCACCCTACAAAAATAGGAATGGTCTATAATTTTCAGGGTAGGTCTGTCTTGAAAGTGAGAGATAGAATATAAAAATATTCTAGAAAATCACATTATATTAATTTTTGACCATTTATTTGTTTTTTACTTGAAAAAATAAATACTTCACCCCACACCAACCAGCAATGATTCAGGCCCCACAGACCTGTGATGTGACTAGTCCTATTACTCAAATATTACTCCTAATCAAGTACTCATTACCTGTATAAAAGACACTAGTTCACAGAATCCTTCAATGAATCAGAATCTAATCTCTCCACAATGGGCAAGATGAAAGAACAAAATTGTATACCTGCACAAGACTGGAATGGGTTACAGAGATGATTGGCAAGCAGCTAAGTGAGAAGGAGTAAACTGTTGGTGCAATAATAAGAAAGTGGAAGAAACATCAATTGACTATCAATGTCCCTCAGTCTGGAGCTCCACACAAGATCTCCCAATGTGGAGTGAACCTGATGGTGAGAAACATGAGGAAACAACCTAGAACTATACATCAAGAGCTTATTGATGAACTGAAGGCAGCTGGGACCACAGTCACAAAGATGACCATTAGTAACATACACACTACATCATAGTGGATGGAAATCATGTAGTGCCCGCAAGGTCCCCCAACTCCAGAAGGCACATGTACTGGCCCATCAGAGTTTGCAAATGAGCACCTGGATAATTCAGAGGAGGGTTGGGAGAAAGTGCTATGGTCAGACAAGACTGAAATTGAGTTTTTTTGCATCAAATTGACTCACCGTGTTTGGAGGGAAAAAAAAGCTGACTTGAACCCCAAGAATACCATCCCAACCATAAAGCATGGTGGTGGAAACATTATGCTTTGGGGCTGTTTCTCTGCTAAGGTGACAGGATGACTCCACCAAGATGGATGGGGCCAAGTACAGGGAAATCTTGAGTGAATACCTACTTGCCTCAGCCAGGACACTGAAGATGCATCATGGATGGGTGCTCCAACATGACAATGACACAAAGCATATGGCTAAGGAAATAATGGAGTGGCTCAAGAAGAAGCACATTAAGGTAATGGAGTGGCCTAGTCAGTCTCCAGACTTTAATCCATTAGAAAATCTGTGGAGGGAGCTGAAGCTTGAAGTTGCCCAACGACAACCTACAAACCTTAAGAATTTGAAGAGGATCAAATAAGAGCAAATAAGAGTGGGCCCACCCCAGATCTGTAAAAACTTGGTAACCAACCACAGGAAACATTTGGCTGCTTTGCTTAGCAATAAGGGTTTCTTCACCAAATACTGAGTTATGTTTTGTTACGGGGTGAAATATTTAAATCTTCAGTAAAAAAGAAATAAATGTTCAAAAACTAATATACTGTGATTCTTTAGAATTTTTCTTTCATATTCTAACTCTAAATTTGAAGATGGATCTACCCAGAAAATTATAGACCGTTCCCATATTTCTAAGGGTTGCAAACTCAGCAGGGAGATGAAATACTTATTTTCTCCACTATATACTCATGCATAAGCCAACTTCATTAATTTTTTTGTGAAAAACCTGATTTTTTTCATGTAACTTATGTGACAGAGAAGAGAGTCAGGGAAACACACACACACACACACACACGTATATATTTTTTTATTGAAATTGGAGTGGATCTGAGTAACGAAATTAGATCAGAGCATTTTTGTTTACTGATGGGAAATCTGATCTAGGGTAAAAGTTGTACCCAATGGAATTTAGGTGATTAGGAGACAATGAAAATGGTTGAAATAATTTTATCAGTTAAAATTATAAATAGAACTTAGTAAGCTATGAGGAACTTTGGAATTCACATGATTTTGGTTGAAAGTAGTCAGAACCCGTGATAATCACGTGCGAAGTAGTAGGGCCAAGGGTTGATAATGAACAGCCAGGTTTATCTATATAAATGTGTATTTATGCTGGAAAAAGTGGTAGTTTTTGGCTTGTCTGTCTTTGAGTGCAGTCGAGCTGGGTGGAGAGATGTCGGAGATTGAAAGTAAGCAGAGTTGAATTGAAGGCTCGAAGAAGTATGAAAGTGACGTCAGAGATTGAAACAAAATGCTTGCTAACATGTGCTGTTGACATAAGAATAAAGAAGCAAATTACTCCTCCAACATCTAAGACTACTACTGCTACTCTTATTACTACCACTGGGAACAGAAACGTTGAACAAGCCAACCCTCTCCTTTAATGAAATTACACAAAAGTATTTTCTTTTGTGTTGTTGATCATCATTCATATACGAGAGACTGGACATAATTATTGGAGAGGAAGTAGAGAGAATTTGTCCCAAGCAAGACGAATTATTCTCTCCATCTCCTTGCAGACGGAAGAGAGGGACAGTGGAGAGTCGAGTTGGAGACTCAAAGGGAAGAGGAAGTGACATCAGAGATTGAAACAAAGCATCTGCTAGCGTACTGTTGATATAAGTACCGCTGATTCTGCTACCACGAAGATTACTACTACTGTTACTACTGCCGAGGGGGAATGCAACTATAAATGTTAAGCCACGCACAGAAATCTGTATCTCTCCATCGCAAGAGTCGTATATAGTTCTGAGATGACTTAACAACAAGTTAATCACAACCCACTCTCTCTCTCTGTCTAGAATCCAGTGTATGAATTTTTATGTCAATTACTTTACTTTTCTGTAACCCATTTCTTTGCTATACTATTCTTTTCTGCTATATAAAAGACATTAAAAATTCAACCATTGAATTGTTGTTTGTCCAGCTTTCTGCAGATATATATATTTTTTTTAGTGCATTCTAAGTTTCTTAGCACAGACTCTCCAGCTGTGTCTACATCTTCAATTGGCCATGAATGGATGAACATCACTTCTGCTTTCTGGATCAAAGCAAACACCATGTGGGCAGGAAGCAGGATTAAACCAGTGGACCGGTCGAATGATCTATGGATGCTCAGGGGACCTATGGCCATTCCCTCAAGTTCAGTTAAGACCAAGTAGACACCTCAGCCCAGAGAGTAAGATGTCGAAGGTTGAGGGGCTGGGGTGAAAGTGTTAGACTTATGTATAATGCAACCTCAGCTTCTGATCAATACTAATAGGCCTGCCCTAGTCAACTATTACTGTATACTATAAATAAAGCTACAAGAATTAAAACTCATTGAGTATTTCACCTGGTGCAATCATCATTTAGCATAAATTGCAGTATATCTTGTTAAAATATTTGAAGAATATGTAATGGAGAATTCTAAGATAAAATGATACCAGTAAATGTAAAGAATATGATATATGAAAATAAATAAATGGATGAAGGAAGAATAAGGAACAACTGAAACATGATATAGATATCAGACAAAAGGAATGACGTTTGTAAAGCAATAACTCAGCAATGTAAACATGTGTGAATGAAGATGAACACAAATTGGAGAAAAGAACAACTGAAACATACATGGTATATAGATATAGATATCAGACAAAAGGGGTGCAGTTTGTAAAGCAATCCCTCAGCAATGTAAACATGTGTGAATGAGGATGAACACAAATTGGAGAAAAGAACAACTGAAACATACATGGTATATAGATATAGATATCAGACAAAAGGGGTGCAGTTTGTAAAGCAATCCCTCAGTAATGTAAACATGTGTGAATGAGAATGAACATAAATTGGAGAAAGGGAAAAAAACATTGTAGATTTCAAGGGGTACATATTAGAATGATGTTCACCTGTTTATGTAGCAACAGTAAGAGAGAATCTATTCTGTAGGAGGCAAGTTACAGGAGCTTACCTGTACTGTTAACATTAGCCAAAAATAACGTGAAAATATAGGCCTACCAGGTAGTTTATGGTCATCTAAAATGCATGAATTTTAACCCATCTAGAAAGATTTTTCTTTGTTTATTGCAACCAGTCATTGAAAATGCATTATTTTTTATATCTTCAAAAAATTACCTGTGCATAATGCAAACCCCTCTATTTTTTGTGTAAAAAGCTGATCATAAATCTTGGACTATATTTGAGTACATATTATATATTATTTATAGACTATTCCTTATTTACATTACTTATATTCAGATAATTGTCTTTATCTTTATTGTTTTTACCAACAGCAACAATGATAACAATAGTCTGAATATAAATAATGTAAGTAGTGATAATGCCTCATCCCAGAAATTCAGGTAAAACTTTTTTCTTCCTGTGCAGTGTTAAAATAATACATATTTACAAAAATCCAATTAATATCAGAAAAAAAAGCTGTGAAATATGAATTTAAAGCATATTCTTTGTTACTTTTTCCAATTATTAATATTATTATTATTTCTCTCCCTCACCTTTATTTATGTTTTGGCTTATACATGTGGTATCAATTTATAGTTTATTCAAATAGTAAACAGAACCTTCTCTTAAAATATAGAAATCCAATTTTTCTTTTTGATATTTGTGATCTGTAAATCTTAATTTTAGTTGTTTTCTGTTGCCACAGCAGGATATGACAACACAACTATAAAATTCAAACATACAATTGTTCAGGGATCAGAGTCACATTCATTGGCTGGATAAACTTTTTGTACAGCAAATGAAGGCACATATAGAATGATAAAGTTTAAGTGATACTAATATGAAAAAAGCAAAAAAATATTTTAAAAAGTGATTATTTCTTGGAGATGTGCATTTCTGTAGAAACTGTGCAGTGTGTGGACATTGCTATATGTAAAATAAGTGACAGAACTGTCCAACAAAAAGAGTTGACAAAGTTTGCAATAAAAGCAATAACAAAAAAAAAAGAAAAAGAAAAGAATAGGACAAAAATGAATATAAAGCAAGTAAACATTATATGCAAGTCAATGCAACAGTAATATTGCAAAAAATGTTTAAAAACTAAGAATTGTTGTTGACACACAAGAGCAAGTTCAGATAAGTAAATATAGAGTTCCGATATCAAAACAAGACAGACTGGGACTGAGCAAATGAAACCAAGAACTGATCAATTTTATTGGCTAGGAAAAAATCCAAACATGCATTTGTGTACTTCTGCCTATAAATTAGGGGGAGACAAATCTTTTTCAACCAATCCCTATCAGGAACCAACAGAAACACTAATTTTCTTTTATAAGTAGATTAGAATTTGAACCAGTACACAAGGTCCTTAATTTTTGAGCCAGCATTAGTACTCAAATTACTTAAATTTTTAAAACTTTGGTCTAATAATTAGAAATTAAACATATCTCGATCTGGTAGAATCGGTAGACTGTATAAAATAACACATTTAGTAATTCCTTTTATTTATTTTATTTTTTCTTTTTGTTTTTTGTATTGCTTCAGTTAAATATCTAAGAAGTGTTTTAGCAAAGGACAGAAACTGTAACTGAATTCTGAATGCCCATTGGGAGAGCAAAAGTTGCCTTCCAAAAGCTAAGCAAAGTATTAAGGAAAAAGAAAACTTTGTTAGAAACAAAGAAATGAGAACTGTTATGTAATACCAATTTTCCTATATGACAGTGAATGCTGGACAATCTCCTCACAGATGAAGAGACTGGAAGAAACAAAAGGATGCTGAGAATATTTTGGACTGAAAAAAAGACACATAATATCAGAAAGAGAAAGAAAGGGCACAGGAAAGAAGGCTTGGAAAATATAAATAGAGAAAAACAATGTATAGCCTACCTAACAAGCATGTGTAAATGGTTGGCAGAACAGGGATTAGGAGAGATATTAAAAAGATAAAATTTATTAAGAGTTACAAGAAGGAGAAAATTGTAAAGCGCCATGATTGTCCATGTCCCTTCAGGACATGGCATATAGAAGAAGAAAAAAAACTGACTTGAATAGAGTTGTTGATAAATGAATTGCATATTAAAAAAGTCATTAGCATTATTTATTAATGTCTTATCTGTTGACATATAACAGAAAAATTAAAAGAAAAAAAAGAAGTTTGCACATATACCTATCTGTTAAAGGTGTGATTACTAAGCGATCAGTGCAACCAAGGAACTCATTCATGTAATTAAAATTGACATCTGTGATTGAGACGAGGCACTGATCAGTGTCTTCCTTGAAGTAAAACCGTGACTGCTTAAGCCACTCAAAATCATCAACAGTACGGATGTGCATACGGACCTAAAAGGAAACAGAAAAAACGTATTAGCTGAAATAAGGAATGTGAGAGAAGCAAAACGAAGGGGTGGGGTAAAACAGAAAATGATTTATCATACAGCAGGGAAAATAAATAAGTATTTCATACCCTGCTGATTTTCTGAGTTTGCTACCTTACAAAAATGGGAAACATCTAGAATTTTCAATGTAGGTCTGTCTTGAAAGTGAGAGACAGAATATTAAAAAATTCTAGAAAATAACATTATACTAATTTTTGAACATTTACTTTTTTTTATTGAAAAAAATTATTATTTCACTCCCTACCAACCAGCAATGATTCAGGCCCCACAGACCGGTTATGTGACCAGGAGGCATATAGACTAGTCCTATTACTCAATTGTTACTGCTAATCAAGTACTCATTACCTGTATAAAAGACACTAGTTCACAGAATCCTTCAATGAATCAGAATCTAATCTCTCCACAATGGGCAAGATGAAAGAATTGTCTAAGGACATCCGGGACAAAATTGTATTCTTGCACAAGACTAGAATGGGCTATAGAGATGATTGGCAAGTAGCTAGGCGAGAAGGAGTCAACTGTTGGTGTGATAATAAGAAAATGGAAGAAAAACCAATTGACTATCAATGTCCCTCAGTCTGGAGCTCCACACAAGATCTCCCAATGTGGAGTGAACCTGATGGTGAGAAACATGAGGAAACAACCTAGAACTATACATCAAGAGCTGAAGGCAGCTGGGACCACAGTCAAAGATGACCATTAGTAACACACTATGTCATAGTGGATGGAAATCATGTAGTACTCGCAAGGTCCCCCAACTCCAGAAGGCACATGTACAGGCTCATCAGAATTTTGCAAATGAGCACCTGGATAATTCAGAGGAGGGTCGGGAGAAAGTGCTATGGTCAGATGAGACTAAAATTGAGCATTTTGGCATCAACTTTACTCGCTGTGTTTGGAGGAAAAAAAAAAAGCTGACTTGAAAGTTAGGAACACCATCCCAACCATTAAGCATGGTGGTGGAAACATTATGCTTTGGGGCTGTTTCTCTGCTAAGGTGACAAGATGACTACACCAGGTTGAGTCAAAGATGGATGGAACCAAGTACAGGGAAATCTTGAGTGAATACCTCCTTGCCTCAGCCAGGACACTGAAAATGGGTCATGGATGTGTGCTCCAACGTGACAATGAACCAAAGCATAAGGCTACGGCAACAAAGTTGTAGCTCAAGAAGAACAACATTGAGGTAATGGAGTGGCCTAGTCTGTCTCCAGACCTTAATCCTTTAGAGAATTTGTGGAGGGAGTTGAAGCTTTGAGTCGCCCAATGACAACCTACAAACCATAAGGATTTGGAGAGGATCTGCAAAGAGGAGTGAACCAAAACCACTCCCCTGGGATCTGTAAAAACTTGGTAACCAATTACAGGATACATCAGGCTGCTGTGCTTGCCAACAAGGGTTTCTTCACCAAATACTGAATTATGTTTTGCTATGGGGTGAAATACTTATTTTTTCAATAAAAAAGAAATAAATGTTCAAAAATGAATATAATGTGATTTTCTAGAATTTTTTTACATTCTATCTCTCGCTTTCAAAATGGACCTACCCTGAAAATTATAGACCTTTCCCATTTTTGTAAGGTGGCAAATTCAGTAAATCAGCAGCTGATGAAATACTTATTTCCTCACTGTATTCTCATGTATAAGCCAACTTCATTAATTTTTTTGCGAAACAAATAGGAAATGTTTATTAATTGAAACTGTTTCATAAAAGCAAAACACGCTATATTGATAAATGTATTTGTTTTTTATTATATATATACATATATATATATTGGGCACCTTGAGGCAGTGTAATGATTAGCAAGCTTGTGTCACATCTACATTTAGAAAATTATTTTGGGCACCTCGCCTTGGTGTAATGGTTAGCAAGCTTGTCTGGCTAGAACAATTATGACTGAGTAGTGAGTTTGATCCTCACTGGCTTCTCTATACTTTCGGCCTTGTGCCACATCTAAGCAGTGCTTAGAAAATCAATATATATATATATATATATATATATGTATGTATATATATACACACACACAATTCATATCCAGACAACTACTACTACTACTACTACTGTGGTTGAAAACTTGTTGACATTTATCATTCTTTCTTTATTAGCAGCTCCCATATTGTAATTATTTTCATGCTTGGTCTACTAAGGAGGTCATCATAGTCAAGCATATGTGCTGACTCTTTCAGTGCTCTTCCTTGTCCAGTATTTTCATTTCATTCCACAGGGACAGATGACTACCTTTTTGCCTCCATATAGGATCAGCCATGCTCGATTTCATTGTCCTCATCCTTCACTACAGTTCTTCAGTATTTCTACAGCATTACTTTAAGGAGGTGGCTTGTTTCACCTTTATATTCTCTGCCACAACGGCAAGGAATCAAGTACACACAATTCTTGGTCATGTTCTCTCCTATGTTATGCTTTACTCAAAAGAGATTTCTCCATAGATAGGAACTGCTTCTTAATATTGTCCTGATGTAAGGACCACAGATCTTCTGAATCTTTTTCAATAAGCCCTTCAGGTAAGGTAGACAGACTGTGGCAAACATTTTGATCATCTTCCTTTGTTCCTTCTGTCCCCCACCTGTATGTTGTGTAGTTGTTATTCTGAATAAGAACAAAAGATGATATCCATAGACATGAGAAGTGGAATGAGAATAATCTATCTCATCTATTGCAATGGGGGGGGGAACTATACCATTTAACATCAGGAGAAAAGAGCAAAACCAAACTATAGACAAAGCTGAAAGATATTTAACATTACCGGTATTTAGCCACAGACAAATTTATATTCATTTTCCTATTGTTAAGAGTAAAATATAAAAGCTGAAAAAGAATTTCTTCCATCTGCCATGTCCATCAGGATGTGGACAATTACTGCTCTCCACAACTTGTAGCTCTTAGTAATGTTTTTTGCTATAAATCCCTTCCAACTCCTTATTCTGCCATCTGTTCACACAAATTAGACAAGTAGGTGGCCCACTGCCTTCCCTATCCTTTTTTGCCTTGAAATTTGTCCTGTGAGTGTCAAATATGTCTTTTTTTTTTGTCCTCCTTAAGACTCCTTCATCCCCCGCATATGTCCTCTTCATGATATCATGTAACTGTTTAGCACTCTTTTCTATGTTTTCATTGGACTTTTCCTGTTTCCTAGTACTTTGCTTAGCTTTTGGAAATCATCTTTTGCTATCCCAATGAACATTTCAGATCTCAAAAAAATCAAGCAGGAAATAGATGGCAAGACAGTAGAAATGTTGAAAATTAACAATATCTACTTTTTTAAAATCAAGTTTCTCAGCTTGTAATATTATCAAAATATGTTATCCATAATGATAAATTATAAGCCTTTTTTTTAACACTATTTACATCATTTGGACTGTTGTACTAATCTTTATTGCCATATTCACAACGTTGTGAATATGGCAATAAAGATGAGGACAATAGTTCGAATGATGTAAATAGTGTAAATTGTTACAATGCCTCATCTCAGAAACATAGACAGTTATTTTTTTATTATTAAGATATATTAATTTGTGTTTTGTTCCTGAAATGAAAAGCAGGACACTAGAAGTTTTCAGCAGTCCTTCTGTGTTATTAATCATTAATATTTTATATTAAATATTTAATTTGCTTAGATGTTTAATTAAATAAAAGAGCAAATTTTTAATGAAATTTCTAATCAATTTTTAAACAAGTTTATAAATAAAATGAAAATTTTATGATAAAAATGACAAGCATGCAGTTATTATTTGAATAGATTTAACAAAAGAAAATCATTTAAAAAATACTGAATAAGTGAATTTGATCTTTCCCCATAAATACAATTAATAACCAAAAGACTAACTTGAGATGGGAAAGTGAAAATTGCTAGTAAGAACAATGAATAATGCTGAGAAACTTGCAAAGTGAAATCTCTTAAAACTAGAGAATAGAAATTGTTGTTTTTAATAGAAATGGCTGAGGAGATGTTTATGTAATAATTATATTGCAAAATTATGAGTGAAAATAATAATAAAGAATTTTCTAAAAATTAAAAATTATTAAAAAAAAAGTTTTTTTTACCAGATCTTCAAATATATCCTTCTGGTGCACATGGATTGTAATCAGTGTTTCAAATTTAGTCCTGTCAATTTTGGTCAATTCTCTTGTTGTAATGTCAATCAGTTCATTGAGGATTTCTGAAAATTTGGTATTGGTTGTTGCCATAATTTTCTTCTCAACTCGAGCTCGGTTCAATGCATTTTCTGAATCTCTGGTCCAAATCATTTGCAGGCCCAATAGGCCAATCTGATAAAAAAAATAAGAAAAACAAATTCTAAGGACAACTCTGAATTCAAAACTGTATGTAACCCTGTTGTGGCATGTAATGTAGAGTTAGTGAAAAGACTGTGGAGTTAATGACACTATGATCCTGACTGCAATCAATCTAGTGGTTGAGAGGATATACTATATAAATACGTACTCTTTTAAAATTTCTGATTTTAAAGCCTTAATAAATTTGTGTCATCCCCAAAGATTATTTAAGTATTTGAATGGCCTTAAATAAAAGTTGAAAGTTAATTATCCAAATTCTTCACATGCCATATCCTTTCAGGATATAGTTATGTGATTCCTGCCAAAGTATACCAGATGATCTGAATCAAATTTAATATCAACAAGGAACCTTTGATCAAAGAACAGATGATCTGTGGTGATTCTAATATGTGTTATGCTCACCCTGAAGAGATACCAAAATTGGATTTCCTCTCAGTGTCACACCAGAGAGCATCAGAGAAACCTAAGTGGGTTAACCTGGAAAGTGACCTCATAGACACCAGATGCAGATTTGCACCTTTTATAGGATGTCAGAGGCTGTCCACATCATGTGAGCATGCAGTTGACTAGCTGTGGTTAGATGTGAACATGTGGGATAAGTGGGTGACAGGAAGATGTATGTACCCCACCCAGAAGGGAAAAGAGAGTATCTCACATCCTCATGAGAAGATCCATGTTTGGAGAGACCTCCCAATACCACATACCCACACATTAATATTGATGAAATTCTGAAGTGAATAATCAGTAATTTTATATATGAGAGATTTTGTCATATGTTCTTATTAGTCTTTACAATGATAACATTGAATAGGTAATCATGGCTCTCTACAGCTTCTTGTTTTTGTTTCTAACAGCAATACTTGCTTCTTTACTCTTCTTTGCTCAAACTTATCAACTTGGTGCTTTCCTTTGTTTTTATTAACTTTGATGTGCCCTATGAGTGTTAAAATCTTCAAGCTTTCTCTTCTCATGTTTCCCCAAAATATCAGCTGGCTCTTTCTCATTGTTAGTAGCAGTTTCATTGTAGCTCTTATTCTCTTTAGAACTTCCCCATTTGTCACATGTTCTGCCCATGTTATACTTAACATTTGATAAAATTACATCTTTATTGCTGCAAGTCTTTGCTTACCTTTTCAAAGTTACTGATTCGTAAATTCCACATTTCTACCTGTACAAGGAAGTAGTTATAAGCAGAATGTTTTCAAGATGATTTTTATTTATATTTTGTGAAGGTGTTATGTTCAAATATATAACAGTCAAAAGATATCTTAATAGTAAAATGGAAAGAAGGTTCAACAATTTCATTTGGATTTCTTTTAAATAAAACTTAAGATTTTCTCCTTAGAATTGATTACAATTCAAGAGGAAATATTTTTTCCTGTTAAGTCAGTTATTGTGGTTGCTTCATTGAATTGAGTGAGTATAAATTATAAGCTTAAGCATATTGGCAAGTTTTAAATGATATCTTTTCAAAGTAGCAATAATAAGATTTCTCTGTTCAACGGCTCATATCATTGAAAAATGAAAACCCGGACTTATTATTTAAATACATAAGGAAAATAGCAAGTGTCAAATTATTGACTGATGTTCCATGAGATACAAGAGTGAATTCCAAAGAAACTGAAAAGATAGAAAAATACCAGGATCTGGCTTGAGAGCTGAAGAAGCTATGGGACATTAAATATAGAACTAATTTCTGTAGGAATAGGTGCACTTGGAACACCATCTAAAAAATCTGAATAAGAGCTTTGGGAGAATTGGAATTGAGACAAAGATTATAGACCTCCAGAAAAGTGCCATCATTTACTTTGTAAAGATTCTTCAAAAAGTTCTTGAATTGTAAAGAGTAGGTACATGCCTCAAGAACAGAAATTTTGTTGACTATGTATAACATTTCTTTAATATTATTAATTATTACTACTGTTGTGGTTTTTGTTATGTACTTACCTGACAAATCCATAAACAAATTTTCGAGTCTGTCTAGAAATTGCGAAAAAAAAGATCACCTAAATTCTAGTATGGTAAGGAATAGAAAGCAATATTGCAGAGTTGCTAGAACTTAGTAAAAGTTAAAACTATTAATAGGTAATTTTTTAAAAAAATTCAAACTTTAGTAGCAACCACAAAACAAGAACTTCCATTTACTCAGGTCATTCATAATATTTCAATAATTCTTTGAAGAGTCAGCAAATCACTAAAGTTCTTGATCACCTGCCCTAGAGAAGGAATCCACAACAGAAAACTTACATCCTTGACATCTTAATGCCATTATCTTGTTAGACCATGGTACATGAATCTCTTTAAGTGTGGTATGTAGTAATGTATATGCTGTCCTACACTTTGCAATCTTTCTTGTGCAGACCTGTAGCAATTCCATTTATCTGCTGTAAATCATACAGGAATGGCTGTAACAACCATAGAAAATCTACCTGTCTTCATTACGGGTTCAGAAAACAATACCAATGGTCATAATTTTACCTGAGCAGGGAACATATTTTCAAATTCCAGCAGCTTAAAAGTTGCATCTCCAATGGCCATGAATGCAGTTCGTATCACTCCATGTACAGACTTCCGGGACATCCTCAGAAGGTCACCCAGCCATACCTCAACATTACCCTGGGAAAGAGAAGACAGACAAAAACAATGATAAAAATAGCACAAATTTGCTTACTTTTTGTTTGGACATGTAAAGCAACTATCATATCAATTTTGATTGGGAAAGACATATTTAGGATTGATTTTGTTGTAAGGAGACAAAATAATTTCAGTAATACGGCCACTTCTCACTTAACTTTGACAACCCCTGAACTTATGACCAGTCATAAAATAAATAAAAAAAAACATTTTAATTTACAACCAGTTGGTACCATACATTGTACTGCAATTTGGACTGTGACTATTTTTCATTCTTCAAAATGATACAAAAATAAATAAAATGAATATATGAAGTGAAAAATACATAAAAAATTTACTGGTGTATTTTCTTTTTTTTTTTAAATTCATTTCATCCCAAGCAAAGTAATGATGTTACTAGGAGTGGGGTGTACAGGGAGTGAAAGAGAATAAGAAGGCTGAAGTGAGGAAAAGGACAATAAAGGAACAGGATTCAGGAAGACAGAAGATGGTGATTGACATTGCATTTAAATGTTTGAAGATTGTAGGTAGCAGGGAATTAATGAAATCAAAGAGAGTTCTACAGGTGAGAAGTGTGAGAAAAAACTATCAGAACAGAACTCACAGCTGCATCCAGATCAATTCTATTTACAGTATGCAATTGATTGATTTGTTTTTTGTTTTTTTTACAGCTTATCAAACTCCTCCTAGGTTATTTAAAGGCAAAAAATACTTTGGATTGTAAAAATAATTCATTTTTTTTGCAAGCAAATATAGAATTAACAATTTTTTTGAAAAAACAATGATTTCTCAAGATACAAGTTCTACTATTTAGCTCATAGCTGGAGAGATGATATAGATTCATACCTTTCCTAAGATGAATGTAACGAGTTGAATTTGAACTCAGCTCTCCAATCTTCCATTCTAAGTAGCTATGTACACTATGCCAAATATATATATACAAAATATAGAACTGATTTTTTAAATTTGTTTATTGTTTACTGTTCAGTAAACTACTGTACTGTATCGATCAATTGATCACAGATCCAGTGAGCCATCAGAGCCATAGGGGTCCCCATATATGCTACAGCTGCAGTGTAAGTGGTGTTTCTTGGACAAGGTAGCCTGATGGAGCGCAACCCTTTCCAGGCCAGTTTTTGAATTCAGAGTTACCTTCTCCTAGACCAGTTGCCACCCAAAGCTATAGAACCCCAGTCTGTTTTGCTATTTACAAACACCTTTCCCAAGGATATTAACACGTAAGTGAATATAATGGATCTGAATGAAACTCTGCTCTCAGATTCCTCAATCTGAGCAGATATCCATGACTCCAATGTGCCTCCAATTGTACTGTATACACATTTACAAATCAATTAGAAATCTATTACAGGTGTAGTGTGCCTGAAATAGCAGTTACGTATCCCTTCTCGTATAAGCTTTTAGTTTTTTGGGAAAGTACCTGGTCATTAAGTGAGGAGTGACCATATTCTTGCCATTAAAATAGACGTAATTTTACCAAGAGGAAAATGCAAGAAATAAAATGTATAGTTACTATTAATAGCAAATTAAAAATAAAAAGAAAGAAAAAACATTTTTCTTTTTTTTTTTATTTACCATTTATGATAAATATAATTTCTTTTTCTTTTCACTTCAAATAAATAACTATTTACTAAGCGCAACTTAGATGTGGCACATAGCAGAGATCAAGTAGCCTTGGACCTACATTATTCCTAATTTTAATAAATAACCTTCCTGATGTCATCAGTTCTCAGCTTCGTATGGATGCTCATGACACAACTATTTACTCCTGATTCAATAAGGACAAATCGGCAGCTGATCTCAACAATGACCTACAATCTGTTGTTAAATGATTGAGTGACTTGTTAACTTCAATGCCTCCACAACGAAACTGCTCTCTTTTAATCTTCTAAAAGAAACCCTTTCTACCTTCCATCTGTATGGCTGATGCTAACCTCTAGGAGAGTGACTCATTGCGCCTTCTCAGGTTAGCGTTTTCCTCTGACATGAAGTGAAAAGATTATATTGAATCAATTGCTAAATCTGCAGCAAGGAAATTTGTTTCACAGTGTTGAGTTAGGCAATTTTTCTTGCAAGAATCTGTCTTACATTTATTTATCTTTATGAGTCTACCTCTTGTCCTTGTTTTGAATATAGCTGCTATGTCTCTTCTGGTACTCCCAAAGAAGAATCTGCAATGTTATTGGTCCTGACCTGGCATCTCGGCTTCAGTCACTTTCCCACCGCTGCAATAAAGCTTCCTTGTGTGTTTTCCATAAATACTTTCATGGTAATTTTTTTTATGAACTTTCCTCTATGGCATCTGGAATTTATGAATTTAAGCAAAGTACTAGATTGGCAGGAAGATCTCACCATTTTACAGTTGAAATGGTGAGATGTAACCTTAACTTCTATGCTAACAGTTTCTTCTATCACACTTCTTGCTTGTGAAGCTCTTCTGGCTTCTTTCTTCTCAGTCATATTTGATCTTCAAAAATTTAAATGCAACGTTAATCGTTATCTTCTGTCTTCTTAATTCTTGTTCTCTCTCCTGAATATTATATTTTTCTCATATTCTCTAACACTCAGTAATCCCTTGCATCTTATTGTCTTGCTTGGGTTGAAATGATTAAAAAAGAAAAACCGCTGAATGAAGATCAAACACATTACTCAGTTATAACCGACTGAGCAAGACAGGCTTGCGAATCATTATACCATATCAAACTGTGAGTACTTTGATAAAATGTGTGTTTTAAAGACCATGATAAAATGTATTGCAGTGAGAGTAAAAAAGTTAAGACACCAAAGCTAGTGGAGGAGAAAAATGAAGTTACGGATTTGTTTTGGGCCTCAGCAGAGTGTGAGGCCATAAAAAAATCTCCATCATGGTCTATCCCAAATAGTTGGAAGGTTTAGCCTATAAAGAAATTGCTGCCATAATCAAAGCAAATATACAACCAAAAAAAAGATTGGTCATAGTGGGGAAAACTAAACTTCTTGAAAGTAGACAGAGACCGGAAGAAACAATTATGCAAAATGTGCAGTGATTGAAAGAAGCGTTGAGGTATTGCTAATTTGAAAGGATGATTTCAGAACAAATGTCTATCGAAGACGAGCTAATTGTACTAAGACTGATTGAAGGAATGTTTGACATCTTGTACAAGTGTAAAATTCTATAGCGGCTTCAAGCTCATAATATGAATCTGGAATTTGAAAGGCAGCATGGAAACTTATGGTACTACTAAATGCTTCCTTGCATGCAGATATTGCATTAAGGAACATGAAAAGAGCAAAAATAATTGTCTCACTTTGGGAAATCATGGTGTAAGTGTAAAAAGAGGAATCATTTCCAAACGATATGCACATATGAAAAGCGTGTTGAAAAAGTGAAAAATATATATACTCCGATTGAAAATATGAAAGTATTTGAGATAAAAATGGATAAAAATGGGGAAATGGTGAATTATATGGAGTAACTTTACTCCTGCAGGTGGATAACGAAAGTGATATTACATTGATATCGAGTAGGCCAAATTAATCATTAAAATTTTAAGATGCATGCTTTGAAGGTACATTTGTGACAAAAAACAGATATGCGATAATACCCATCATGGTGGAAAACATCAAAAGTCACGATTTTTTAGGAACTGACATGTTAAGAGTGGATACATAAAAGCTGGTAAATTCCATAAAGTTTGTAGAACCAGATGTTGGATTATTAAGGGAATATTCAGCTTAAAGAAAGCAGTCAAGCCATGTATTTTCAGGCCAAAAATTTCCTGTTCACATGCTACCCTTGGTGGCTGCTAAGCTAAACAAAATGGTGGAACAAGGAATGTTAGATAAAGTCAGCCAGGGTGATAGCAATTGGGATTCACCCACGTAGTGATTATAAGGTGGGTATGGATTACCAGATCTGTTCAGATTCATTCCCATTGATAAACATTGAAACAGTGTGCCATGAGTTTGCTGGTATGAAATACTTTGCTAAAGTTGACCTTAAGTCAGCATGTAATCAGATAAAAATTAATAGCAAGTTTCAAGAGGTCACCACAATGAACATCCCTATTAGATTAGTAAGATGGAATTGTCTGCTGTTTGGAGTACAAATGTCACATTTTCCAAAAAAGTCATCGAAAAGTTTTTTTTTGGGGGGGGTTAATCGGCTTAGTGTTGAATAGAATTATATATATGAATAAAGAGAAATACATGAAGTAATTGCTCTGTGGCTGAGAGGCCTTATAAAGAGTTAAGTAAATTAACAGTAGGAAAATGAATTATATGTAAAGGAGATATCATAGTATCTCCACAGTCTCTGAGTAAAAAGATAATTAAAGCCATTCACGATGATATACATGGAAGTATATTGGCTATGCAAATGAGATTAAAGTTGCAAGTATGGTGGCCAGTCTATTCAAGATAGATGGAAGAGTATATAAAAAAAAATGCCTAAAGTGTGCAGAAATAAAAAATTTAGGCAAATTAAAATTTACTCCTGCCCAAAGGAAATGGAGCCGTGGACACGAGTACATAGTGATCATGCCTACATTAAAGGTATAGGACTATTTCTGATATTAGTTAACTCATATTCAGGTCGGCCTGAAGTTATTAAAGCCATGGATAGAAAAGCAATTACTGTGAAGTGGGTGTTGAGAATAGTGTTTTCAAGAAATGGAGTTCCAAAAACGTTGGTCTTCAACAATGCACCTGAGTTTTGTGAAGAAAGTTTTTGTGAATGGTTAAAACGTATTGGCTGCATTCCATAGAAAACATCACCTCACCACCCACTGTAAATGGAATTGCAGAGAGAATGGTTTAAACAGTAAAAATGGGATTAAAAGCATTCTCTCCAGTGGATTGTGATATATAGAGTTATTTACCCAGACTACTCCTAAGTTATAGAGCTATTTCACATAGAGACAGAAGACAAAGCCCATCTGCATTGATGGGAAGACAAATAAGAGCTCCAATTACAATGTCATTTGCAATGAATGAAAGTGTGTGGTACAGAAAGGACACGGATTCAAGTCCTGAAAAGGTGAATTTTGTTGTACAAAAGGGATTTAACACAGTGGTGATAATAAAGAAGGGACAGGACATATTGGCTCAGAAAGACCAATTTAGAACCACAAGAGAGCATGAAATTATGGAAATGGAGGAGGAAGCAGAAGAACAGATGGCGCAAGAAAGGATGAATGAATCCAGTATTGAGAGTGATCAGGAAGATCACCAGAGATATAAAAGAGAACGAAAGAGGGAGGAGAGGATGAGTGTATCCAGTAGTAGTGAGGAACAATCTGGAGATGAGAGTGACTGGAGATATCATGATGATTCAAATGAGGAGAATCAGTTAAGACCTAGATTTCCCATAAAAAGAAATAAAGAGACTCACTCTGAGAAACAGATTATGTCCCCCAGAGTTGTTCACAGAAGTCAAAGATCAATGAAAGGTATAAAGCCTCTTAGGTTCAGGTAGGTGTAGTGATATGTAAATGAGCTACTGTACAAAAGGCAGTATCACTATACCCATGGGAGAGTTATCTGTCAGAGACAATACCTATCCTCAAAAGTTTTTTTTTAAATAAAATGCAATATCCCAACTGAGTTGATACCAACTTAAAATTTAATTAACTTTTTAATTTACAAAGGAAGATAAATTTGTCACAGCAGCTAAGAAAAATCAAATTATTAATCCATTTTGGCTTTCAACCATTTATAGATATCAAATTTTCATAAATTTTATACTCTTCATGTAACACATCTGTTCAAATAAAGTCAAAAAGTGGAAAAAGTTTACTTCAAGAAATGTTTCATCCTTCAGGACTTCAGACTAAATTTGTTATGTTGGTAGGACTACAAATAAATTTGGCTAGAGAAAAAAAAAAAATTCTGGAATTCCCAGCAGCCCTCTGTCGTGCACATGTGTAGTCCTGCCAACATAACAAATGAAGTCCTGAAGGACAAAATGCATCACAAGTAAACTTTTCCCACTTTGTCATACAATTTGCTCAATACTGTTCTTGATTATATATATATATATATATATATATATATATATATATATGTGAGGTAATATCAGCTGTTTCCTTATAAAAGAAACATTCAGCATTCATTGGTCCAGCAGCCAATACTACTTTCAGTTGAAATTTATAAATTGTTTCTCTTAAAACAATTTTCAGAAAAAGAAGTTTCTCAAGTCCTGTAGTTGTTATCGGTCTTTCCAGTAATGTTAGTGGTTTCCTTCTTAACCGTTTTTTTGGTAGTTTGGAACATCAATATATAGATTATATTATTGTTATTAATATATTGAGTTTTCTCTTTAAGTTTCATATGACATCCATTTTAGCTGCTGCTAGTCTTCAAGTGATGAGTTTTCTGTTATTCTGTACATTTCTTTGTCATGCCAGTCCACAAAGTTCAAAGAAGGATGGTCTTTGTCAAGATACAGACTTTACTCATTCAAAGTCATTTTTAACCATTGATCTTAGAATGCCTATATATATATATATATATATATATATATTGGATTATTTTGTTTTATGACATATCTACTTCAATGGGTATGCCAACAAGATTTTGAGGATCGTTTTGTATAAATAAAATATGTATTCCTTGTAAGAAATCTGTTTGCAGATCAGGTTTCATTGATGAGGGCAAGCAGATCATGTTTCTATTTTTGTAAAGAGGGTTTTTGTTGAGAATCAAATATATTGCTGGTAATAATTTTCTTTTTCTTGAAAAATGTATTATTGGTATTTTTACTATAAAAACCTATTTTTATAGATATATTTTCTGTTTATACATTATTTTTATGGATATGACTTATTTGAGTAAATGCTGTTTTTAATTAAACAGTATTAATTTACATTACCTGAATATTCAAGAAATTTTGCAGAAAATATGCATTCTCCAAGAAGAATTGAACCTGTATCTCATGTGGAAATCGTCATTTAGCCTGATGTGCTGTTAACCGATTCAGACACAGATGACTTCCGGTTTAGCAAAGCTCAAATTACTGCTTATAAACATACACATTTGACAACCTTTCTTGATAATTCATTTTTGCTTCAAAATGTAACCTAACGTAAACAATGACATTATATGTAATGAATTAAATCTGACAAATATTTTCATATATTTTCTGTTTACATGTTATTTTTATGGATACAACTTATTGGAGTAAATGCTTTGTTTTTAATCAAACAGTATTAATCACATTTACCAGCCTGTGTATTAACATGGTTAATAACATGTCAGGCTTTTCCACATGGTATTAATTACATTTACTGGCCTGAATTCTTGAGAAAATTCACAGAAAATATATGTCCCCTGACAGGAATCTAATTTGTATCCAATCCTGAAACCATCATTTAGCCTGACGTGCTCTTAACCACGTTATGGTTCAGGTCGGTAAATGTAAGTAATACTATTTAATTAAAAACAGAGAATTTACTCAAATAAGTTGTATGCATAAAAATAAAATATAAACAGAAAATATATTAAAATATTTTTGGATTTAATCCATTACATATAATACGTTGTGATTGTTTATGTTAGGTTACACTTTCATAATGTTTTCACTTGAGTTTGGGAGTTAACTACTTAACTCATAGCTGGGAACCTAACAGGTGCTGCCACCCTGAGTTAGGGTGGACCTTGGAACAACAGCAATTAAAAGGTGGTTCCATGCTCCTCAAAACCTCCTG
>OZ038488.1:42971534-43086534 GCA_964036315.1 Acanthosepion esculentum
AAAGTTCATCATGAAAGTAGTTATAAATTACATATATATTTTTTAAGAAGAAACTGTGCTCAAATTTAGTTAAATCTTAAGCAACCCTATAACAGACATCAATGTGGTAAAAAATTTAAAAAAATAGAAAGAAAAGTATAAAATTAAACCAAAAGAAATAATAAATTTATTATTTTATATTGTATCCAAAAATTTTACCATCTCTGCTTTTTAGTTACATTTAGGGATTATTCTTTTCTATTTATTAGACCAAAGCATAAATAGATAAAACACTGCAAGCCTCTTGCTACTTTGTCAACTATTTCAAAGGCAAATGTTTCTGATGAGCTACATTCCTTCATTCCAACAGTTCAAACCTTCACAGCTAAATGTGCCATGAAATGTACATTGTAACCAATCATTTCCGTTGTATTCCATTAGTAATAAGGAAGTTCCATTCAGAGAGCTTCTTCCCTAGAACCATTACTTTGTGGAACAGACACTCGAGACAATGATTTCCTGATACCCACAATCATAACCTCCTCAAGTCTCAGATTAACTTTCCTACATAACCTCATAATCTGCACTTCTTAACCCCACTTTTCCTCTTATGCTTCTACAACAGAGGATCATTTAAGTAACCATTGGGTGCTTCTTAGGCCTGGTATTAGATGAACAACAGTAAATAAAAAAATAAACATTTAAGCAACTTGAGTAATATTTTCATGCACGAAAAATTGCTTGAGTACTGGTCAAAGTACAAAGAAAGATTTATAAAAGAATTACACACGTTAATATAAAATGAGTTTTCTATGTCATCAAAAATGATGACAATTTTTTAAAATTTGCCTAACTTTGATCTTTATATAGGGCGTTAATAAAACCAATTAATGCAAAATGATAGCCGAATGCCAATACATCTATACTAAATATTACGAACACTACTACAATATTAGTGTAAAAATTATACATCGAAATTGATCTTACTAACAGAAAGATAGGTCTTATTTGGTGCCACAAGGTTTAACTAAAATCTAAAGAGAAGCAATTGTCAAATTTCAAAGTTTAGCAAGATTGTAGAGTTAAAGGTATGGTATGTTTACAATTAACTGTTAATTCAAATCTTTGATTTAATAAACCAAGAACATGATAATCTGCATTTTTTCCTGTAAGCACAGAAAATAAGGTTCATATAAGGATCTACATGTCCATGCCAGTTAAATATATATATATATTATTGTTATGGGAACTTACCCATAATATTAATAGACTGTTCCATACCTCATAAATACTGCGCCTCAAGAGGAAGCAGCAGTGTGAGTCAGTCACAGACAGAGTCACGTTCAGACGATTACAGTAAGACATTGGAATAGTGATACTTCGAGACAACATAGTTCTCTCTAACCTAACCTAATTGTTATTACTAACACTTCTACTTCTTTGTAAATATTTCTATTTGTAATATATCTGTTTATTCCATACCTGTGTTCGAGGTATTCTTCATTGGTTCTACCTTGGACTATCACCGTGGTACAAGAACCTGGACCATAACAATTATATTATATATATTATATATTACAATCTGATTACCCTGATGATCTGCATAGATAAAACCTAGGTAGGTTTACTTATATATTATATTATATTATATATATATATATATATATATATATATATATATATATTATATCATATCTGTTTTTATATTATATTTAAAATTTCCTGATAGCTTTCAATATTGTCCACACAGTCCACTTCTTGTGCCACTCTCACGGTATCCACCAAAATTTCTTTTAAAGCTATATACATTTGCTACACTTTTCACATGTTTGGGCAGTTTATTTCAATAAATTAAAACTTTTTCCTTAACAAAAACAATAAACCTATTGGGATGGGTGATTAGATATTTTTTTGATATTCTAAGAATATTTTTTATAGTGTTAAAATTCTGCTTTCAAAATGTTATGATGCCCAATTCTTTAACAAATCTTTCCTTATAGTTTCCTTGTTCCATACTTGCTACTGAGTTTTCTTTCTATACATCCAATCTCTTGGAGAAATCTTCCAATGGCAAGATTTTGACAACAGTATTCAAGATGCTGCCTTATAATGTGTAAACATAACAAATGAGTTCCAATTTTTGTTTTTATATTTTGACAATTTCCTCTGGCAGTTCCCAATATTTTCCACACAGTTCACCACTTATGCCACTTTCATGGTATCTATCAAATTTCCTTTAACGCTATATACATTTGCTACACTTTTCACATGTTCAGGCAGCTTATTCCAATAAAATAATAGCCATTCTGTAAAAAGAAAGCTTTAGGGAAATGTGTGTCATCTAAAGTTGTCACTGATTAAATTTTTAAATGTTTCATTAAGGTCACCATACATTCTGCATTCTAAAAGTACAAGTGCCAGTGTGATTAAATTATTTCTTTTATTCCTTAATTATTTGCTGCCGGTACACTTCTGATTTAATATAGGAGGCTTATTACTTTTCAGATAATTTGTTCCCAGGCACAATTACTTTGTTCTATGTTTATTAAACTTTTAAAACATTTTCAAGCACAAGGTTTATTGAAACTAGCATATTTATAATTGAAAAATTTCCCACCAACATAACTATTGCATGTGGTACAAATGAGTACACCCTTTCTCATGTATCTGTTGTATTCAATAATGTTGTTAAATCCTACTCCAGATGCACATGTGCATCCCTATAGATATCACTTCTGGCATGGGATGCAAATACTAGGCTTCATACAAATGTGTGCAATGAGATGCTCATGCATCCAAGATTATTTGTGCCTAAACAAATGTAAATAACCCAACTAGAAATCAAACTCAGCTCTCCAATTTCCTCTCCTGAGGCATTATTCATTACACCACTTGCACAGCCAAGCATACACCACCTGCACAGCCAAGCAAACACCACCTGCACAGCCAAGCATACACCACCTGCACAGCCAAGCATACATCACCTGGTATTCCCAAACAGTCACCTATGCAGGTATTGACAAGGCTTGATATTACTTAACTTTGGTTATCGTATGAGAACAAGTGTTGCAACATGATATGGTCATAACCTACCTAACAAGTTTTTGTAAATGGATAACAGAAAAGGGAAGGATGGTGAAAATACAAACCTTACTGTGAACTACAAAATGTAGGAAGTTGTGGACAGACGTGATTGCCCACGTCATGAAGAAGAGTAGAAGTAGATTTTGATTACAACTAATGACTTATAGATTCTATTTTCCCTTTGCTCTTATCAATCAACACCTCAAGAAACGGTGCCTATTATCTTCTCATGTCAGCTTGCAGTCACACAGGTTACTATGAATCGTTATATCTGCTCATTCAATACCTTTCAAAAAGGAGAAAGCACTGATCACTTAATTCATGAAGATGGCTGTTGAAGAATGATAGATCTCAGAGGTGATTGAGGCAAGTGGTAACCAATGTATCAAGCTTACCAGAAATCAGTAGCAATGGGTGGAATCAACATATTATATATATATATATATATATATATTTAGGCAGCAATCCTTTGTTTATGCATGTTTCATTAAAAACGACAGACAAGGTACTATTTTTTTTTATTTAAATTTTCTTGTGTTCAAACAAGAGCTTTCTTTTCTGGACAAAGAGTGTGTAAAAACTGTCCAAATGTTTTATATCTCCGAGCGCTTTCGGCTATACCATTAGCCATTATCAAGGATGATTCAATTTTTCAGCTTAATTGAGTGTGTGCATTATGTGTATAAAACATTTGGACAGTTTTTACACACTCTTTGTCCAGAAGACAAAGCTCTTGTTCGAACACAAGAAAAATTAAATAAAAAACTTAGCCATAGTACCTTGTCTGTCGTTTTTAATGAAACATGCATATATATATATATATATACACACACACAAGTTTCATTAAAGACAACTGACAATGTACTGTAATTAAGCTTTTTTTTTATTCAATTTTTCTTCTGTTTGTATAAGTGTTTTTTTCTGGTAATAAGGTGTGTGAAAATTATCCAAATGTTCTGCATATCAAAGTGCTTTCAGCTATTCAATTAGCCATTATCAAGGACATTTTTTTTTTTTTTTTTTTAACTGAAAGTGTGGATATTTTTAAATGTTTCTAAAGTGATGGGAATGTTTTATTATTTTCCAAACACAGTCAGCATATTGTGGCCAAGCACTTTTGGCTATTCTATTAACTATTATGAAGGGTGATTTTTTTTTCATTTTTATTTTTAACTCAATGTGTAGATTAATGATGTAATGAAATTGAATATAATTTAGAGTAAAATATGTGTGTTTGTGTGTGTGTATATATAATCTCCTTTTATTCATCTTACCAGTTTCTCACCCTGCCCTAGCCTACAATATGCTGCAGATGTAGCCTTTTTAATACTACCCCATTTTATTAGTCAGGGTATGTTTTATCTCTCTCATCTTCTATATATATATATATATACATATATATATATATATATATATATATATATATATATATATAGATACTATTTGGAAATTAAGGATGCTTTGTTGTTGCAGTATTTCTGTTTAAGAAATTTCTCTCAAGAGAACCAATGTAGGTTTTTCAAATTTAATAGTGGTTTTATAGATTATATTATTAATTTAGCAATTACCATTGTGGGGGCTATCATCCACTTTTCCACAGTTATATTTCCTATTCTCCTTTGCATGTATTTTTATTCAAGACTTTACTTCTTAATCAATCTTTTCAAACGACTTGCTATAGTTCATTTCAACAGTGTTTCCATATTTTATTTAGTGCAGTATTTTATGTCAAATACTATTGTAGCAATTCAATATATATGCATTATTGTTTTGATTTCTTGTCCTTGACACTAAACAAAATTAAGCAAAAAAAGGACATATCCTGATGTGAAAAGATACAACAACAATGCATGCATATTAATAATAAGTGTAAAAAAAACAATATACAAACCTGAATGGTATGTGAGTCACTGGCCTGGCCAAGGATTTCTAGTAGTGCTGGATCAGAAACAAAAAAGAAACGAGGAAATACCAATCTTTTCTTCTCTAAATATCCAGTTAGCGATTTCTGACAGATTTCCAGCTGCTCTAGCAGATGAGGCAGCAGTCTGGCCAAAATGTCGTCACCCACACAGCATGACACCACATTGGGAATCTCATGAGCTCGTTGCATGATTCGCATCCAGGACTTATCAATATTGCTGAATCGTTTGGCCTCCTGAAATTAAAGATGATAAGAATTTAAAATTTTAACAAATAATAATTAATGGTAAGTAAATGTTTAATATTATTAGGTCTGGTTGCAGTGAGATGAATTACTTTTTAAAATTATGTTTTTATTAATTTTTATGCCCAAAAGTTAATTTATTAAAAAACTTAACCAACAATTCCAAGAAAACAATGTATTATGGTCATAGCAAAGAAAACAGTCCAACATACAAGCTATACATTGGAAATGTCAGAAAAGTACAGATTTAATTTAACTTTCTGAGAAGTGTTTTAACAGACAATGGAAAAATGGAAAACAGAAATCTAAAAGTGTATTGGAATAGAGAAAGACGACTTCCAAAAACTAAAAGTAGTAAAAAATCAGAAAAATGTTTTTTAAACATTTCACCCCAAGCAAGGCAATTAAGCCACTAAGCTGTAAGGAGTTACTGAGTGTTAGAGAATATGAGGGCAAAACACTATTAAGGAGAGAGAGAGAAAAGAACAGAAATTATGACAGAAGATAATAATTGACATAGATCTTTAAAAATTTATATGCAAAGTTGACTGGAAAGCAAGAAGCCAGAAGATGAGTTCCACAAGCTAGAAGTGTGATAGAAGAAACTGTTAGCACAGAACTTACATCTTAGTTACATCTAGCAATTTCAACTGTAAAATTATGAGACCTATCTGCCAATCTAGTACTGCACTTAAATTCGTAAATTTTGAGTCTCAAAGAGGAACAATCATTATAATAATTACCATGGAAATATTTATAGAAAATGCACATTCAAAAAAGAATGATGACGACATGATGTTACATGAATTCTATGAGGTGTTGGTGTTATCTTTTTTTAGGCATGTTTCAGGGCTATATTTAACCCTCCATTAGTATTGTGGTGTGCTTGAGCATCCCACAATATTTTGTCCTTAATATTTAGCAAGTAAAAAATCAAATTTTCAGTACAAGCTTTCTGAATACATCTTTGAGGTGTTCTGGTTTTAGTCATAATATCTGTGTGAATTACAAGCTTGTGGTTATAAAGGAAGGACTTTAATAATTGTGGTAGGAATGCAAAGTCATAGTAACCTCCTTGTTAATTGCTACATAAGTGTGGAGGACTATGAAGAAACTGTAGGTCAGTCAAGTGTTCATGAAACAAGTTTTATGTCAGTCATGTATGACAGTGAAGGGGTTGTATTACATGGCATGAATAAACCAATGACACCAGGAAACAGTTAACATACAGAGGTGAAACTGGTCTTCAAATAGATTTGTGTATATCACACCTGTCAAGCAAAACATCAGTTTTCACTAGTATTCAAAAATGACACACCTGACACTATTGCAGAGGCACAGGTAAAAACAGGTAACAACAAGACTGTTGATTGGTTGTGTTTATAGCTTTGTGCTGTTTTCTCCAACTAAAAACTTGACCATCTGCATAAAAGTGCTGGAAAGTTGATAATTTTTGGCATTTGATTTCCTTGAGTTTGTAACCACCACTAAACTCATCCAACTCCTTCTGACTCCTCTGCCCTTTCCTCTAATTGGCATTCAAACCCCCCCTGAAAGGTTCGCATTGGAGCTTCTGGCACGAATGCCAAGTTTCTGGCGGAGTGAATTTTGTCAAGGTGCTATTTTTCTCACAGTGACAGTTGACAAAATCAAAAACAAACAATGCTCATGCACACCATTAAAAATATAAAAAGGTGACAATTTACCTATTGTACCCTGTGTGTGTGTGTGTGTGTGTGTGTGAAGTTAATCATTCTTAAATCATGTATTCTTGGTGTGCATGGATGACTCAAGGTTGCCTAAATGTGCCTTTTATGGTGAACTATCTGCAGGCAAGTGTCCCAGACACAAACCTAGAAAGCGCTTTAAAGATTGCATCAAAACCAATCTCAAAGCTCTTGGGATATCAGTTGATATGTGGGAACTGGAGGCTGAATGTCGACCTTCGTGGAGAACGACAATTCATCAAGGTTGTAACCAGTGGAACATGCTAAGGTTAAGCGCAATCTTTGTAAAGGTAATCTTGAAGTGCTACCTTCCACCCTGAACTTACAACATATATGTTGTTTATGTGGTAATTTTGCTCTTTCAAGGGCAAGTCTTCAAAGTCCCCTTAGGTCTCATCAGGCTCGATCCATTGAAAGAAGCCGGCAATCAATCCATGTGCCTTCTTGTACACTCTGCCATGAAGTGTGCTAGTCAGCTTCTGGATCAACAAGACATGAAAATTCATGTTGATGTCGTCCATGCCTGTTGGGCTTGGGGATCTTCCATTCAGGTGTAACATTTGCACAAAAGGTTTTAAAAAGTAAGGCTTGTTTAAACAGTCATCTGTGCTCTCATGATCGGTGAACCTGAAAGTTATATAACAAAGAAAAAAAAAAGAAATTTGTTGTGGAGAAGGTCTCCTGTCAAGAAGTGACAATTACCATACATTATATATATATATATATATATATATATATATATATATATATATATATATATATATGAAGAAATATAGTCTTAAAATGTGCTATATTTATGGGATAAAGTGCTCAATATCAGAGATAGAGCGTGTGTAAATATAAAAGTGAACATAGAAGTCAACACTTGTCAATCCAAATAAATACATGAAGTAATAAACTAGCTGTTAGAAAAAACAAATAAAGATAATCAATCCAAATAAATATATGAAGTAATAAACAAATTAAAAACTGTTCCCACAAAAATAATAGTTAGAAAAAATGACAACAACCAACCCCAAAATTGAACATATAGCTTTATCTACCTAAACAAAAGCAAAACTATTAAATAAGCTATATAAACAAATTTTTACTACGTTAATAAAAACCACTGATACAAATAAAAATAAGAAGAATGAATATAAATAAAAATAATAAATAATAAATATAAATAATAAATATAAATAAAAATAAAAAATAAATAAATATAAAAGAAATAAAATAAAAATCAATAAAAACAAACAAAATAATTTGACCCAAATAAATAAAGAAATAAACGACTTCCGGTAAAATAACTGCCAAAATAGACTACTCACAATGCACCACTGACCCATATATATATAAATAGCTGAGAAAAATAACAGCACTCGTGGCCTGACGATTGCATATAGCATGAAACAGACTGTCGGCTCCAAGTGTTGACTTCTATGTTCACTTTTATATTTACACACAATCTGATATTGAGCACCTTATCCCATAAATATAGCACATCTTAGGACTATATTTCTTCATATATATATATATATATATAGACTGTCGCCACTGGGTAATGACCCCAATGCTGTCCACGCACATATATATTACACAAAAATATCTTGAAATACTAAAGAGTAAATTTATTCAATAAAATCACCATTGACTTCTATCATGGCCTCCAGATGACTTTGAAAACTCCTACAAATCTTCTGAGTGATCACCTTATTGGTGAATGCTGTCATAATCCTTGCCTTCAGTTCATCTTTGGTGTTACAAGGAGTTTGTTGGTCTCTCGGTCAACAGTGTCCAACAAATAATAATCAAGCGAGTTGCAGTCTGGGTAGTTAGGTGGTCAGATGTAATGGGTGATATGGTCGCAGAAATTGTCTCACAGCCATGACTGGGTTCACCTGCTTGTGTGGCATGGTGCAGAGTCCTGTTGCCAGACAGAGAGTCTTCCAGCAGCCATCCTCTTTACACAGGGCAGCACTGCCTCCTCAAGGCACTTGATGTAGGCCTCTGTGTTGAGTCTAAGGCCCTGTGGTAAGATGAATGGAGGCATAATCTCGCCATCACTAGTGATCACTCCAAACACCATCATAATCACCATTGTTGGATATTGGTTGAAGAAAGAACTTTGGCCTTACTTCTGCTGCATCAGTGTGTGAATGGAAATTTAAAGTGAGTAGAGAGGATGGCTAGAGGTTCACCAAAGGTTTGTCTCCATCAATTCCTGTGTGCACACCCCTAACCTCTGTGATTCTCCCTCACACTACCCATTCATTGCATTTTGAACAATAAAGATATATATTTTTATATATAAGTGTTCATCGCCTTATTTGAGCCCAGCAGCATTATAAAACAACCATTAGATGCATCCAATTCTTTCCAAATCCTCTGTACTGTCCTCAGATTGACACCCAAGTACTATGAAATGTTCGTATTAGAGCTTCCAGCACAAATGCCAAGATGTACAGCATGCAGTTTCCAAATTTCTGGCAGAGTGAATTGCATCATGCTGCTCTTTTTCTCACAGATGGTGCCCAACTGACCCGACTATACTGTGCAGTTGACAAAATCAAAAACAAACAATGCATATGCACAAAATTAAAAATAGAAAAAGGCAAAAATTTACCCATTGCACCCTGTACATGAATATTGTCCTTTTACAGATATACTCTATCTGAAATGTTGACATGTGTGCACGTGTCTGAGTCTGTAGAATGTATAATATTATCTAAAACAAAAGTGAAGATAATGAGACTAAGTGGAAGAGATCTTTAAATGATGCATTTCACCGATGTGACAGCTTGGAATGAAAGAAAAAAATTGTGTGTAATGAATATGCACTGGAATTTTTAGTATAAATGCGATATAAATTACCATATCAAATCTGATGACCAGAGAATTTTTGATAAAATCCCAATGACACATACACACACATATATATATATATATATATGAAGAAATATAGTCTTAAAGTGTGCTATATTTATGGGATAAAGTGCTCCATATCAGTGCTAGTGCAACCATCAGGCAACTAGTTGCCTGACGATTGCACTAGCATGAAACAGACTGTCGCCCCTAAGTGCTGACTTCCATGTCCACTTTTATATTTATATATATATATATATATATATATATATGTAGCAACACAAACTATGCAAATAAATGTGAATAATTCTTTTAGTTTTACACAGAGCCCAGGTCATTCATTATTTATGTCTCCTTGAAGTGGTCCACATTAAGTTACATCAACTGGCCCTGTGCAAACAGAACGAGCATTTCTTTTGCTCCCTCAATTTTTTAGGAGGTTTGAATATTTTTTCTTTATTTAATGATCGATTGGAACTATTTATTTTTTATTTGTAAATTCTTTTAAAAATAAATATATTTTAGTCATGTTCCATAATTTTCCAGCCTCACCACACTTTTATTTTCTTTTATTTACTGTGTGAATTGTTCTTTTCATTGTTCCATCACAAATTAGGCCAACATTTCCCTTCTGACAAAGTGTTGGCTGAAAGGATTCCTTAAGGTAAAAATGCCTTTGTGTGTTTTTAAAACTATATTTATGTTCTGTGGTATTGAGTCCTTGTTTTTATATATGATAAAATATAGTTTTAGGGTATGCAATATTTATGGGTTAAAGTGCTCAATATATCAGGGAGAGAGTGTATGTAAATATAAAAGTAGATATTGAAGTCAACATGCAGAGGCAACAGTCGGTTTCAGGCTAAATGCAACCATCAGGCCTGACAAGTGGGTTTAACCTGCAACAGACCGTTTTCTCCTTGTGTTAACTTTAATGTCCACATATATATATATATATATATATATATATATATATATATATATATATATATATATATCTTTATTGCTGTTCTTTGTTAACAAGGGCATAAATATTGCAAAAGAGTAATTTTTTTTTCCTGTCATCAAAGTCCAAGAGCTCTTAGATAACTTATGAATTATATATATATATATATATATATATATATATATATATATATATATATATATATATATATATATATATATAGTGAGAGAGAAAGAGAGATACTGAGTGTGTGCAAAATAATCAACATTGCATAGTTTCTATCAGTTTCAGTCCTCAATCAAGCTTCAGATCTTGCAGTATCAAACTGACAGTCAGAGTGCAATGTTAATTCCAATGTTCCCAGTGTCCATATCAACAAATGCTCTAACTTTGATACCTAACACACTTCTCTCATAAATATCACAAGCTTGAAACTATTGTTTAAAATTTGAATATATATATATATATATATATATATATGTGTGTGTGTGTGTGTGTGTATATATATATATATATGTATATTAATTTATCACCTCAAAAATCCACCCTATAAAAATAGCATCCCTTTACAGGACATTGTAGGAGATGCTAATAATAATGATTTTATTACTTCAATATGTAAAAACACACGTGTATGTGTGTATATATATATTTGGACAATAATTCATTTGAATGGTAAAAATGCGCTAGCTTGGAAATACTTATTTTCTCATGTTTAGCTGATCAAATTATCAAAATTTTATGACATATTTTGATCAAAAAATGTTGTCAAAATAAAACTTTTTTCAAAATTGTTTTATTTTATCACAAACTATATATATATATATATATATATATATATGTCTGTCTGTATGTATCACTGGAAAATGTATGAATTAAACTCGATTGAATATGTATAAGACATGTTGCAGCCATGAGTAAATTTTCTATTGTTACAAGCACAAACATCTCAGTCATGAACAGTCCTGGAACAAGTCTGGCTATATATAATATGATAAAAAATATAATTTTATGGTATGCTATATCTATAGGTTATAATGTTCAATATCAGGGATAGAGGTGTATGTAAACATAAAAATGGACATTGAGGTCAACACCCAGTAATGACAATCTGTTTCAAGCTTAAATGCAATTTTTCGGCCATGTGTATTATTTGAATGGCTGGAGGGGGGGGCGTAACTGTTATGTTTCAAATTATTTGTTTGTTTTAGTTTTCAATTTTTAATTAAAACAAAAAAAAAAAAAAGATTTCTGTGCATTAAGAGATGAGTTCTGATCATTTATTTAGCAATTTGTGTTGGTCTGCGAAGGTCATTACAGCTCTTTTATCCTCCAGGCAGAGTTTACAGTTTATGAATTTGTTGTTTCCTTTATTTTTCATGATACTTTTGGTGTGATTTGGTTTTTGTTTTTAATTTCACATATAATATCTCAAAAGCATTGTACTGTTCGCATCATTTGTACAGGATATTTTGTGTGTTTAGTTACTTTGTTTCCAGGGTTCTTCTATTACAACTATGTATATTTTTTCTTTGTTATCTGCTGATGTTACAGTGGCTTGGTATATTAGATTGTTCTGCAAGCAATTGTTTAAATTAAATTCTTTATTTCTCTGAAGTTACACATGGATTTGATTTGTGTTGGTGGTTTGTTGGTTGTTTTCCTGTTGCACATTTTATTGTGTCATGTTCTTGGTGCAACTGTAGATTATTTTTACTGTGTTTTTGTTGAATATCTCACCACCCACCCAATAACACAATAGACCTCCTCATAATACACCACTGGCTAACATATATATGTAGTCAAGCTAAAACAAAACACACAAGGCCTGATGATTGCGTTTACACGTGAAACAGAATGTCGCCACTGGGTAATAACCCCAATGTCCACACATATATCTCTCTCTCTATATATATATATATATATATGTGTGTGTGTGTGTGTGGACAACATTGGGGTCATTACCCAGTGGCGACAGTCTCTCTCTCTCTCTCTCTCTCTCTCTCTCTCTCTCTCTCTCTCTCTCTATATATATATATATATATATATATATATATATATATGAAGAAATATAGTCTTAAAGTGTGCTATATTTATGGGATGAGGTGCTCAATATCAGAGATAGAGCATGTGTAAATATAAAAGTGAATATAGAAGTCAACACTTAGAGGCAACAGTCTGTTTCATGCTATATGCAATCTTCAGGCCATGAGTGCTGTTATTTTTCTCAGCTATTTATATATACGGGTCAGTGGTGCATTGTGGGTAGTCTATTTTGGTGGTTATTTTATCGGAAGTCGTTTATTTGATTATTTATTTATTTGGGTTAAATTATTTTGCTTGTTTTTATTTAATTTTTTTTTAATTTTATTTTTTTTTTTTTATTTCTAACCTAATGATGTAAAATTTGACATTAAAAAAGATGAACTCTTGTACTATTCAAATACTGCGATAACTTCCAAAACTGCTACACATAGCTGAAAACAATTTCATCAAATTCTTAGTCCTTGCAATCTGAAGGATATAAAACTACAAGACATTGTGGAAGGCATGAAAGTTACTAGTAAATCAAATTTAAACTGTGTATCTAAGGCAAAATGGTACAATATAAATTACTCAATAAACAGACAAATAAAATATTAAACCTTATTCATTGTAATCTAGCTGGCCTAATTGAGCCCAAGATCTTTATTTCAAATACACAATTTATTTTATCAACAACTCTTCTGGTCTAATCATGGTTTATTTTTGGTGATAAATTTCTCCCTACAAAGAAATATTAAGCATACATTACTCTGTATCACTCCAAAAATGCCTAAGAAGCAATAATGGCACAAATCACATCTGAAAATTTTGGAACTCTTCTATTCAATATCACATTAAACATGGGAAATTGACTCCATATCTGCACACCAAAATAGCACTGCAGAATTGATCTTGGCATTCTCTATTTGAAATGGGAAGATGTTTACTAATTGAATCAAAACTACTAAAATCCTTGTGGTTATACACTATTATGACAGCTGTGTACATCAGAAATCAGTGTTACAGTCAAAGTACTGGACAAACTGCTTTTAAAATGTTTATGGGTCACAAACCTAACCTTGGTAATATGTATATATTTGGCATGTATTTTTATGCCTACATACAAGGTGAAAAGAAATTGGGCACTAAATGGGGAAAAAGCAATTTTCATAGGCCACAATAAATCAAGTCCTGTCTACCTAACATATATGCAAGAAACTGAAAATATCAAGAGTATGGTATGTAAGATTTTCTGAAAATTGTCAGGCCATGTGTATTTTCTTTTAGCTTGACTAAATATATATATATATATATATATATATATATGCTGGTCAGGGGTGCCTTATGGGTAGGTCTATTGTGTTATTCTAACTATTATTGGGTGTGTGGTAAGATATTCAAGAAAAATACAGTAAGAATCAGCTGCAGTCCTGTCTACCTAATATATATGCAAGAAACTAAAAATATCAAGAATATGGTTTGTAAAATTTTTTTTAAATTTTGATATTACTATTATATCTGACAATTCTTCACTACTGCTTGAAGAAAATGCTATATTTCTTTCCAACTATTTGGAGAGAAATCCATGTGGATGGGAAGTCAAAATCCAACCAATAATATAGAAGATAATTCTAATGTAGAAATAGCTGACAGAAGATACCTCAGCATGTTTACTGTAAGAACTGTCCTGTGATTAGCTAGTTAACAATTTATTTTTTCACCAAAAGGATATAAAACCTGCATACTTAAATGCGCTGATTGACTGCAAAGAGTATGTCCTGCATCCAGAGGGCTATTTTATTACCAGCAAAAACAATGACAAACTTGTATGGCAACTAAAAGTCATTATATGGACTTAAACAAAGCAGAACTATGTCTTACACACACATTTGATTACTTAATTAAAAGTTAGACTATATTCCGTCAGACCAAAATGTTGACAAAACCTATCAGCAGAGGAAAATTAACTGAATTCTTTAATGCTCTAAATGGAACACACAATCCTGATCTTTCTGCTTACCATTTTTATTCACCCAGATTTTTTTCTCTTTCCCGCCATTATTTTCTTCCTTTATCTACTGTAATAACTAAAATAAATAAATGTTAAAAGATGCACAAAAAAATTTTGAATGTTTAAAAGAAATTAAACATAAAAAATAGAGAAAAATGCAAAAACAATTAAGAATATTTATGTGTATCTTGTTTATATTTATTGCCCCCCCCCAAGAGGGGGAGGGGGCGAATGAACGAGTGCACTTCTCCATTTGAGTGGGTGTTGGTTCCAATTCATGAGAATGGCTGCAAGAACATCTCCCTCCCCAAATTTATAAACAAAACATACAGATGCATGCTGGGATTTCTTCCTAGTTAATAAGAGAGGTCACGTTTTGGTCTCATCTGTCATATTTTTCTTCTTTGTTGTCTTGAAGTCAGAATACTGTGATCACTTGCCTGTATCCCTTTTGTGTGTTAACACCATTCTTAGTTTGTGAACTTTTTGCATTATTATTGTTGCTTTGCCCACTTTTGCCTGATACATATTTTTTCTTAGTATTATTTTGACCCTGACCTTTTCTTTCTTTTGTTATTGTTCAGTGCAAATTTTGTCAATAGTGTTTGTTGGACATTTTTGGAAATTGCATTTAACCATGGCCAATTGCTCTACGACATCATTCATGTATAAATCAGCACTTCTATCTAGCCTCAGAGTAGCATTTGTCAAAAATCAAAGTATATGTGCATTCTGCCTAGGAATAAAGTAATCACCTTCCAAATATTTTTGTCAAGGATTAGTGTAATATTTGTGTGCTCTGGGAAACATGTTTACCCTCTTTAGCTCCACCTGTTCAGATCTTTATAGATACAATGTGCTCTGCTACATCCATGGGGTTGAATCACTCACATTTACTCTGTATTCCAATTGTAAGAAGGAAGTTCCATTCAGTCAGCTTTTTCCTGAGAACTGCTACTATGTGAAACATACAGCTGCATCTCTAAATGCTGCAATCTAAACATATTCAAGTTAAGTGCCAATCACTGTCTATCCTCCTTATCCTCATAATTTTCACTTCCTTTTACATTTATATCATACATCACATTCTGTAACACTATATTGAGTGGCTCTTCAGCCTTGTATTGAGTGAAGTTAAATATTTTAAAAAATGAAAGGTAAAAAAGATCTGAATTGAATACATTACTTTTATATTTTTTATGTAAATTAGACAGGAAATCTATTGTAGGTCTGTTGCTTGTATTCTACAAGAATGTTGTTAGAAAACTATTCTAACCTTACACCCAACAAAAAAATGTTAGTTGCATCTTTATAACAGGTATCCTCAAAGTGTCTTCTTATTGGCAAGTCTTAATATCATATTAAGGTTAAGTTTGAAGGTCATGCCTATAACATGGTTAAGTTAAAGGGTCATTTCCTATAACATGGTTAAGTTAAAGGGTCTTTTTCTATAACATGGTTAAGTTTGAGGGTCATTCCTTATAACATGGTTAAGTTCGAGGGTTATGCTCTATAACATGGTTAAGTTAAAGAGTTATTCCCTATAACATGATTAAGTTTGAGGGTCATTCACTATATATTCCCAATAGCATTTGCTCAAAACTGAATGTAACAAACTATTCATTTCTTTACACAGAATATTTGAGTTAAATTCAAATACAATCCTTTTGTGTTGGCTTCCTATATAAGTCTATATTAAATCCACACACCATAGAAGTCACCAGAACAGCCAATAAAATAAATCTTTTTTTCCCCTCCGCCTCAAAGTTTTGTTGGTTTAATTGAGTTCACATTATTCAGCAGTGCCTGCTAGGACCAAAACGAAAAGGTACTATTTTTATATCTGAGCCAGACAGTTGGCTTCAATGATGCCGTTTTAAGAGCTAGTTCTTCAAAGAATTCCATGTAGATATTATTAGGTTGAGTCATAAATAATTTCCCTTCTTGTTTCAGAACTTTATTCCACCAAAAATAAGGTACAATTTTATTTAATTATATATTCCCCATTGCTTGCAATGACTTGATGCAAGTTTTGTGTAAAATTCCTTCAGTGTTGATTTGAAAATGTTTCCAATCTTTTAAATCTGGTTTTTATTAGAGAATGTATATTCCACCAATTACAGCAATTGAAAAAAATCAATGAATAATTAGTTGGTGCAAGGTCAGATGAAATTGTGATGCAAATTTTTTTTCTACTGAATGCAGCACACTATTTTTCTGACTGATGAGCACAACATGCTTTTTGATCAAACATTTACGGACATGTTGCAGCTGCTGGACATATAAATATACATTTATCATCTCATTGGGTTTTAAGAACTCTAAATGAATAATACCCTAATGATCATCCCACCACACACAACATTCATCATTACAATTTGTTCCCCAAAACGGAAATTACTTATGAATCAACATAAATCAATAGAGACAATGGTAACTCCATATCCATACTTTTATTTTGTCGCTATATTTTGGATATTGATTTTTAATCATTTCAACTTAAGCAAGGCAATAAAGCCACTAAGATGCAAGGTGTTACTAAGTGTTAGAGAATATGAGAAAAACACGATATATTAAGGTGAGAGAACAATAAAAGAACAAAAATTAAGATAAAAGGTAATTATTGACATTGAATTTAAATTTAAGATCAACTGAAAAGCAAGAAGCCAGAAGAGTGTTCCACAGATGAGAAATGTGATGGAAGAAACTGTTAGCATAGAATGTACAGTTACATCTAGTCATTTCAATTGTAAAGTGATAGTACTGTGGTTAAATTCATAATGTCTAGGCACCATAGATGAAAGTTCATCAGAAGAATTACCATGAAAGTATTTATACAAAAGGCACAGTGAAGCAATGGGAAAGTGACTGAACCAGATCAGGAACCATAACATTGCAGATTCATCTTTGTATTTCATTAAGAATCTCTAAAGAGAATCTCACTAAGAGCACTAGAGAAGATATAACAACAATATTCAAAGCAAAAATGGTAGACTTATAAACATACAAAATAGATTCTGGAGAATTTAGGTTTATGTGCCCCTGAAGAAACATCCTTATTTCAAAATGTCCTGAATTATTAACAAGGCTTCATATTTTGAAATGTTAGGGAGTAGCTTCATCATTCTGACAGCTGTGACAAAAAGATGAAAACCTATCAAATAAGAGTATTACCTCAAGAAGTTTTAATTATACTGACCAAGAAGTGGTTCCGCCCTGTCAGCTGGGGCTGTAGAATACGCCGACTGCACCTCTGTAGAGGGGTAAGACCCCCCCAATGAGGCCACCTGTTGGCCGTGGGTGGCAACCCGTAAGGCTCTAGGATGGAATCCTGGTGGTTGAGCAGTCATTGATCCGGCAACAGAGTGGTCAATGGCTTGCAACACACCACTTTGGCCCTTACTTGGTCTGATGGGCGGTCGGATTAGGCCCGATCCGATCAATTGGCTGGTCCTGACATGCCCTAGCACATATATATTTATTTTTCTCCTGACTATACTATTGAATCTACTTTAGTGGAACATTTCCCAACCCTTTATCGTATTTGTGCTAGAAGGCGGGGGGCTGAGGGTCAATTGTGTTGAGAGCAAAAGACTTTTTGACCGCTGTTGGATTTTTTCAGCACTAAACCAGAATTTGACAGAGGCTCAGAACTTCACTCCCAATATGAGTATACTGGTCGTGTATCCCCGTCTCAGCCAAGGTGAATGGGTTACCCCCTTAGTTCATTCTCTTCTTTAGTTGGACTCCGTGGTGGGTGGTGGAGCACAGGACCAATGAATATAAAAACCCAGATATGATGTCTTTAAATAAAAAAACAAAACGTAACCTATCCGAATCAGACTGAGTGCGAAGCAGCAGACTTCCCCAGATTTATTGTCATTGAATCTCTGGAGGAAGTCTGTCTTGCTAAATTCTCCCCATTTTTGATTGAGAAAATTATTTCTGCAAGGGCGACACCAAGAAACGTCAACAAATTAAGAAATGGGAACTTGCTTGTTGAGGTGGATAGCCGAAGACAAGCAGAAAACATCTTAAAAATGAAAAATTTTTATAATACCAAGTGTAAAAGCTACCCACATGAAAGACTCAATGCTTCCAAAGGTGACATTAGAAGTCGGGAGCTGGCTTTAGCCACAGAAGACGAAATGACAGCTGCCCTGGGAAAACAGGGAGTGACTAATATAAGAAGAGTGAGTATAAGAAAGAGTGGTGAAAAAATTGAAACAAACACTTACATCTTGACTTTTAATCTACCACAAATACCTAAAGTGGTCAAAATAGGCTAATCTCTGGAGAGAGTTGAGCAGTACGTCCCAGCTCCCTTGAGGTGCTTCAAATGTCAGAAATTCGGACACCACAGGGATGCTTGTAGAGGACGACAGACATGTGCCAAATGTGGGGAAAAAGAGCCAAACCATAAAGAGGATGAATGTTTGAAACCACTTAGATGTTCAAATTGCCAACAAGACCATCCGACATATGCAAGATCTTGTGACATTTACAGAAAAGAAAGAGAAATCCTGGAGGTAAAACATAAGAAAAATGTGTCCTTTCCGGAGGCCAGAAAAATTGTAGGGTCCTATATGGGTGAGACCAGCTATGCCTCTGTTACACGGAGGCTGAAATTAATAATGAAGATAATAAATATAGAACCCTGATAAATAAACTAATAAATTTGGACCCAGGTGAGTGGACAAAATTCCAGGAAGATCTAAAAAAGGAACACACCAATAGTATTCAAACATCTCAATTGGAAGTTCCAGCTAAGATTAATACATCTCATGATAAAATTAGGGATGATAAAAAAATAACCAAAAAGACATCCCAGACACAGACCACTCCTCCCAAAAAACAAAACTTGCAACGATCACCAATCCGTCCTCCAACTTTAAAAATTGATAACTTGGGGAAAAATAACATATCAAACCCCGAACCTAACAATGATAAAGCAGAACGTTCCTCACAATCAAAGAGAGGTCATACACCGACTTCATCCTCACGGGAACGTTTAAAGTTGTTGAATCCACTAAGCCAATCTTCAGACCCATCAACATTGAAGATTGAAACCAAAAATAGGATTAGCATGATAGAAAAGATGGATACAGAAGAGTCAACCAGTAAAAACAAGTCGAAAAAAAAAAGCAATAATTCCAACTTGACATGAGGGACTTGCAAAATAATTCAATATTACAGTGGAATTGCAGAGGAATTAGAGCTAATCATGAAGAACTTCTCATACTCCTCAACAAATACAATCCCAAAGTGGTATGCCTTCAAGAAACATTTCTCAAGGACAATAACTACTTAAAAATAAAAAATTACAATTCATATAATCATTTACACAAAGACGGACACAGAGCTTCTGGAGGTGTGTCGATCTTAGTTAGGAAAGACATACCCCAACATCAAATAACCATTGACAGTGATCTTCAAGTCACTGCTGTCAAAACAACATTACACAAAACAGTCAGTATCTGCTCAATCTACATTCCACCTCACGATCCAATTAATGAAATAAAACTCAATAAGCTAATTGACCAAATCCCTAAACCCCACATAATATTAGGTGACCTTAACAGTCATAATACTATATGGGGGTGTCTTAAAACTAATCAAAAGGGTAAAGACTTGGAAAACATAATCAATAGCAACAATCTCTGCATCTTAAACGACAAATCTCCAACTCATCTCAATCCATCTACCGGCTCCTATTCAGCCATTGACATCACTCTATCTGATCCTTCCAGCTATATGGATTATACGTGGAAGGTTCATGATGATCCTTGTGGCAGTGATCATTTCCCAATTGTAATAAACATTACACAACCTACCACTGATAATAACAGACTTCCCAGCTGGAAAATAAATAAAGCTGACTGGCAACAGTTCAATACATCATGCAATATGAGACTGGTTCAAGATTAAAGATGTTCAGACCCAATTAAACACTTTTCAGAAACATTAATCACAATAGCAAACGAAACCATTCCAAAAACTTCTCCGTCAAACAGGCGCAACTCACCTTGGTATAATGACGAATGTAAAATAGCAATCTGACTGCGTAATGCTGCTCTCCGTAAATTCAACAAAGAACCTTCCACCAATAACCTCAACTCCTTCAAACTGCTCCGAGCAAAGGCCCGGAAAACAATTAAGTTGGCCAAAAAGAATAGTTGGCAAAATTACGTAAGCAAAATAAACTCCTCCACTAAAACTGCTACAGTGTGGAAAATGATCCGCAAAATTGCGGGCAAAAACCATTCTACCACCATTAAACACCTCATTAAAAATAATGATGAGGTAACAAACATTAAAGACATTGCAAATACACTGGCTGAGACTTTCTCACTAAATTCCTCCTCCGACAATACTAACACAGAATTTCTAAACTATAAAAATAAAATCGAAAAAAAGAAGCTCAATTTTAATTCAGACAATACAGAAAATTACAATAAATTTTTCACATTAAAAGAATTAAAAGAAGCCATACAAACCTCTCACAACACTGCAGTCGGACCAGACGAAATTCATTATGAATTTCTCAAGCAACTACCCCCAAAATCATTGGAATACCTACTATATACATTCAATTTAATCTGGAAAAATAGCACTATCCCAGAATCATGGAAACTAGCTACCATCATACCCATTCCTAAACCAGGGAAAAACAATCTCTATCCTACAAATTATCGTCCAATAGCACTAACTAGCTGTCTATGCAAGACTATGGAACGTATAATTAATAGAAGGCTAATTTGGTATGTAGAATCCAACAACCTGTTTACCAACTCCCAATGTGGCTTCAGAAACCAAAGATCTACGATGGATCATGTGGTCAGGTTGGAAACCTCTATAAGGGAGGCATACATCCAAAAGCAACACCTTTTAGCCATTTTTTTCGACTTGGAAAAGGCTTATGAGACCACTTGGAGGTACGGTATTATGAAAGATCTGCGGGACATGGGATTGAAGGGCAGACTACCAAACTTTATTAAATCATTTCTTTCGGACAGGAAGTTCCGAGTCCGAATTGGCTCAACCCTGTCGGACACTCAAAACCAAGAAGAGGGTGTTCCTCAGGGGAGTATACTGTCAGTAACCCTCTTCAACATCAAAATTAATAGCATTACCAACTGTCTTAATCCTGGAGTTGATAACTATTTGTATGTTGATGACTTCTGTATAACCTCCACATCCAAATACATACGTACTGCAGAACGTCAACTGCAACAGGGCATCAACAAAATAAATAGATGGGCTATCACAAACGGCTTCAAGATTTCAAAATCAAAAACCCAATGCATGCATTTTTGTCAACTAAGAAAAATGCATAATAACCCAACACAATTAGACAAAACAGAAATTCCGGTAGTCGAGCAATATAAATTTCTAGGAGTTATATTCGACAAAAAACTTAACTTCATCCCCCACATACAATATCTAAAAGAAAAATGCAGCAAAGCCCTAAAACTACTCAGAGTTGTAGCCCACAAAGAGTGGGGTGCAGATCAACAAACTCTCATTAAATTATATCGAACATTAATCCGATCAAAACTGGATTATGGCTGCTTCATATATGGAGCAGCCAGAAAATCTTATCTAAAAACCCTTAATCCAATCCACCATGAAGGATTGAGACTCGTCTTGGGGGCATTTAGAACATCCCCTGTGGAGATCCTTTATTTTGAAGCGTACGAACCACCACTAAAACTTAGATTCACAAAATTAGGTCCGCAATACTACACTAAAATCAAATCTCAACCCACCAATCCAGCCTATAATTGCATCTTTAAATCCAAATACCAAGCCATATTTGATCAAAAAGAAAAGGCTATAAAACCTTTCGGTCTCCGAATGAAACATACAGTGGAAGACAACAACATCTCAATTACAAACATCCATGAAACCGTTAAACTAAGCTCACCTCCGTGGCAACCTAAAAAAACGTCAACCTTGATCTCAACAAACTCCCTAAAAATAAAACACACCCATTAACTTATCAAGAAAAACTCTACAACATTCATGAAAAGTACCCAAATTACTCGCACATTTACACTGATGGTTCTAAAAACAGCAATAGAACTGGATGTGGAGTAATCTTTAGTAAGAAAACAATGGAAAAATGTCTCCCAAATGACGCTTCCATATTCACTGCTGAAATCTGTGCAATAAATTTGGCTCTTCAGATTGTTGATGCCAGCAACATAAAAAAATTCATTATTCATTCTGACTCAATCTCTGTCCTACAATCCATAAAAAATACACAACAGAATAACCCTCTTATTGCTAAACTGTTGAACAAACTGAACACCTTAACACATAGCAAAAAGGTGATATTTTGCTGGATCCCAAGCCATGTTGGAATCCAGGGAAATGAGAAAGCCGACTCATTAGCCAAAGCTGCTCTCAACATGACACCTGACCAAAACATCAAAATCCCATACACTGACCTAAAAAATAAAATCAAGACAACAATAACACTAAAATGGCAACAACTATGGGACAAAAATACCAACAATAAACTCTATAAAATAGCACCAATTCTAAAGGAAAGCCAATTGAATCTTAAAACAAGAAAAGAACAAACCACCACTGCTCGACTACGCATTGGACACACAAGACTGACTCACTCATTTGTACTAAAACAAGAACCTCCTCCTAAATGCTCCTGCGGAAAACAATACACTGTAAAACATACTAATAGAATGTACAAACCTCACACACATCCGTAGAAAATTCTATAATGCGAAGAACATGAAGGAATTATTTGCAAAAACTGAACCAAAAAATATATTGGATTTTCTAAAAAGAATTGGTCTCTTATCAAAGATATAGACTGATGTATAAACAACATATCCTACCTTTTATCATTTTAAAAGTAAATTGTCCTTATCAAATGGAAATTCTTGATTTAAACAAAATACCTAGGATTATTTTGCAGTGTGCAAGCAAATAAGCTCTAAATGTTCCATACAAAATAGGCATTTAAAATTCATATAAACTGGATTTGGCATTAAATAACCCACAGTGGTTGATATGCCATAAAACCCAAACAAACAAACAAGAAGTGGTTAAAATCATGTCAAACCTCAGCAACTGATGACAGGTGAAATACCTTTATTTATGACTCTTTGGAAGCTTGTACATATGATGTAGCTTCCTTTGATGTTTGTTTTATCCCCAGAATTTCTTGACTGAGAAGTGATCTTTGTTCTTCTTTCTGATCTGTGCCAGTTTCTTTTTAGTTAAGCAACAAACTCTTTTCAAATTACTGTAGCTTGGAACTTGTTTAAAGTATTCAAGCCTATCCAAAACAACAATTGTTTAGCTCTCATGCTCTTGGAGCAAACCTCATGCAATTATTTCCTTTGTAATATTTCAAAGGAAAAGTTTGCTTTTGAGGCAAGGAGAAACCAAACAAAATTCTTACCTGGGGTAACTGTTTGGCAATGTCTCCACCGACAAATACAGCTTCAAGATAAATCCACAAATTCTGCACCACAAGCCAGTTTTCTATAATTTCTGTTGTACTTGTCAAATTTTGAACCCAAGTCTGAATGTTAGCTTTGAAAGGCGCATTATATCTGCCAAATATACATAACATAGAACCAGAAAATAATATCATGAGAGAAATATAAATATTAAACTTATATATATATATATATATATATATATATATAATAAAGGTAACAAATCTGTTGGTATATAATCCAAGTAGATCCTAGTAATATAAAATATTAAAACTGATCCACAAAAAGAGCTCAATGTATAATTACAGAGCAAAAGTTAATACACAATAAAATCCAAAATCACCTCATGTGAGAAATAAGCTTATTTCGATTGATGAAAATATAAATCATCTGTCTTCTCAACCCGAGTATAAATATATTTTCTCAAACACGTTTTGTTAAATAATATGGACAAGTTTTGTCTATGAATTTTTTTATTAAATCTTTCAAATTTCCAAATGAATTGCTTTGTTATCAGTAAATTTACCAAAATTGATATTAACTTTATTTTATATTATCCCACCCCCTCCCGCATACTTTCAAATCTTACTACAATTCATTTTCAAGGATTGTTCAGAATGTACTTATGCCACTGGTTTTTAATTTTGGTATTCTCATAGTGATGTCATATAAGCAGTCAAATTGAAATTTGTTTGTGCATTTTATATATATATATATATATATATATATATATATATATATAGAGAGAGAGAGAGAGAGAGAAATATAGTTTTAAGGTGTGCTATATTTATGGAATAAAATGCTCAATATTTGAGATAGAGTGTGTGTAAATTTAAAAGTGAACATTGAAGTCAACACTTAGAGGCAACAGTCTGTTTCATGCTAGATGCAATCATCAGGCCACGAGTGCTAGTATTTTTCTCGGCTATTTATATATATGGGTCTGCGGTGCATTGTGGGTAGTCTATTTTGGTGGTTATTTTGCCGGAAGTTGTTTATTTATTTGGGTTAAATTACTTTGCTTGTAATTATTTATTTTTATTTTTTATTTCTTATCTTATATATTTATTTTTTTTATTTTAATCGGTGCTTTTATTAACATAGTAAAAATTTCTTTATATCACTTATTTAATAGTTTTGTTTTTGTTTGGGAGGATAAAGCTATTTGTTCAATTTTGGGGTTCATTGTTGTGGTTTATTCTAACTTATTTTGGCACGAGTAGTTTTTAATTTGATTATTACTTCATGTATTTAATTGGATTGATTATCTTTATTGTCATTTTGTATGTTTATTTATTTTATTTTATTTTTTTCAGTTTTCTATTTTTAAGTAACGTAGTAAAGATTTGTTTTCATGTCTGCATTTTGAGATGAGCTCTGATCTTTTATTTAATAATTTATTTTGGTCTGGGAAGGTAATGATAGCTATTTTTTCCTCCAAGCAAAGTTTGCAAGTTTTTGATTGGTTGTTGTAGGCTGATGATCATTTCCTTATTTTCCAAGATATTTTTGGTGTGGTGTGCGTTTTGTTTTTAATTTCCCAGATATACTTAGAAAGCATTGTGCTGTTCGGATATTTACTATTTGTGAAAGATGTTTTGTGTGCATAATTTCTTTGTTTCCAGAGTCCTTCAGTTACTCCTATGTATACTTTTTCTTCATTATCTGGTGATTTTATCGTAGCTTGGTATATTACGTTGTTTTGTAATCAATTACCATTTAAGGGACATTCATTCTTTATTCTGCAGTTACATGTGGGTTTAATTTGTTTGTGCAGTTTGTTGATAATTTTCCTGTTGTTCGTTTATATTATTTGTGCCATGTTCTTGGTGCAACTGTAGCTGATTTTTACTGTGTTTTTGTTGAATATTTTGTGTAGGGTGCTTGATTCCAGGAAGTGTTTGTGTAAGAGTTTGAAGAATATTTTTCCTACATTTGTTTTTACATTTTTGCTGTACAGTGGGTTGAACCATATGATATTTCTTTTCCTGTTCTGTGGTGAGTATGTGAGTGTTGCTGGGAATCCACTATCTTTTCAGCCCTAAAAGATAGTGGATTCCCAGCATATATATATTAAAAAACACACACACAGTTGCATGACTACACACAGAACAATCTTTGAAAGTGAATTTAGCAACATTACATAGAAAAAATTAATATAAAATAAAAGTTAATATGAATTTTGGTAAATTTATTGATAATGCAAAACAACTAATTTGGAAATTTAAAAGATTTAATAAATTTCTTTTAACAGCTTGGCAAGAATCAATAATTGCACTTTCAATATAAGTTATTTTCATATAAGTTATTTTCTGGGTTAGTAAGTACAACAGCAACAAAATTAAAATTGTAATATCTTTGTATCTAATTGACACACACACACACACACACACATATATATATTTCCTTATTTATTTATTTGAGAGAGAGACAATTATAATGAACTGTTCTCTGTGTGGACCAGATACCAGTTATTTACATTCAGATAAATATCTTTGTTTTTGTTATTCTCATCACAAAGTTTCAGCCGCTGTGTTCTTCAGCCCTATTCAGGTGTCGGTCAATCTGGATAATATTCAAGGAATTTTGAACTGAATCCTTTATTTAATCTATGGAGATTTGTTCTCATTCTGCTGTCCATGTTTCGGTATTTCTGATCTTGTTCATTTTAGAACTGTACCAAATGACAAAACCCCTATCACTTGAGGACTTTCCAACATCAGCAATAACTAAAATAGATAGCACATGTAAGCAAAAATAATGATATAATCAAAATGTTGACATTCCATACTACTTAAAACAAAAGGGTAGTAAGGAAACCATTAGAGTGATAATAGTTACTGGACTTGAGAAACCTATTCTCCTGAAAAATTGTTTTAAGAGAAAGATTTTATGAATTTCAAATGAAAGTAGCACTGACTAACTGGCCAATATATGGAAATGACTAATATTATTATTATTATTATTATAATATACTGATTGTGATATTTATTCATTTTGCAGAAAAGGAAAATGTTACCTGTTACTGAGAAGAGATCCTAATACCATCAAGCTGTCTTCCATTAAAGCAACAGTTTCTGCAGTAGTGTCCCCTGAAAAATAACAATGAACTATGTTAAAATTGAAAACATTTCAAGATCTGATGAAAACTAATGGGTGTATACATCACTATTTTAAAAGATGGTTTTATTTGGTGGAGGGAAAACAATAATGCAAACTGTAACCAAAATTTTCATGGAATTTGAACAACATACACAAACAAAATGAACCAGTGTGAAAATGGCAGACATGAAATTATTCTGAAGGAGACGGTAGAAACTATGTGCAAAGTAATTATTTTTATGTCCAAAATTGCAAATTTTTTTAATAGCTCTTTCTTTTTGAGATGAGGAATTATCAGCATAATTTTGACTTATTCAAAATCTTGTTCTCCTCTTCCACTATAACAGATGTTATTATTGACATAAAGTTTCAGCAACATACACTATCTTCAGTTGTCCATTATGAAAACTCTTGTTCTCATCTTTGATTGTTACAAATGTTATTATAAATGTAACATTTCAGCTAGTTGTTTTATTTTTTATTTTTTGCTTGTCTGCATTGAAGTGAGTAGAGAGCTTCTATCAACTTGTAAAAGGTTTTCAGTGCTAGAAGAGGCTCTAGAAGGCATTTAAAGTTGATGATGATCCCTTAGGTATCTTTAAAATGGATTTCAAATTTGAATTTATTCGATATTTTTATTGATATTCTCATTTGTATTTTGCTAGAGCCACAAATTTTGAAGTCATTCTGCAAAAGACTTAACTGCAGTGGTATATCAATGCAAAATAAATGTTCTAATTTTTGGTTTTATTTCATAGAAATGTTGAATGTCCATAAAATTTCCCAACACTTTACCAAATTATTTGTCATTCTCTTTTGCACCCAAGAATAAATATAAATCCTGAAGACCTGGAGATTCACTGTCCATCAAACTGCTTTGAGAATGAATGCAGAGGTGACCTGATGGATAAGAGGAAAAGGTAGAAGAATGAGCACCAACCCTGGACCAAACCTTCCCTTACAGTTAGATCAGCCTGTTCTGCATTGAACAAGCCAGATGCCAGCAAGTCAGCAGTAGATACAGAGAAGCTCTCTTTCAGGATCTTCGTTCACAAAGTTTTGTGATGTTAGATGCTAACTTGTTTTAACTTTGTTAGGTCAACAAATACTCGTTATCACTTCCAAAATCCTTGTTGTGGACTTTGTAAACACAGATACTGGTAGTAGTAACACCTTCAAATAATACTCGTACTAATAATACTTATTCAAATAGTAATCACTGAATAGTAATTCATATAATGATCAGTATAGAGAAATAGTATAGTGGATAGTATAGAGAATAGCAATCACTTAGATGTCACGCTAATTCCCATTTATATGTTTCCTTTACGATCACATGATCTACTTATTTAATAATGGAATCATCCGTGTTTGGTCACTGGTGATCTGTGTTTAAACTACAGTGTTTGCAATGTGTTGTGGAGTTATTTCCACAATAGAACTTGTAGTCGGACTAAATGCATCCTAAATAGGTTAAATGTACAGAAACGTTAGGAATTTGTAATAAAGTGTTATGCAGAGTAATCGAGTTGTGGTCGCTGAACACTACTCCTCTCGACTACTACTGACTCCTACTTATAATAGGTGGGAGAGTCTATTATCTAGACAAGGTGTCTTTCACTATAACACAATGACACTTAATTCCTATGCAACACAAAGCAACGGCACAAAGATTCAAATATACATTAACAGACAAAAAAGATTAAAAAAAAACTAATCTACCATAATATTATAAATGTATTAGGTTGGCAAGAAAGTCCTAACTCACTTAGGAAGTGGAAAGATCACAACAAATCTTGATTTGTCTTGTGAAATTTCCAAAGAATACTGCATTTCAAGCTTGTTTCACATAGTTACACCATCAACACTGAACTGTATTGCCAGCAGCTAGATCAAATGTACGACAAAATCAAGAAGTATCCTGCATAGATCAGTTTAGGTTGGGCTTTGTTCAGCAAGACAACGCAAGGCTGCACCCTGCCAGATTGACTGAGAAGAAGTTCAAGCAGGTGGATGGTGTTGAGATTCTCCCACATCCACCATTCAGTCCTGTTGCTGTCCCAAGTGACTATAGTTTATTCGACTCAATGGCACACTTCCTCTGTGACCAGTGATTTAACACTTTTGAGGAAGTGAAGGAAGCTTGTTTATAGTTTTTTTGATTCAAAGCCAGTGAACTGGTATCTGGAACAGATTCAGATGCTGGCTGATTGCTGGCAGAAGATCATCGAAAATAATGGACCTTATTTTGAAGAATAAATTATTGGTATTGCTCCATGAATTTTTGTTGTTTTCTTTCTGCTTCCTAAGTGAGTCAGGACTTTCTGGCCAACCTAATGCATTTACATAATTTTTTTTTGTAGACGCTTGGAAGCTGACCTTTCAATAGGAGCTCTCCTCGACTTTTGAAGGATGAAAATTGGAAGTTGTGTGTGTTCCAGTCAAGGATCACCTGTTTCAGTTTGGCCTCAATGTCTTTCTCTTTCACAGCAGATATGCAAACATCCTGAAAGACAAAATCTGAAATGCTTACAAAATTCAAGAGTATTCAAAATGCCCACTTTTACCAATTTTATGAAACGAGAAAATGTTGTTAAAAACAGAAAAAAAAACAGAGTGAAATGTTATGTAATATCAATCTGCCTGTATGGTCATATATGCTGAACAATTTCCTCAAAGATATATAGGAGACTTGAAGCAACAGGAATGTTGTTCTACAGTAGGATGCTGAGAATTCTATGAATAGGAGAATTGAGAAACAAAGAAGTTTTAAGGAAAATGGAAACAAAAGGGACAACTATACTTAGAATCAAATTACAAAAGCAAGTACAACAATTATCTGAGAAGTGAGAAATTTTAACACCAAAATCAAAAGGTGTATTGGAATAGCAAAAGATGTCTTCCTAAAACTAAACAAAGTATTAAGAAACAGGAAAATTTTGTCAGAAACAAAGAAAAGAGTATTGAACTATTATGTAATATGACAATGAATTCTGGACAATCACAGAGGAAAGTTTGAGGCAGCAGAAATGTGGTTATACAGAAGAACACTGAGAAAACTATGTATTGAACTTGTGAACAAAGAAGTTTTAGAGAAAATGAAAACAAAAAGAATATTTGTCCTTTGCATCAGAAAGAGATAGTTGAAATTTCTAGGGCTCATAATGAGGAAAAGGGGCTTAGAAAATTTGATACTCACAGGACAGATTGAAGGAAAGAAGGAGAAAGGAAAACAATGCATAACAGACTTAGTGAGCTTGCGTAAATGGACAGCAGAACAATGGTCAGGAGAGAAGACAAAATTTATTAAAAGCCACAAAGAACAGGAAATTGTGGGGAGCCATGACAGCCTATGTCATGAAGGGACATGGCACAGAGAAAAAGAAGTTGTGTCGGTGGGACAGAAATTTAATTTAAACTGGTTAAATGTAAAAATAATTTTAATTTGTAAAGCAATTTTGCCAAATACTGGCATTAAATAGGTTTTGATTCTGAGCAGTAAGAAAATGGTTATTGAAAAAAATAGCATAAAGCCGGAGACCTCAATTTCTTCTTTGTTTGGTAAAAGAGGTGCTTCCATGAGATTTCTTAGCAGGAAGTTGTCAGATTCTACTTCAAATGTGTGCCCCGTAATAGAAGACAATCGTTCCCAATGTCTTCGCTGCAGTGCTTTGTGAGCCATCATCTCCAGGAGAGGACAAGTTTCATTAAAGTCATCAATAGTCTTGCGCAAGTCTTCATAAGCTTGCCATTCTTTCAGAGCTTTTGGTAAGCGCCGACACCTATAAAGAGAGTGAAAAAAGAGTTTTATTTTTTAACCCTTCCAATCCTAACAGGATATGTCCCAAGAAAATATCTGCAAAATCATTCCTGTTGTTTGGGGAATGTGTAATGAGAGAGCATTTTGTTCTGTCTTTACTAATATAAAGTTTTCACATAAGTCTCACTATATATTTTCAGATTTATTCTGTATTTAAAACACTGCTAAGAAATTTTTAGATTTCAAAGTGCAAAAAACACAAGACTGTCATTCAAATAATGATGTAATATAAAGAGATGTGGAATAAAAACTAATGTAATGGGAGAGAACTAGAGATTTATTCTCCCATATGTATTTCCCTCATTATGGCTATTATCATATCTGTGATATAATAACATCATAATTAATGAGTGGAATGGAATGGCTGAAAGAAAAAGGAATGACAAACATTGTTCTCAGAGAGACTTATTACCACTAAGACATGCACCAAACTATATACACATATATACTCATGTATCCCAAGCGATGAATAATATATCACATATATCTACGCAGCAAAACAGAGTGTAAGGAGAAACAAAAAGGAATGCTCTTACATATAATATGGAGATACTCCTGTGTCTGGAGATGCCATGTGTAGAACTCTAGATGCAAAATGGACCATGAAGGGGAAAGAGTCTTGGGTTTCCCCAAATTGAAGACTGTGAGCTGAAATTTTCTTTCTAGGAAAGGTATATTCCCAAAGGGAGATGGCACCATGGACTTTTAAGCTGCTGGGGAGGCAGATTTAGCTTCTGCTCAGGCCTTGGGGCAGGACTGGGCTAAAGAAAGCAACCTTACATTTAGGCTTCTGTGAAAAAGAAACTGAAATTGACTGCCCCTTTCCATATATGGAGTGATGTCACTAAGCTGTTGTCCTGTAACCCACATGACTTCTCTTCACCAAAGGGAGATAAGCCCCTTCTGTATCCCTACACTAATAATCCTACATGAGAAAGACATGATACGAATTTCAGAGATGCTAATTTCTGAGATGCTAATTTTTTTCAAAATAAGTTTGAAAATAAACGAGTCATCAGCAATTGATATTGAACTATCTTTACTACAAATATTTTATGGCAACTGTTCTAAGCTTTTTGCCCTGGTGCCCTGACTATATGAACTTAAGCATGCTACAAGAATGGCATCTGGGTCTCACCATATTACCGTTGAAATAGTTAAATGTAACTGCCACTTCTACACCAACAGTTTCTTTTCTTGCATTTCCCACCTGTGGAACTCCCTTTTGTCTATTTGCTTCTCTGATAACTACAATTTTCAAAAATTCAAATGTAACATCAATTGCCATCTTCTGTCTTCTTGAATCTTGTTCATCTTCTGCCCTTTCCTCAATCCTCCTTATTATCAGTATTATCTTTCACTTTAAATCCCTGTAACACCCTGTATACTAGTGGCATTCACATCTTGCTTGGGGCAAAATGATTAAAAACAAAAGAAAGTTTTTATATATAAATCTCTAAATTATTTACACTATTTATATTCAGGCTATTGTCCTCAATAGTCTGAACATAGTGTAAATAATGATAATTTCTTCTCTTAAAATAACAGAGTCTCTAAATAGATATTTTTTATAGTTAGTATATATGGGGAAATTCTGGGGGATCGATTTATTACTTAATAACAATAAAAAAAAACATCATTTACTTTGCAGCCAACAGAATCTTATATTAATACTGTTGTAATGGAATGTCCCACACTCCCTATCGCCTATGTGGACTGACTACATCAGTAGCTATGTATAGTGAGCACAGGATATACCTGGGGCTTGCTTCAGGAATTTCTAGCCTGCCACCCGATTCCCTGTCTTTCAGTAGTGTATACTCTTTTACAATAAACCTCTCTTCTTTCATCTACGCGCGTGTTGCTGTTCCTTCACTAGAGTACCACTTTTGTCTGTTTGTAACCTTCTTGAAGAATAGAACAAATACTAGTTTACCAATGCCTTAAAAGAACAATGACAGACTATTTTGTTAAGTCTTTATTATTATTATGTTATCACATGAGAGTCTATAGATACATATACTTTATGATTGTTATATATATGTGGTCATTTTGGGAGGGGGATCAATTTATTACTCAACAACAAAAGGTAATCGATCCTCTATTTCATGTCCAGCATAATGTGATATTAGTACTTGCTTATTCATGCCTAAAATAATTACTTTTTACTCAATAACAATACAGAATTATCTATGTGGTAATAGGGGTGATCAATTTATTACTTAATATAAATTGATCCCCTACTTCATGTCCAGTAGAAAAAAATCATATTAATGCTAGCAGAGCCATGGCTTCAAATATGACAGCCTAATTTCTTAAACCCTTACTATTAATTTGTTATCATATTTGTCTCGTTAGATATATTTTTGTAATTATTACAAAGTGCATAAGGTATTTCAGAACATGTGATTGTGTACCTGCAGTTATGTAGTGATCAATTAATGTGCTTTCTATCTTTTTAGAGCATCAATGACATACTATCAGGTAACACACGAGATGAAATGACATATTGCAACTGTTGTGACACACACAGACAACACAGTGCTGTTGAGATTGCAAGTTTTTTTGGAAATCACCAAGTCATTTGTACATAAAGTTCAGAAGGAGTTGGAAGCTTCCATCAGGGATGTGCTGCCTGTAGCAAAGCACAAAAAGCATTCACGGGGATTATTGAGGTACCACAGTTTGTACAGCCAGTGCAGAACATTATCAATGCTAATTATGGAATGACCATGAGGGCCATTGGCCAGAGATCTTCAAGTGTCCAAGGACACAAGCCACAATGTGGTGCAAGATGACATTCAGTACAAATCATACATGATGAGGTAAAGAGCAGTGCATGCCTGCATCACCACAAGAATAACAATTCAAAATTTGACCAGGATCAAAAAGTAAACTGGAGAAATGACAGGTGGTTAATGTGTAGATTCTTCTGATAACCCACTCCTATGTTATACCCATCAAGTTTCACACTTCTGTGATGGTGGTGAAGGACATGTGCCACCCAACTTCTTTCAACAGGATTTGCAGTTGAATGCTGCTGGTTACACTGATGGAAAAAGTTCTGAAGCCCTGGATAGAACTAGTATGTGATGAAAGACCATATGTTTTTCAGCAGGACCCTGCACCTGCTCCCAAGGCTGTGCTGAACCAAGATTAGATGGTTGGACGACAATCAGACCAAGCATGGGGGGTGACTATCTAACTCACCAAACCTAAATCCCCTTGATTAATACATGTGTAGTATGGTTGAATGGAAGACTAATCAACATTCCTGCAATACAATTGATTCCCTGAAAGCCACCATTACCAGAGTAATGTACAATATCAATGCAGACCACGTGATGCAGATGTGTCAATTGACTCCTGTCCTTCATTAAGCTGTCATTGTGGCTGACGGTCATTATATTGAATAAACATGTTATCCAACTATTACTGCATCTGTGTACTAAGATTTGTATCAATAAATTTAGTTGTTTCTAGCATGTGGGTGTTTTGTTCCAGTCTTCAATATGTCCTCAAATACTTTATGCACCCTGTATATATGTGGTAATAGGGGTGACCAATTTACTACTTAATAACAATACAAAATCGATCCCCTATTTTATGCCCAGTAATATATTAATTTTAGCTTAGCCATGGCTTAAAATATGACAGCTTATTTTCTTGAGTCCTTACTATTCTTTTGTTATCATATTTGTCTTGATAGATATATTTTTACAATTATTATATATGTGGTAATAGAGGATAATAATTTATAATAATTTATAATAACAATACAAAATTGATCCCTACTTCATGTTTAGTAGAAAAATTATATATTAATGCTAGCATAGAAAAATATGACAACCTATTTTTTTAAGTCTTCATTATTATTTTTTTATATATTTGTCAAATATATATTTTATAATTATTATATATGCAAGGCTGGATTATAACTTTTGGGTGTCCCTCAGCTAATGAAATTTCCCCACCTTAGTCAGAGATACCCTCTAACTCACCTGCACCCATCTTGAATAAATTTTTACTCCTGATATATATTAGTGATATTTACATAGCTTGAAGTAAACTTATTGCAAATTCTTTAAATAAGCTAGAATAGCAATCTTTTGTTTGCCCAATAAAAAAAATATTTAAGAAATATCACTATTTTACTATTTATTGCAAAGCAAATTAGCACACAGTTCAACAGAACCATAGTTTAAAAAAGAAAAACCAGATTCTTTTTAAACAACATTATAACCAAATTAGTAAAGGCTGCAACCTATAGGATAATCTGGCCCTGTATATATGTGGTAATTGAGGAGATCAATTTATAACTTAAAAATAATACAAAATTTATCCCCTAATTTATAGCCAGTAAAATCATATATTAATTTTAGCTTTAGCCATGGCTTAAAATATGGCAGCTTATTTTCTTGAGTTCTAACTATTATTTGTTGTCATAGGTATATTTTTACAATTATTATATCTGTGGTGACATATTAATGCTAGCTTAGCCATATGCGAGTCATTAAATACATGTTTTACAATTATCACATAAGTGGTAATTATGCGTAATCAATGGCCAATCTTAATTTTCTTTCTTTTTTATTCCAGAAGGGGAAGAAACAGAAAATGTTATATCTGACCTGTTCTGGAAATCCAAAAGTTCATTGTTGATCTTGTCAATATCAATATCTGTCCAGGGAACATCATAATAGCCACTGACGCTTTCCAAGACAGTATTATAGAGTTGATACAATTTCTGCAGTAGATTTAATTCTCTTTTGATTCTTTGCATGTCAGGATACTGTGTGACAGGAAGGCCAAACAATTCCTCCCCACCAGAATAAGTGATGTATTTGGTCCAGAGTTCATCAAATTGGGACTGGAAAATATTCAGACGATCTGATGCTTCACTTGGTTTGATTCCAAGCTCCATTGGACCCCTAAAAAAGTCAATATAAATAAAATTGAGAAAATGTCTTAAATTAAGAAAATTATTGGCACATTCATGAAATCATTTCTTGAACCCTTTTATTCTTCAATGTTAAACAGCTCACTGGTTTACCCATGCTATTAAAAAGAGCAGCAGATTTTGTTAAATTCTGGGAGTCATTCCACAGTTTACATTCCCCTTTATTTTAAGTGTCTGAGAATCGGTTGTACAAAAGTTCAATGTTCTATGATAACAGTTTCTTCAATCACATTTCTTGCTTTGTAGCTAGACTTTATTGAATTAAAACACAGCACTACATTTAGCAACAAGGTCCCATTATTCTATAGTTGTGATGGCAAGATGTAACCGTAATTTCTATGGAAATTCTCTCGTATTTCTCACTTGTGCAACTCTTCTGTCAACTTTGATCTTCAAAAATTTAAATGCAATGTCAAGCGTTATCTTCTGTCCTCTTAATTCCTGTTCTTTTATTGTTCTCTCTGCTTAATAAGGTTTGCTTTTTCTCATTCTCTCACACTCAGTAACCACCCTTTTTATTTTAGTGGCTTTATTGCTTTGCTTGGTTCAGTTTGTTTTGTTTTATGGCATATCAATCACAATGGGTTATTGAATGCAAACAAGATTTTTATTGTTGGTAATATTTTTTTTTCCAAAAATATATTGCTGGCATTAAAACCTGTTTTTAAAATTTCACGGTGGTTTGACCTCAGTTTGGGGGTTAACTGTTTGCCCATACCTGGGACCCTAACAAGTGCTACCACCCCAGGTCAGGGTGAACCTGGGAACACCAGCAATTAAGAGGTGGTTCCATGCTCCTCAAAACAGCCTGATCAGAGCATATTCTGAAGCCCCAGCCTACATGGTATTACTTTGCTTGGAGTGAAAAAAAAGATTATATTGCAAGCTTCATATTACTATGAAACATTTAGTCACATGTATACTTGTCACATTTGTGATAAGACTTAAAGAAAACTTAGCATTACACTATATGAAGCTCTATCCTCAGGATACTGAGCACGGTATTGAGTAGAATCAATGATAATCTGTATTTAATTAAAATTATAATTCAACTGAGTAATTAATTGTCTATAGTGTGTGTGTGTGTGTATATTATAGCTGGCCACTCGTATTCGAGGATACCCATCTACTAGGGTCGCTAGTCAATCCCTATTGAAGATTATCGCTCAGGCATATTTGAGTTTGTTCAAAACCCACAGGGCCAATCTGTGGCTTATACTGCAACTATGCTGAGCAGACCTTAGTTACAGTTTCTGGGAGAGAGTGTGTAATCTAGAATGATCAACAATCTGAACAACACTAGCATGCTCAAACTGTTGATTACAAGGACTTGTGACTTTGCCTTTCACAGCTATCGATGGCACCAAAGGTGCCACACACTGGGATCATCCCCACTCCTGACTGAAAATATCAGGAAGTCTCCCTCCTGACAAATGGACAATAGGGAGATTCAAGCCCAAGTCTCATGGTCAGAAAGTGAACGTTCTAACCACTTGGACACTGGGATTATATCCATATAACATTGACACATCGGTTCTCATATGATCACCAAAGTTAAGCAATGTTGAGCCTGGTCAATACCTAGATGGGCGGCTGCTTGGGAAAACAAGGTAAGCTGTAAACTTGGATGCATGGGTAATGTAATGGATAACAGTGCATTGGAAATCGTAGAGTAGAGGTTGAATTCTAGTCAGATTTATTATATTCACTTACATGCAGATACCTTTGGAAAAGGTATAAAGCCACCTCTCTTCTCCCCAACTTTGGGTTAATTAATAGGATTTGTATCAGTAAATCATTGTTATCTCAAAAAATTCTTACAAGCTAAAAATATTTTCTGGTTTTAAATAACTTGAAAAAGGTTGATAAGCTATAAAAACGCAAGTCAATCACACAATCTAGAAACCATTATAATACAACATAAAAAATAGATATATTGTCTACTGTGTAATCATTTTGTTGATTTGTCAGTATTTTTATATTCTGTGTAAGTAGATGAATACACACACATAATATTTTTGAGAAAAAGAAAATATATTTTTTTTTATATTTACAGCAATATCCTAGATCTATTTTTCCCTCTTCAAAATAAAATCCCACTTGAAGGGAACAAAATTTCGTAGCCATTGAAAAGAATTTGACAAGACAGCTGCTTACTATCCAAGAAAAAGGAGTTCCAGGAATGATTCCATCAATGGAACTGATGCTGAATACAGAGTATGGATTTAGACGAGGACTACTTTGAAGAAAATTAAATGCTGAAGTGATATGTGTCCTACATAAACATACCTGTTTTATTTCTTGTTGTATTTTTAATTTTAAGATGCACAACATCAAGACCAAAATTGTGGATAAATTGTCCTGTTTTGATTCAAGTACTTTCAAAGATCTTTGTTTCTATAACAAAGAACTAAATGTAGAAAGTGTGGTATAAAAGGTTTTCCTTGTTTTCCTTCTGGCATTTTATAGTACCAGTTTTGACAATACCTTTTGAACAGACCACATATATATATATATATATATATATATATATATATATATATATATATATATATCTATCATTGCTTGACCCGGCTTCTAATGCTTCAATTTGAGCGTCTTGGTGATAGTAGTCATGGCTCCTGGGGGCACAGTCCTATGGTTACAGAGAATTTCAGTTGAGTTTCACCACAGAATATGTGAGCGAGTGGCGCTATATTGAGTCTGATTTGCTACCTCTTCGTCACCAAGGCCCGTTGAACAGTTGGTATGGCATTTGTCTGATGAGTCCCAAATATAGGACGAAACGGCCGTCCAGTGCTTTCTGCATTCTGTTGAGGTTTCTTTCAGACTCAATGAATTACTTAATTATAATTATCAAATCCTACTAACAATTTCTATCATGTATATATATATATATATATATATATATATATATATATACACACACATATATATGTTAAGACATTTTTATGTTTATACATTCTTTTTTATATATATATATGTGTGTGTGTGTGTGTATATATATATATTTATACAAATATATATATAGGTATTAATGCGAATAAATCAAATAACTAGATATTAGCAACCATATATACATGTGTTAGCATGCATACGCAGGTAAGCGAATAAATATTTGCACAATTTAATATAAGGTGTAAACAAAATAGTGCTCGATGTGCTTAGACAGAGCTAAGTATATATTACTAAATATACATATACCTATGTTACCTGGTATTTCTCTTTTAAACTTTAAGCGTGCTTTTTTTTCTGTTTTTTTTTTTTTACAATAGACCCCTACCTACATTCTACATTGTGTATTCACATCCCAATATTAAGTTTATATTAAATTTGAGCTTTGAATCTGTGTTTAATTTAGTGTTCCACTCATGAGACCCAGTATATTTTTTAAATCAAAAGTAATAATTCATACCTGATGAGTTGGTAGATCATCAAATGTAGGTTTATGTATATTTATTAATATATAGACATACACACACACATATACATACATTTATAAATCTATATAAATGCATTTATAGACACAAATACATATATTTATATGCACACACACACATATTATATATATATATATATATATATATATATATTTATTCATACATACATACATACATACATTTTTATTCACACACATACATATGTATATATTTATTCACACACATACATATGTATATATTTATTCACACACATACATATGTATATATTTATTCACACACATACATATGTATATATTTATTCACACACATACATATGTATATATTTATTCACACACATACATATGTATATATTTATTCACACACATACATATGTATATATTTATTCACACACATACATATGTATATATTTATTCACACATACATATGTATATATTTATTCACACATACATATGTATATATTTATTCACACATACATATGTATATATTTATTCACACACATACATATGTATACATATATATAATCACACACACATATGTATACATATATATATAATCACACACACATATGTATACATATATATATAATCACACACACATATGTATACATATATATATAATCACACACACATATGTATACATATATATATAATCACACACACATATGTATACATATATAATCACACACACATATGTATACATATATATATAATCACACACACATATGTATACATATATATATAATCACACACACATATGTATACATATATATAATCACACACACATATGTATACATATATATAATCACACACACATATGTATACATATATATAATCACACACACATATGTATACATATATATAATCACACACACATATGTATACATATATATATATATTCACATACATATTTTTTCACATGCACACATATATTCAAACACACACACACACACACATATATATATATTCAAACACACATACATATATTTATGCATACGCACATACTTATATATATTTATTTATACATACACACATACTTATATATATTTATTTATACACACACACATTTATACACAGACTTATATATTTATTTATACACACACACATACATGCATACATACATATAATAGGCACATACACTGTATTTCCTGTGCAGTAAGACGCACCCTATAATTAACTAACAATTCCAAGTTGCCAACGCTAGGGTGTCATTTTTCTTTCTGTCACAACAAATAATCACATTTTGAACCTATTATTAAATATTAGTAGTGATTATTAATTAAATTTTCAATAGTTTAGCACACAATGTTATACTTATTCATATCAGAAACAACCCATACTCCCTCCCCAAGCCCCTCTGTTCATTTGTGGAAGGTGTATCAACTGCAAAATGACTGTGCTGACAGGACTGATGATGTCACCTGCTTCAATGATGGTAGTTGGCTCATCTTCCTACAGATGGAATCGGTGAGGCACCATCACCAGAGACAAACATGGCGGATAGTAGGTACTGGGAATTGGCTATATTAGGAATTAATGTATGAAACATAATTGTCTGCCTGTATTATGTGATTAGGGTTGCGGTTTGTGAAGATACAGTATGGTATGCCCAAATGAACAAAACACTTACAGTACTGATAGTAATCTGCTTAATAGTCATCATCAATACTTGAAATGAAAACAATATATATGGTATGACACTAATGGGATATACGGTATTTATTACACATGAATTATAATTGTAAGTTTATATCTCTGGGGTTTTTCATTGCTCATAACTCTGGTTTGTGATTGTTAGCAAATTCTTCTCTACAGCTTGACCTTTCCATGCTAAGATTTTCAGGAAAAATGCATCTTAGCATATGGGATATATATATATATATATATATATATATATATATATAGAGAGAGAGAGAGAGAGAGATTTATATATATATATTTGGAGTAGATTTAGAGAGTTAAAATTCATCTACGCTGGTTTTGCACATCAGAATCAAAATTGTTCTGTTTTTGTTCAAGTATTTCTGACTGTCTCAGTCATTATCAAGAATTGGATATTGTCCATATGGTAGACATGGTTTTGTTGACAGTATTCCATGGCTGGCTACTCATTTCTGCATGAACTCATATGCTACAGTAGCTAGCTAATCCCTGTTGCAGCCGCCTACTCAGTCACGTTTGTGTTTTTTTTCAAAATCCACATACTGAGTAGACGTTAATTTTTGGTTTAGAGAAAACCCATAATTGGGTAGGATTAATGCATGGAAAAGCCCAGTGTGGTAAAGCAGTGTATGTATGACTCTCTCTTTCTCTCTCTCTCTCTCTATATATATATATATATATATATATATATATATACACACACACACACACACACAGAGGGTGTAACAGCAAAATTATCCAAATTGTGTAACAGCATCATCATTGTCCATTCCACAAAATGTTTAATATCTAAAAAAAAAAAAAAAAAAACACTGAACTAATTCAGTTTCTTTTTTCCAGGTTTTCAGATAAGAAATTTAGCCACCTTGATACCATTTGTTGTAAGAATCACTGAAAAACCCTTTTAGTTATTCAACTAGAAAGAGAACAGGTTAAATTAATTTTGTGCCAGACACACTGTTTTCCCAAATGAGCAATGGTGGGAGGAAAAAGATCATTCAAGCCTCCAGTAATGATGCCAAAATTTATACTTTGGCTTCCATCTTCAAAGTCAATTCAAGAACCATCAAGAGAATGGTGAATAACTATAAAAAAAGAGGTAACAGTAGAGAGGAAAACTGGATAAGCAGTGTGTATGTGTGTTTATATATATTCTGTTGGTTTGAAACTGTGGGAATAACTACTAACAACATTCCCCTCCACAAATTTATAGGCAGATCCTACAGATACATGCTGGGATTTTTTCCTATCCAATAAAAATATGGACCAATTCTTAATTTCATACACCATATTTTTGTTCTTTCTTGTCTTGAAGTCAGATTGCTACCCTAACCACTTGACTGTATCCCATTTGCATATGAACACAATTCTTATGTTGTGAATTTTTTGCATTATTACTGTTGCTTTGCCTAGCTTTGACTTGCATATATATTGTTTGTTTAGTATTATTTTGCTGTTTTTCTTCCTCCTTTTCTCATTGTTTGAGAACTTTGCCAATTCCATTTGTTTATTTGATATCTAAACAAGTCATAACATTGTTTTCCATGTTTATGTTTCTTATCCTTTGGATTAAGTCACCAAAATGTTTCATATTCTTGGTATTATTTATCAGAACTTCAGAAATAAAATAAGTAGTGGTGAAAGGTATTTCCAAATAATGCGTATTATTTGATTTAGATTGGAGTGAATACTTTGGTATTTGTTGTAGCAAAAGTTTGTTTATAAAGCAGATCTTGGTAGAAGTAAAGAGAAAGTCCATTTCAGTTTGGTAGTGGGTAGTTTTGAAGTCAGAATTGGGTAGTAGTAGTAGCCATTATGGAAATAGGTGGCACCATTAATCAGCTGTGTTTTTTTTTTTTGGCCCGAAGAAGAGCAGAAAATGTCTTAGATGACCATTTAACTTCTTCATGTGACACACATGATTGGTTTCTCTGGTGGTCCCTTCTCTTGTTCAGGTTTCTCTGGCAGTCCCTACGCCACTTCTGTCTCAAGGTTGTCAGTTTTGACAAGGCTCCCAAGTCCACGGCACAAACCTTGGTTCAGGCTAACATCAAAATTTTCTGTGTTAGTTATTTGATTGGCCAAAATTATTTTATTTTCCACCATTCCTTTCTTTTTCTTTTTTTTATATAGTGGAAGTTATGTGTTGAGCCTCTCTGATTTTTGGCAGTTTTTAATTACAAATGGCTAGACTCAGGTCCAGCAAACTTCTGCTATTTTGTGGCCAAGTTCAGTCTTTTCTTCTTCCTCTTTTTATTTGAGGGTTGCCTTCTTGTTAGTTGAGAGAGAGAAAGAAACAGATAAGGGTTGTAAAAGAAAGCAAATGCCTTATTTTAATTGAATTAATTTTTGAACTACAGTTGCATGTGAAGTCTGCTTAACCAATGAAAAAACACAAAAATTAAAAATACCAGAATTTTTTTCTTTCATTTTCTCCTCCATATCTTATTCCCTGATAAAGCTTTAATAAAAGCCAAACAGGTTAGATTTACAACTGTTTCCTATTCTTTTTTTCCTATCATATATATATATATATATATATATATATATATATATGGCTTTTTTGAATTTACCATCTTCGTCTCCAAAAAACATTTTGATATTAAATGAACTTGTTTACTAGTTGGCAACAAAAACCTTTATGCTGTTACAAAAGACAACAAACTACAAAATAAAAAAAAAACTATTTCTGTCTCAAGACAACACTGAAGAATCTTTTTGGGGTATACTCACTTTTTGTCATAGCTATCTACAAATTGGTTAACAGTAGCAATATACTGCTCGACTCCAGACAAAAGGTCTGCTTTAAAATCAGGCTGGATTTCTAACAAACGAAGTTGGACTTCTTGAGACTGTCAAGGGTATAAGAAAGAAAAAAAATATAAACACAGTGGATATCTATTTATGAGGCTAAGCATATTTTAGCATGCATTAACTTCATATCTATTGTTTTTTTTTTATTTTAAAAGATTACAAGGCAAAAAAGATATAATATGCTTGTAAATAAATTAATCATTCATGGCTTAGCTGTGAACTGAACATAAATTAAGGTAGACTAAACACTGATTAGGAATTGAGAAAAACTGCTTTTGAAACTTATTCATGTAAAGTTAATCTTTATGTGATCAAAATTAAATGAAATACAGATTCGATGTAAACATAAAAAGGAAAAAAAAAACATCCAAAACACAGATATTTAAAATGAAAGAATGGATAAAAAATACTTGAAATAATGGCTTGGCTCAATAATCAACGATAAGAGAATATGATACATAAATTTTTATACATCAGCACAATGTTAGGAAAATGAATGACAAAGTGGAAAAAATTGTTATGCATTTAATCCTCTAGAACAGTGCTTCCTAAACAGTATGGCACACCTCATAGGTGTGGCAAAAGAGGATAGCAGGTGAGGCAGAATGATTGAAAGACAATCAAAGATTTAGAAACCGTTTCAAGAAATTCATATGCCAAAAATAAATATGATTTTAAAATTTAAAATAATATCATAGATTAGTTTTAATTGCATGCATGAGTTCCAATATAAATAATTATTGACTGATTTTATCATTGTACTATTTTTGCATTATATCAAGAATTAAGAATATAGTAACTAGAGTCCACAAATTGGAGTTATCAATAATAATGTGTTGACTTCGAATCTGCTGTTATCTCCCTTTAATCCTCTCTAATTTTCTATTTTTAAACATACTTTCATCACATAAAATTTGTTGAGGCATGAGCAAATTTTAATTATGAAAATGCGGCCCAGATTAATATTAATTTTTTCCAGGATTCTTACATCTTTCCATCTGTTGGGAGTAAGAGGATACAAAAATTGTCTCTATTTTCCATTGTCTCAAGTATTTTGGGCCACTTAACCAAACTTGAAAATGGCTAGAGGCATGTTGAAAAGCACTTGGGACAAAATGGAAAATATGACAAGTTTTGCACTCCCTTACTCCTGCCAAATGGAAAAATGTAAGAATCCTGGAAAAACTAAATAAAAATTAAATACTCCTTGCCTGTGATACTCAATGAAACATGTTTAAAAGAAATTTGGATTCCCAAATATATATATATATATATATATATATATATATATATATGATGAAAAATATGGAAAAGACAAAACAAAATCTGAATATGCAAGTTGACTGTTTTAACAGTCAACTTGCATATTGGGATTTTGTTTTGTCTTTCCCATATTTTTCATCATATATATATATATATATATATATAAATTTTAAACATGTAGTATTGAATGTTAAAGACAACATATATATAAATGCATATCCGAATATATATATATATATATAAATGCATATCCGAATATGCAAGTTTACTGTTTTAACAGTAAACCTGCATATTCGGATTTTGTTTTGTCTTTTTCATATTTTTCATCATACCATCAGATCTACATCCACATATTTGCTTACACATATATATATATATATATATATATAGGTTTGTGTGTGTGTGTGTGTGTGTGTGTGTGTGTGTGTGTGTATTTATACACACACAATGGGCATGACGAAATGTTCTCATCCAGACTAAGAAAAGATTTCTCCCTTGATAAAATTCTGTTTTAGGGACAGTTTTGTGGTTCAGGCTTTGATTGGTTTGGTTTGTTTTGTTTTATGGCATATCAACCCCAATGGGTTATTTAATGCCAACAAAATTTTCATTGTTGGTAATATTTTTTTTGCCAAAAATTTATTTCTGGTAATATTTTTTCCTTCAAAAATCTATTTCTGGTAAGAATTCTCCTATGCTGGTAATATTTAAAAAAAACCAAAAAACAATGTATTTCTGGTAATATTTCTTTTCCAAAAATGTATTGCTGGTAATAATTTTTAAAAATTTTTTACAAACCTATTTTTACACTTTCATAGTGTTTTGACCTCAGTCTAGAGGTTAACTATTTGTCCATAGCTGGGACCCTAATAGGTGCTACCACCCTAGGTTAGGGTGGACCTGGGAACATCAGCAATTAAGAGGTGGTTCCACGCTTCTCAAAACCTCCTCATCAGAGGCCTTGCTGTTGGATGTAGTTTATTATCTTACCCAGGACGGTTTAGGCTTTGAAATTTTCAGGATATATATATATATATATATATATATATATATATATATATATATATCTCTATAGATATATATGAGGCTTAGAATGTAATATTCAGAATGAATTGGTATCTTCAGAACTACATTGCTTCAATTTTTTATTAAAAAAAAATCTATATACACTCCCCCCCTCCCAAAAAATAACTTTTGACGGCAGAATTAAAAAATATTAGTGAAAAGATTTGTATAAATATTTTGATTGTTAACCATTTTTGAGGTGGGACATGTAATAATTGTTTTGCCAAACATCTTGAAATATCAACCCTCTAAAATAGCTAGACTGTAAATCCAAAATGAATACTTACTCGAGTTTTCAGTTTAAAATATCCATATGTTAAAGAATCAACCCTCTCTGCATTTCCATCATTAAAAACCAAGTTGTATTTATTTAACATGGCGTAGGCTTCTTCAATTGGGGAAATCGTCATATCAATACGTACTTCAGCCTCTCTGATCTCGTTTAAGGCAGCCATATGAGCACGCACATCGTCAAGATCCTTCAAGGGTCGGTACAAACGCTTCATCATGTTATCAAAAAAATCAAGTATCTCGTTCATTTCTTGTGCTGATTTCTGATTGAGGGCCTTGGCAAAAGCCTGCTGCCATGTTTTTATTTCTGTTATAAGTGAAAGTTTCAGTGAGTCAGTCATGACCATCACTGACCCAACTCTGTAGCTTGGTTCTAACTCTTCAATCTCCTGTTCTAACCTCTGTAAACAGAAACAAACATTTAACCCTTTATAACAAGTTAGGCTCATCAGATTTTGATGCCCATAATAAAGGTCATGCAAAGCTCCCAACTTGTTCAAAAATGTCTAAACTGTCACCTATATACAACCATTTTCTCGGATCTATGATTAAAAATGCTTTCAACTTACTTCAAGGCATTTTTAATCATGGGAGACCCCTTCTTGAAAGAAGACAGTCCTTCATCAGCCCTTTGAGATTAGTTGTACAAAAATCACAAATGAAGAAATTTAGCAAATGACAAAAGCCACATCACTTGAACACTTCCAAAAGAAACAACAACAAAAGTGGACAGCACATGTAAATAAAAGGAGAAATAATGATATAATTGTTAACTTTCCACACTACCAAAAACTAAAGGTTTGGAAGGAAACTCAGATCAATAATAGAAAGATTGATAATAGATTTCAGAAGTTTATTTCCCTGAAAAATGATTTTAAGAGAAAGATTTTTAAAAATTCAACTGCCATTAAGGCTAACTGTTCAGTCAATGAATGCAAATGTTTCCTGTATGGAAATGGCTATTTTGATGATGACCATTACATAATATAAGACATAATTTCATTTAATTTCCAATGAAGCCAAAAAATATGATGCAAATCTCAGGTAAATTAGGAAAGCACTGCATAGATTTCTCAATTCTGCAGCATCTAATTTGGCAATTCCTGAATTGTTTTACTTATTTTATTTGAAAGTTCTAGAATATAATAGGGTGGAGGATTTTATAATATATCAACTGAAACCTGTTTTTTTTAATTATATTTTGATCTATAAGTTGGTAAACAATAGCCATGTTTATACTTGTGGTAAACATTGGTCATACACACTTTTATCTGAAAGCATTCACAATCAGTAGATGGCTGGAAGAGAAACTGTCAGGTCATTTTAAGACCCATGAACTGTGCACTCAGATATAATCAATTGATAAATATTAACCAAAGATTTAAGATTTAATTAGTTTTAAAAGTTTCTTTTATTAAAATTTTAGCAAATTAAACAGCAATGTTGTTAGTTCTCATATTTTAAATTGTAACAAAACTTTGACATTCTGGATATTATTATTTTTCTTTTGTTAAATTATTACAATAAACATTATTTTAGAAGATACACATGATTGAGTAGACAGCCCAATTTTTTTTTTTTTATAAAAGGGGAAATTAATACCTACAAGCCTAGATATCCTTGAAAGACATATTAAAGTAAATTTACCCTCCAGAGGGATTGAATCCGCATTCCTTTTCTCTGGGAAAAGGTTTCAGTCAGGTGTGCCTTTACTATACAGTCATGGCGGAATTCTTTAGAACAAGGCAAGGCTCAGTTATCCTATTTTTGTCATCTATATAAGCTACTTTATATGAATGAGTAACTATGTATGAAAGGAATATTCCCCATTCTATTTCCTCCATTATGAGCAATATTTCACAGACAGAATATCTGAAAGAAAAAGAATGACAAACATGTTTTGTTCTCAGAGACAGTTTTTACTGCAAAGTCATACACAAAATTATATACACATATTTACATTTATCACATGCAGAGAAACTACATCATATGTTTACACAAGAAGCAGTGAGAAAAGGGATGAAAAGATAGTGTCTTACTTGTCATAATTTCCTATGGGAACTGGGTCTGCCAGAGGTTCCTTTGTATTTCTGTGGAAGCCATATTTAGGATTCCAGATTTGAGCGGATTGAATTTATCTGCTATTAGGTCACTAGGACATATTCTTCTCAGATAAAGAAATGGCCAGACATGGGTTTTCCCAAAACTGAGGACTGTTAGACTGAGATAATTTCTATATGCATAGAAAAATGGTGTCATGGGCTTGTGAGCTGCACCACATGGCAGCTGACTGACCGGTCACTTTTGTCACTCTATAAAGTGATGTCACTAAGTGGCCATCACATGACTCATGTGACTTCATCTCAACAAAAGGGAGATAATTGCCTTTTGAATCCCTATAATACTTTCATACCCAAAACGCAGACAATAAAAGATATATATATATATATATATATATGCTAAGCAATGCAAAAAATACTTGGCACTTGTATGACTTTTGCAGATGATAATCTGCCAGAAATTCATAATGTTTGTGATAAATCAAAATAAACCTGTATTTTAACTTTTAAAAATGATTTACATAAACTTGGTACAAGATATATTTCTGGAACATTAATGAGAGTCAATTTTGTTAGTCATATAAAAATTTGGAACAAAGTCCCTTTTTATTGCAAAGCTTTGAACTTTGGCTAATTATTTACAATAACAAATTATTAAATTTATCAGCAGTTTTAATTTCATTTGTTTTTGTACACAAATTGGAACTGAAACAAAGTTAATCAGGAAAATAAACCTGGGTTGATGTTGGTGTACTATTAAACTAAATAAATTATAACCATATTTTAATTCAAAATACTTAATATGGACATTGTCAGTGGAAGAAAGTTTGTAGTCTGCAACGATATATATAAGATTTAAAATGTAACATCAACAATTATTACTCACTTGAAGGTATTTGATTTTGTCTTCGTAATCAGTTAATATTGGATTTTGAGCCATGAATTCTTTAACTTTGACATTTGGATCCTGAAAAACAAATCAGTCCACTTTAATAGTCCATTAGCTCTGTGGAGCTTTATCATCACAACGTTAGTACTATGGGGTTTTTAAACACCCTTGAGGACACAAAGGTGTTAGTTAGATCCAGTGACAGGAGTGCGAGTTCAATACCTGGTTAAGGCGGTGCAGAACTTGCAGAGGGGAATTAACAGGAGATAACTGATAACTGACATCCATTAGACATGGCATGTTGAACTAGAACAGTCTACCCCAATGAGCGAAATAAAGGGTTCAGTTCGGCATTCCAACCACCTGAAGAAGGTCGGAGCGTACAACGGCCAAAACATTGTAATAAATATGGCAACAAAGATGAGGACAATAGTTCAAATAATGTAAATAGTGTATATACCTCATCTCAGAAATATAGACAGATACTAAAATTTATAATTAAAAAAAAAAAATGTCCTAAATAGGATACACCTGGTAGCCTTGAATGCATGTATACATCTTACATATATGTATATCTTAAAAACTAGAGGTGATGAGTGAAAATGGATTGCATATCTGAAATCAGCATCCAAAAATTAGGTTAGAAGACCTATTTTTATCTTTGTGTAAATTTTTTTGTAAACTAGTGTTAATAGTTTTTGCAGTCATGCCTTTGTAATTTATCCAAATGACTATGAATAAAATGAAAAATGTCTCAAATTCAATTCTACAAGGCTTTTCTTATTTTAGTCAGTCAAAATTTCATGATAATTCAAGTAGCTTTTCTGGCTACCTCTTGAATTCCCATGAAATTTTGACTTGTTACTTGTTACATATTAAGAAAAAAACATTTTGTGAAGCATTCACAGTACTAACAGAGGGGTTAAAGTAAAATTGGGGAAATAGTTCTATAAATGTATTGTTTTAACAAAGTGATAGTCAAGCAATCTGTCATTTTCCATAATTTAATTTCTGCTCGTTTTTCTCTATTTGTCTGAATTTTATTCCTCATGAAACATTTCCACATGAAATTCATTAAAAAACTTCACTTAGTTACAATCTACAATTTATTTGGATAGAAATGTAGAAGAATATCTTCCCACACCCATTTTTCAATCATTAAAACAATGTAAAAAAATATTTATAAAAACAAAAATTAAATGCTAGCTTCTAAAACTTTATTAAAGAAACTTTAGGAAAATCTATGACAAAGTGGAAAAAAAATGTTCAACTGGTGCATTTCATCCTTTAGAACTTCTTCAGACTAAAGAGATGTTTATGTTGATGTGATTACACATGTGCTTGAAGGAGATGAAATGATGAAATTTTAAACTTTTCAATGCATCTCCATAGTAAAATCATTTACAATGCATTCCAATATTAAAATCATTTACAATGCATTCCAATATTAAAATCATTCCTATACTAAAATAATGTTTGCAATTGCCTGGTGAGCATATGTCACTGTTAACTAGTAGCTATTTCTTTACTAATATTCTTCCTGAAAAGTATTGTTTGCCCTGTCAATACTAGATCCTTCTTTGAACACTATAATTGAAACCTTTTCTGCTCAAGGATTAATCATTATATATCCTCCTAATCATCATAACCTTCACTTTCTACTACCTCTTTCATTCATATTACATACATCATTCATCATAACCATTTTAATAGTAACCCTCTATCTTTAAAGGCTCTTAAGCCTTGTATTGGGTGATCTTTATTAAATATATTATATATTACCTATCTAGGTATCCATCTGTAGAAAAAACAAAACAAAAGAATCCTTCTTGTTGTACTTCACATTATTTTTTATTAATTTTTATTTTAACTAAATCTGAACATGGCTGATTTGAAGTGTCATGACTATCCTTTGCTTTCTCTTATATATAAAAAGAAATTGGAATTTGCAAAACATGTTTACCAAAATTCTTGGAAGGATTTCTTTTGCAGATATTTTCTTTCTCTATATAAAGAGATGATGGGTTTTAGATAGCCAAAGGCTAGCAAAAGTCAGACAATAAAAATTCCAAAGTAACTTTTTACCTGGGTCCATAATTCAGAATATTTTGAAAAGTTGGATAGAACTTCTTGAACCTGACTTTTATAGGCACTGATGATGGAACCAAGTTGTATAATTATCTTAATGATGTCTTTATGATCACTGATGATTTTGTGGAATGGTTTACTGGCTGTGTTTGGAGGTGCATTCTTGGTCTGTTCTTCTGATTGCTCACTGGACAGCTGCTCCATTTCCTACAAAGACAAAATAATATGCTGTTAACAAAAGGTTATTCAGTTATCATTTCAAGTACTTCTTATGAATAAAACTCAATAACAATTCAAGGATTCTTCTTTATTGCACAAGATGTCTTTCTGCAGATCTTTCTCACTTTTACTTATTATAAATAAAAAAAAAAACAGTATTGTTAGACAATTCTTCTTGTAATTGAGTAAATATTGAAAAATGGAGTATTGGTGACATATCTGGTCCTGGCTACCCAATCCTCACTTTGCAGCCTTGGTAGAGTTCTTCTGCTATACTTCATCTTTACAAGATGAAGACCAAACCAAAAATGGACTATTACTGCCATATCTGGTCTGGAGCTACCTAATCCTCACTCTTTAACATTAATCAAGTCCTTATGTGATGCTTCATCTTTACTGAGTTAAAAACCTGCTTGTAGGTAATGAATCAATTTCCTCTCTATCACCCCTTTCCCCAAACAAAACATGGCAAGCATCTTGCTACTCTATTGGTATTTCTGTAAAAAAAAAATGTTCTGACAAACTTTCATTAGTTCTCCTAGTTCAGACCTTTATGGCAAGGATACACCTTCCCCATGTACATGAGATTGAATCAACCTCAGCTTTATATTCCATTTGTCAGAGGGAAGTTTTATTTGGACAATTTCTTCCCAAGAGTCACTTATTTGTGGAACAAACTCCGCAACCACTTTAATCTGAACCTCTTCAAATCTAGTGTCAACTGTTATCTATCCTACATATCCTCATAATCTGCGCTTCTTACATCCTCCTCTTATGTCCATACAACAACATCATTTGGGCACCTCGACGTGGTGTAATGGTTAAACAGCTTGTCTTGTTAGATCAATTATGACTGAGTAGTGAGTTCGATCCTCACTGGATGTCCCATACTTTCGGCCTTGTGCCACATCTGAGCTATGCTTGGAAAATCATTATGGAGCACCCCAAGGCGGTGTAATGGTTAGCAAGCTTGTCTCGCTAGATCAATTATGACTGACTAGTGAGTTTGATCCTCACTGGGTGTCCCATGCTTTCGGCCTTGTGCCACATCTAAGCTACTTGGAAAATCACAACATCATTTACTAACCCTCTACATTGAGTGGCTCATGGGACTTACATTGGGAGAACAACAGTGTAAAAAGAAACTCTTCTCTCTCACTTGTTATAAATAAAATCAATAATGTTTGAATGATTCTTTTTCTTCCTGTAATTGAGTAAATACCAAACATTTTTCTATTGATTTCTTTTTCAATTCTTTATTATCTGACATTTCTATGATTTTTTTTAATTCTCTATTCCTTTGAGAAAGTAACATTCTGTTCATTGAAAGAATTTCTCAAAAAATTATTACCCATGTAAAAACATTGATGTATTTGAATTCTAGTGAGATGTTTTAAATAAATAAAACTGTATACTTCTTAAATAAATCTACAAAATATCTTGGTAAGTATCATGATCTCTGAATTTATGTCTTTTTTTCCCAAAATTTTACATGCCTTTTTAGGCTGAGGAATACAAGAAATTAATTGTCAAAGTTAACAAAGAGAGTAACAATCTTAATGTTATTCTATTATTTGGTAAAGTTCTTTGTTTGTAATACTGTAGCATCAATCGATGAGATTGAATGAAGAATAGGATTCTTTAAGACCTACAAGATTCATTTGATAGAAGCTATTTGTAATCATTGATCTGAGAAAATAGTTTTATATAGTCAATAGTTTAGAAGGCTCTAGTTTCAGAACTGTCTCAAAAGACAATAGCTTTGTTGACTAAAGTGCTTGTTCATAGATTTGATGACACAGTTTAAGACAAAACAGTATTTAATTAAAAAAAAGATAATTAACCATTTCAGTGAATACCTTATTAATAGCATGGCTCAGCTTAATGTCCAGTAAATCCTAACAAAACCCAAATCATCAATGCACAATAATTCACACTAATTCGACTGGATATTTCCAATCTATAGTCACTCAATAATCACTGCAGTCAGTAGCCTGACACCGCTATTTATACACCTGGTAGAAAACATATATTCATAATTCCAGAGTGTCACACTCAAACCTTTGTGTCGGTATTTACTCATTTTCTTCCTATATGACATATAATTGTGAGTTCAATCCCTGGGCTGGATAGTACAAACTTAAACTTTTTGGAATCAGGCTGGTCAATAACCAAGCAGTACTAAATACAAACAAGATGAGACATCCCTAGACATGAGCAGCAAAACAGGAACAATCTATACCTGTAGATTAAATAAAGTGTTCAGCTTGAAATTCCCAGATTGGCTAACATTTAAAGAAAGCCAGAGGGTACAATGATTGAAATATGATAATAACAACAAAGATGAGGACATCAGTCTTAATGTAAACAATGATAACTCCTCATTCCAGAAATGCAGGCAGTAATGAAATATTATTATAATCTGAGGTCATTATGGCTTTTATGCTCAAAGACTAACCCAATTGCAGGAATTCCTATATATTTTCTAATCTAATCTTGGTATAATTAAAATTATTAACTCAGTAAGAAAATGTGTTTGTAGAGTAATGGTAATTTTTGTGTTTTTAGACTAAATGTTTAGGATATACACACACATATGTAGATACACTTAACAGTGTAGATAAGAAAACAGGCATGCAAATTTCAAATTCTGGCTGAAATTTTGTGGTCACATGACGCTAATGGTAATCATAATATTTGCCATTCCCTTATAAGGAAACATTTGTCATTGGTTGACTGAGCAGGTGGTATTACTTTGTTGAAATTAATAAGATTTTTCTCTTAAAATAATTTTGCAGAAAAATAAGTTTCTCAAGTCCAGTAACTTATTTCTCTTTCCAGTATTTATTATCATTTCATCCTAAGCAAGGCAATAAAGCCACTAAGATTCAAGAGGTTACAGAGCATTAGAGAATATCAAAAACAAACTATTAAGGAGAGAACAATAAAATAACAAGAATTATGAAGAGGGTAGATAATGATTGATATTGCATTTAAATGTTTGAAGATCAAAGTTGAGTGGAAAGCAAGAAACTAGAAAAGCCTTCCACAAGTGAGAAGTGTGAGAGAAGAAACTGTTAGCATGAAATTCACGGTTACATATAATCACCTCAACTTTAGAATGATGAGACCTTGCTGCCAATCTAGTACTGCACTTAAATTCAAGTCTAATTACCAAAGAGGGATGTTCATTAGTATTGATGGATGTTTCCTTCCTAACCTTTTATTTGAAATAGTGTGGAATGTCAGCATCTTGATTATGTCATTATTTTCTCTTCTCAAGCCCAAGAGCTGTTATCACTCTTTCCAGTATTGATGGAGGTTTCCTTCCTAACCTTTTATTTGAAGTAGTGTTGAATGTCAGGATCTTCATTATATCATTAATTTCTATTTGAATTACATGTGATATCCATTTTAGTTGTTGCTATTGTTGAAAGTTCTTAAGTGATGTGGTTTCTGTTATTTGGTATAGTTCTTGCTTTGATACTGTAGCAACAGTCCATTACATTCAAAGAAGAATAGTCTATGCTAAGGTCTATAGGCTTCACACTCTCAAAGCTGTTTTTGACCATTAATCTGAGAAAGTGGTTTGTATACAGCAGACAATTTAGGTATTTATGTTCTTGGGAAAAGGTATAAATCCATTTTGTCTCCTCCACATCCAGCTAATTGTTAAATACACAATTCTTTTTTAATTAGCAATTTATTTTTAGAATTCTATATAACTAATCAAGTAGAACTGGTAAAATTCTTGAATACAATATAAAATAACCTATTTAGCAACTTGTTATATATATATATATATATATATATATATATATATATATATATATATAGATAGATAGATAGATAGATAGATAGATATTTCAGTGAAGTTACTTAAGATTTAGTCATGTCCAAGTACATTTGCTTATAAAAAAAATGATGTCTGAGAGCAGACTTGGCTCTCTAGCATCAGTGGCCACCAGTCTGGTAGAAAGATCTCTTTAAATTCAAAACCATGGAGAAAGTAACATGGGGTCACCCTAATCTCTGCTCCAAGAAGATAGTTTATAGATATTACAGTAAAAGAAGTTTCTAAAGCACTGTGATCACCTTTGTCTTGAAGAAACATAGCACTTGAAATTCAATGAGATTCATTCTTGAAGTAATTGTATTCAGGATTGATTGCTCATGAGGCTGCATACAAATTTTGTTATTACTTAAAGGCTGGTCCCCGTATATTGGTAAATTCTTTCTTGATATTAGGTATATTGGCAGCTGTTGTTCATGGCAGAAATCTTTGAAGTTGTTAGCTTTGATTAACTGCTGTAGATCTATAAGCGATTAGAAGTAGATTAACTTAATTAGAGCTCAGTTAATAAGAGAAGTTAACTTTAGTAACCCAAAGAAATTATTCTCTTTGAAAGGATGGCTACCTGACAAACTGACAGAAAGGGAAAGAAATTGAATAATAAAGTGGAAGGAGATAAAAATGGTTGCTAATTTGGAAAAGTGATCTTCAAAAATCTTTTTTTAAATGAGGCAATGAAAGGAACAGTCAAACAATCAGGATCATTATTTAGACTGGCAAGAGAGACAGAGGAAAACAATGTGTAACCTACTTAGAGAGCTTGAGTAAATGAATGGGGGAACAAGGTTTTAGGAGAAAGAAGAAAAAGACAAAATTTATTAAGAACTACAAAAGAGAACCATGATCACCGACATACTGAATGGATACAGCACATAGAGAAGAAGATTCATGGTAGCAGCCATATGGTTCTTTTGTAGGGGAACATTTTAAAGGGACCATAGACTGAAAATAATGAGAAAGGGAACCACAAAAGTTGTTATAATTTAAAGACCCACCCCCGACACATAACATGTTTGGATGAGCGTTGATTGATAAAGGTAGTTTCATTCGCAAAATTTGTGAACAGAATTGATATTGAAACAAAAGCTGACCTCTGACATTGCGTAATTTGGAGCTTAATATGAAGCTTGTGGAATATTTCAGAAACAATACACTGGTGGATTGGTATGTTCTTTGGCTGTTGAACTCTAGATCAAGTTTTCAAATCTAGTCAGGGCTCACCTCACCCTTTAGCATTCAACATGCCCAAACCAACACCATAAATATTGGCTCTCAATGCCTAACAGCCCCATGTATATTCTGCTATATGACAACATCATCGCAAATAAAGTAGTAAGTCAGGCAAACAGTGAGATTTTGACCACAAACAGACTTTGATTAGTTTGGTTTGTTTTACAGCATATCAACCTCAATGGGTTACATAATGCCGACAAGATTTTTGTTTTTGGCAATATCATTATTCAAAAATATATTACTGGTAATATTTAAAAAAAAAAATGTATTGCTTCAATAATATATTGCTGGTAATGATTTCTTTCTTCAAAAATTCATTGCTGGTATTAAAGCCTATTTTTACACTTTCATCCTGTTTTGACCCCAGTTTAGGGGTTAACTATTTGCCCATAGCTGGGACCCTAACAGGTGCTACCACCCAGGTCAAGGTGGAACTGAGAACACCAGCAATTAAGAAGTGGTTCCATGCTCCTCAAAACCTTGTGATCAGAGGCCATGTTGTCGGATGTAGTTTATCGTTTTACCCAGTACGCAGATGTAGTTTATTGTCATACCCAGGATGAACAGCCTTTGAGAGCCAATATTTATGGGATGGGGTTTGAGCATGTTGAATGCTAAAGTGTTAAATATATTTAGCCTAGTTAATGTTTAATTTTATACAATCTTTTTAAAAATAATTTTTTTTTTGTCAAGCATGTCTGAATATTCATAATTTCTAGTTATTTTCTTTAATAATTTCTTGCTATTTAACTTTAATAATTTCTTATTTTCTTTAATAATTTCTTGTTATTTTTCTTGTTATTTCCTTTAATAATTTCACCTCAAGCAAAGAAATAAATACACTAAGAAGTTACTGAAGATGAAAGATGATATTTAAGGAAATATTACTGAGGAGACAGAGAGAACAATAAAAGAACAGGATCCAAGGAGATAAAAGATGATGATTGATGTTGCACTAGAATTTTTATAGATTACAGTTGACAAAGAAGATGGAAGATAGTTCCACAAGGGAGAAGTATGTCAGAAGAAACTAATTATTCAATAATAAAAAGTAGTATTGGATCCATTTGATATGGATAGAAACTGAGAAGAACTCTTCAGGAAGCTGTGACCAAAAAACAGCTGAAAATGGCCAATTTAAAAAACATCAATAGTTTATCAATAGACTACTGAAGATGAGATCTAACAAAAAACTACATTAGTATTTTTTAATCATATATTCTGGCATTAGGGATGCCACTCTTTCTCTCTCCATCCATAAAAATGTCTTGAACATTAGTCCCGCTTCTAATACATTTCATATGCAATGGAAGTCATTTTTCCTACCAATAATTGATGGTGCTGCCTGGTTTGGTTTGTCTAACGGCATATCAACTCCTTATGCGTCATTTAATACTAAAATTTTCTTTCCTTGTTAGCTTCAGTAATATTTTTACAACAAAAATGTATTGCTCAATTTTTTCTAGAGTATTTTTATATTTTGACACCAGTTTGGGGGTTCACTATTTGCCCAAAGCTGTGACCCTAAAAGATGCAACCACCAGTGCCAGGGTAGACCTGGGAACAACAACAATTAAGAAGTGGTTCCATGCTCCTCAAAATCTCCCAATTAGAATGTTGAAGCTGTAAAATAAAATCATTTCTATAAAGAAGGCACATACAAAGGAAACTATTAGTGTTGAAGATATCTCCAAATATATAAAAGTATTGTGCACTAAGGATTTTATGATTTTTTCTTAAAATTTAGATGCATTTTTATGCTGAGAGAATACATCGATGTGACTGTTGAGGTTGAAAATGAAGGCCACAGCTTTTTGCTTCTACTATCTGGAGAAGCTATGATCATCATGCCGTTTCAGGATGTAGGAAATCATAGCGCTTTCCAGATTGATTTTCTTTATTATCTGGGAATTGTCATAGCTTCTTCAGAAAGTGGAGTGGTTTCCTGTTGCTTTCTCCAGTTTTGAATTCAGTGTCATCCTTCTTATAGACTTGCTGCTGCCCATAGGTAGAGAGCCCAGTCTAGCTGCTGTTTAACCCATAACTGTAGAAAAGAAGATATGGATTCATTCCTTTCCCAAAGACATTAGTACAAAGTGAATCCAACAAAAGAACTTCAAGTAGACAATTCCACTATCTGCATTAATGATTCTCAAGCTTGCTGCACATCCTTATATATCGTATCATGAGACCTGTAACCCATGAGGGGGCATATGGACATGGCATGTACTGCAGCTGTAGTGGAAATGGATGTGTCTAGCACAAATTTGCCTGAAAGAGCCCACCTCTCTTCAGACTGGTTTTGAATTCAGAATTTTCCTTCTCCTTGTCTGGCTATGGCTCAAGGCTAGAGAGACTAGTCTGCCCTGCTATTAATCCTTAGCTGGGAATAGATGGAGAGATGATTCATATCTTTCCCAATCGTATTTGTGCAAAAATGAATGCAACAACCTCAGCCAGAAAACTACACGTAACAGTTATGGAGCTGGAGAATTTTTATTTAATTTCCGACATTCTGATTCGATTTTCCAAACTGATAACCACCATGTTTACATGGATATAATATTTTTTTACAGTAAAGTTCACCTTTTACAAGGGCACTTTATACAGATAGGAGTGTAAGATAATGGTTAACCCTAGCCATGAATGATTTAAGGTTGTAGTGGTCAGGGAAACATCTTCTTTGAAGTCGGTTCTACAGAGCAGTGGTTCATGGAAAGAAGCTGTTTGAGTGGAATTTACTTCTCACCGATGGAATACAGAGGAAATGTGGGTGGTTTGCTATAATGTAAGTGGAAATGGCAGGTCCTATCTGTAAATGTTAGACTTGGGGGTACCAAGAAATGTAGTTCATCTGAGCACTTTTCATAGAAGTGGCAACAGAGCAGTGAGAGGCTTGCCATGATCTGACTGTGAGAGTGAGGCTAAAATAATTTGTCACCCATAAGGACTCCAAAATAATAAAAGTTTTGTTATTACTATATAAATCCAAGTTAGAAATTCTGTGAACTGTTTCATTCACGTGATGATGTGGGAAGAATATAAATTAGCCAGGAAAAAACATCTATATTTGAGTCAAGTAAGAAATAGACTATTGAAGATATATGATTAAGTGGAAGATTAAAGATTTTTCTTTCTTCAAAGAAGAGAATGAAACTACTGTTTATTGCCACTGACAGAAGTTCTCGGTAGCTGCCACCCCCACTTTTGGGTCAGCAAGTAGCAATCTGTTGAGTTGTGGCCGCCTGTACTATGTTTTTTATCTCTCTTTTATCTAACATCTTTAATTATCACAATGCCTATTCACAACCTTCTCCTATATTTTTTTGAGAAAACAATGTCTCCATAAGACCTTTATTATCTACTTGCAAGGTTATCCAATGTTGGCCAGTGAAAAGGATGAACCCAAAGTACAAACTGCAAATCGAAGTATCTGTCTATATTTCTGAGATGAGGTATTATTTACATTATTCAGACTATTGTCCTCATCTTTGTTGCCTCAAGGACACATGGCACAGTGGATAAAGGCGTTACGTAGATCCAGTGACAGGACACAAATAGTGTGAGTTCAATACCCGTCTAAGGCAATGGAGAACTTTCAGAGGGGAATTAACAGGAGATAACTGATAAGTGACATCCATTAAACATGGCACATGGAACTAGAACAGTCTACCCCAGTGAGCAAAATAAAAGGTTTAGTTCGACATTCCAACTACCTGAAGAAGGCCGGAGCATACAACGGCTGAAACGTTGTAATAAACATGGGGACAAAAATGAGGACAATAGTCCGAATAATGTAAATAATATGCAAATTGAAAATACCAAAATCAAACAAGTGTGGAAATTTAAATATCCGAGAAGTGTTTTAATAGAGAATCTGAAGGCCTATTGGGGTATCCAAAGAAACATTCCAAAAGCTAAGATGAGTACTAAGAAATAGAAGAATTTTGCTAGAAACAAGGAAAAGAGTGCTGAACTGTTATGTGATATCTGTCTTCCTGGATGGCAGTGAGTGCTGGACAATCTCCTCAAAGATAGAGACAAGACTTGGAGCAAGAAAAATATGTTTCTACAGCAGGTTGTTGAGGATACCATGGACCGAATATGCGAGCAACAACAGTATTTTGGAGAAAATGGAAACAAAAAGGAAACTAATACTTAAGATCAGGAAGAAACAATTGAGGTTTCTGGGGCACATAATGAGGAAGTAGGGCTTGGAAAATGCGATACTCACAGGACAGAGGGCAAGAAAAACAGAGGAAAGCAACATATAGCATACTTAGTGAGCTTGAGTAAATGGACAGCAGATTAGAGGTAAAGAGAAATAACAGAAAGACAAAATTTATTAAGAACTACAAGGGATAGGAAGTTGTGGAGAGCCATGGTCGCATACATCTTTAGGAGACATAGCACATAAAGAAGAATGTTGTAGTTAATAATAAACCATATTATTTATTAGTAGTATCAATTTGATCTTTATTAAGGCTTATCAACCTTTTTTGCAGGTTATTTAAAGCCAAAATTATTTTGAGATAATAATGGTTTAGAGATACAAGTCTTACTAATTAACCCATAACCAAGGGGTAGAAGAAGTAGATTCATACCCTTTCCTAAGGGTATTTGTGCATAAGTGAACATAACAAACCAGACTGGAATTAGAACTTGACACTTTGATTAATAATTTGGAATCTGTCTATATTTCTGAGATGAGGTATTATGTACATTATTGACATTATTTGGACTATTGTCCTCATCTTTATCGTCATATTTATTACAATGTTTTGGCTGTTGTACACTTTGGCCTTCTTCAGGTGGGTGGAATGTTGAACTGAACCCTTTATTTTGCTCACGGGGGTAGACTGTTCTAGTTCCACGTGTCATGTTTAATGGATGTCAGTTATCAGTTATCTCCTGTTAATTCCCCTTTGACCGTTCTCCACTGCCAGGACACATCACACAGTGGATAAAGGGTTAGTTAGATCCAGTGACAGGACACAAAGAGTGTGAGTTCAATACACGGTTAAGGCAGTGGATAACTTGGAGAGGGGAATTAACAGGAGATAACCAATAACTGACATCCATTAAAAACATGGCACATGGAACTAGAACAGTCTACCCCAGTGAGTGAAATAAAGGGTTCAGTTTGACATTCCAATCATCTGAAGAAAGCCAAAGCATACCATGGGCAAAATGTTGTAATAAATATGGCGATAAAGATGAGGACAATAGTCCGAATAGTGTAAATAGTGTAATAATTTGGTGTCGTTATACATCATATCACCCACACATACAAGCTTATAGTACCTGGTATTCCCAAGTGGTCACCCCATCTAAGTACATCCCAGGCTCAAGGTTGCTTAACTTTGGTGATTGTACAGAAATTAGTGTTTCAACATGATAAGGCTGTAAACCCTAGTAGTATCAATGAAAAATTTAATGGGTTTTATGATTTTAATTTTTTAATGAATCATAATTCTTAAGGTGTATGTAGGCCTCTGTCAGTCAGGGTTGACCATGTGGAGCATCCTACTTGTCTGTTTGGCTTGGAGTATCAACATCTGTGACTGTAGAGGCCAATGCAGGCGTGACAATTTCTGTTGCAGAGGTCACATGTGTGTTCTGTCTCTGGTCTGTTAGAGCTGTCACTGCTTTCTGCAGGCCCACCTTTCCGTGGCAACTTGTATCAGCTTCTCCTCCCCTGACTTGAGGTGTTTGGTTAGGGCTCCTCTTCAGAGAGATTGTATGGCTGCCAGGCTCTCCCGTGACTCTGTTGATGTCCACAGCTTTCATGTCGCACGTCACGACATCATGGTACCACAGCTGTGGCCACCCGGCAGGTCTCCTTCCAGTGGCCAGCTCTCCATACTTAAGTTAATGACTGAATAAACTCCTTGCAAGTTCTGTGATTATAAAAATCACTGTGGAAATTCCCCTCTTGCCTCGTTATGGTCATTATTGATTAATTTGCGTTTTACAGCTTATCAACCCTTATTTGGTTATTTAAAGATGAAAAATATTTTGGAGTGCAGGAATAATTTTTTTCTTTTTTGAGTGAATGTTGCATTAATGACTTTTTTGAAGACTAACAATGTGGGGGTTGAAATGAATTCATTCCTTTCTCAAGTTTCTTTGAATGTCATTATTTAAAACAAGGGGGTACAAAGAAAATATTTGAAATTAACAAGTTTTCCATTTCATTGAAGCAGAAATTAAACACATGAGAGTATTATCACTCCCTCCCTCTCTTCCCCATTTTTTTTTTTTCTCTTCTTACATGCAGATGCAGTGTCTATTCAGGATATAGGCAATTATAGACATCCACTTCTTCCTGTCTCTTGTAGCTCTTAATTTTTTCTTTTAGTTATTTCTCCCAAAACCTGTTCTACCATCCATTTACTCAAGTTTATCAAGTACGTTACACATTTCTTTCCTTTGTCGTCCTTTTCCTCAATCTGTCCTGTGAGTATCAGATTTTTGAAGCCCTCCTTCCTCATTATGTGCTGCAAATTTCAACTGCCTATTCTTGATATTAAGTTTAAGTTTCCTTTTTGTTTCTATTTTCTCCAAATTCTCACTGTTAGTCACATATTAGTTCATGGTAACTTCAGCATCTTTCTGTAGAACAACATTTCTGTTGCTTCATCTCTTCATCTTTGAGGAGATTGTCCAGCATTCACTGCCATACAGGGGGACAAATATCACACAACAGTTCAATACTCTTTCCTTTGTTTCTAACAAAATTCTTCTCTCTTAATACTCTGCTTAGCTTTTGGAATACATCTTTGGCCATCCCAGTATACCATTAGATACTGAAACAGAACATGTATCTGATACGTCTTTTCCATCTTTCCTCATCATCAAAATGGAATTGTCCATTATTTATGAAGTATTGGCAGGGTGTAATGCATGTGCTATGAAAGAAGCAAAAATATTTAAATCCAATGTCATTTAATTTGTAATAATATTCATTAAAAATTAATTTTTTTTTGTAACTATTTAGATAAATATGTAAAGATTCTTTGGTAGGTGTGTGTGTTCTGCTTAAATCCCAAAACTCCAAACTTTAGATGCTTAAAACAATATGTTCCAAGGAAGGTTTTGATAAACAATTTATTTCTGTAAGCAAAGATATTTTGAAATTAAAACATTTTTTCATTTCGACTCAATAACTTCTTTTTTTTTTAAAGGCTCTTTTCACATTTAATATTGTTCTGATGGATGAAAAGTATTTTTTTTTTTGCAAGAGTCTATTAATTTTGTGACTTGAAAATTTAATAAGCCCTTTATTAAATAAAATGTTTACCCATATATTCTTTTAATCTTTTCATTTTCAATTTAATTTGTTCATTTTTTATTTACAAAAATAGATTAATGACATAGGGTATAAATATATAAATATAAACGCATTTAAACTGGATGCACTTACACACAAAAACAAATGTCCTTTATTACAGAATTATTATAGAATAGATGAAAATTTATTTTAATCTCAGAACAATGTGACATTTCTTGCCTCAGTACACATTCAAAAAAAAAAAAAAAAAAAAGAAAAAAAAGTTTCATAGTTTCTTCTCTCATACTTCTTGAACTCTTGTTTCTTGCTTTTCTGTTAACTATGATATTCAAAAATTCAAATGTTCATTGTCCTCTTCCATCTTTTTGAAATCTGTTCTTTTATTGTCATTTCTACTTAATGTTTTCTCAGTGTCTTTCACCCTTAGTTGGCTTGTGGTGTGCTCAGATAAGAATAAAATATATACACAGAAAAAAGAATTCAAATTAATAAAAGGTAATGGTTTTCCTTTAAAACCAAATTATTTTTCTCTCTCTTTCTCAACTAATGAGAAGGCAACCCTCAAATAAAAAAGAATAAAAGACTGAACACTACTGCAAAACAATAAAAGATTGCTGGTTCAGGGTCTAGTTATTGTGACTAAAAACTACCAAAATAAAAAATGCTCCATGCATAACTTTCATATAAAAAAAAAAAAAATGAAAATATAAAGATTGCTGGAAAATAATAGAATTTTGGTCAATCAAAAAGACAAAGACGCTTGATAGTAAGTTTTTAAGGTTCATGCCATTACTCTGAAGCTCTTTCTTAAGGGATATAAACAGAAATGAGAAACAGAAAGGAGAGAAGGGACCACTAGAGAAACCAGCCAAGCATGTCATGTGAAACTACCTGTCATCTGCTTAAGACATTTTCCATCTTTTTGAGGTCCAAGAATATCCTGCAGATTGATACCACAAGTTTCAAAAGTAACCACACTATCAACTGCTACCACATTCTGAGTATTTTCACTTTTGCTGGTTTTCTTATACCTAAGGATACCAACTAAAGGTAGAATGGATCACTTCTCTTTGTCTATGTAAACCCAGTCTCTTGCGGACACACATACAGAACTTTCATTTGAACTTCAGCACTTCAAAAGAACATTTATTTCATTCAAAACCTTATCTATTTAAACTTTAAATTACTGTTTTTTTTTATCTGAACTGTTGTTAATTGGGGCAAGAAATCGCTTGTTAATTTTAATGCCTCCAAAATGAAACTGCTCTGTTATTTGTCTGAGAGAACCTTCTTTTGCCTTTTTTCAACATGGCTAATATTAACCTCTTCATTGCACCTCTTCAGGCTAACGTTTTCCACTGACATGAAGTGGATGAATTATATTGGATCATTTGCTAGGTCTATTGCTAGTAAAGTTTGTTCATTGTGTTGTGCTAAACAATTTTTCTCACCAGAATCTATCTTACATATTTGTAAGTCTACCATTTGTCCAGGCATTAAATATTGTTGCCATATCTGGTCTGGTACTTCTACCATGTATTTAGAGATTCTTGATAAAATCTCAAAAAACATCTGCAATGTTATCAGTCCTGACCTGGCATCTCAGCATCAATCACTTTCCCACTCCCATGACAGTGTTCCACTGAACCTTTTCTATAAATATTTTGATAGTAATCTTTTGATGAGCTTTCCTCTTTGGCACCTCAACTTTATGAATTTAAGTGCAGTACTAGATTGGTAGTTAGGTCTCCTTGTTTCACAGTTGAAATGGTTAGCTGTAACCACAAATTCTATGCTGACAGTTTCTTCTTTTCGACTTCTGGAACTTTAGTTCCACAAGCCAGAAATCGTTTAGTGTGTGTGAGTGGTGATACAGCAAAATAGGCTTGTACGTGGGTGACATGCTCTCGTTCACTGATCGAACACTATGGGGAAAGGGAATTTTTAACAGTAGCTACTGCTGCTTATAACGCACAACTCTTCATATGAACCGAGTACTCTGGCTGCTGATTTGGCATTTATATACATTACGTATATAATGTGTTAAAAGATTCCCTTTCTTTGCTGTATGCCGATAGCTTAAGGGTAGAGTCTTTGACATGCCAAATCAGTTGAGTTTCACTGCCTACTTGAAACAATCGGATGTCTAACCAAACTGATGGGCTGTGATACACTGAAACAGGCTTGTATGTGTGTATATGTATGTTTATTCTAGAAGCCATTGGGCTTACAGCAATATCACATTGACAGATCGGTTCTTGTATGATCAAGAAAGTTAAGCAATATCGAACCTGGTCAATACCTGGATGGGTGGCTGCTTGGGAATACCAGATGTGGCAGCAATATTCAAAGCAAGGATTAATGGTAGACTTGTAAATATATAAGATAATTTTTCTTGCCAGAATCTGTCTTGAACTAAACTGGCTGTAAAAAAAAAAAAAATTCAAGTGTAGTTACTGAGAACGTGACAGACTGAAACTGCCCAAGTAAAATTATCCTGCTAACCTCTTTTCCAATAACTACATTAATTGCTTGAAAGGGGTCTGGCATGTCAGATTCAAATCAGATTCAGGCCAAATCTGGCCGAATTCTCTGCATTCATTTTGTGCACAAGTACCCTTGGGAAATGTAAGAATTAATTTCTTCTCCAACTAGCTATGGGTTAAACAGCAGACCAGATTGTGCTCTGTAACCTTGGTTAACAACCTGTTGGGTGTAAGCTCCCAACTCAATGTTAAAACAGTTAAAATTAATATATCCGCTTCCCTTAATGTTTGTCTTTTGATTGCACACTATTAGTCTAATTGGCACAAATGGTTAGAACATTTGCTCTCCACCCATGAGACCTGCGTTTGCCTCTGACCATGATCGATTTGTCAGGAAGGTGACTTCTTGATGGGGCAATCCCAGCATGTGGCACCTTTGGAAAAGTGCCTGAAGACCATGCCATATAATGACCTGTGAGTGAAATTGGATAGACAGAACTATTTGGGAGCCATCAATAGGTGTGCTACACACAAAGTCACAATTCATCATGACTGATGGTTTGAGTGCACTGGCCTTGTTCAGACTGTTGATCATGCTAGATAATGCCAGAAACTGTAGTTAAGATCCGCACAGGATAGTTGTTGTATAAACCAGAAGTGGGCTCCACCAACTCAACAGGGGAAGGTCAATTCCTTAATGGACTTTATAGTCCCACTATGATTTTCTTCTGTATGCCATATCTCTTTAGGATGTAAATGATCATGGTTCTCCACAACTTCCAATCTTTTGCAGTGCCTAGTAAGATTTGACTTTTCACCATTCCTGCCAGTTCTTGTTCTGCCATCCATTTACACAAGCTCATTAGGTTGATTACTTGCTGTTTTCTGTTGTTATTCTTGCTCTCAATATGCGATGTGAGTGTCAAATTCTCCAAGCCATCTTTCCTCATTATGTGCCCTAGAAATCACACTTGTGCCTTTCTCTGTATAAGCATTTGATTTGTTTCCATCTTCCTTAGAACTTCCTTGTTACTCACATATTCCATCCATGGTATTCTCAGAACCGCATTTTTTGCTTCAAGCCGCTTCTTCATCTGTGTAAAGAGTGTCCTGCATTCACTGCCATGTAAGCAGACTGACATTACATAACATTTCAGCATGGTTTCTAAAAAAAATTTCCTGTTTCCTCATACTTTAGTTTGGAAGGAATCTTTCACTAATGTGAAAATTGAATCAGTAGGGCATTTTAGTAATCCTAACTTGTCCTTAATCACTCAAAGCAGTAAATATAGTTTAAAACCATTTCTTTTCACCAACAGAACAATCAGTGTTTACTGTTGTAGAAAATTTAGTTTTATTGATTAGAAAAATAATTTATCATTATTTACTTTGCTTGTCTATTCCAGGAATAATGACAGCTGCACACTTTCAAAATTCTTATTTGTTTTCTATTCTTGGTTAATTTTATTTCATTGGAATCTGAACAACCATGAACCCATTTGAACTTTGACTATCTTAGATCTTGATATTTGTCTGTTGTAACTAGTAGGATTTAATTTTCTACACTTTTGCTGTCTTTGCCTTTGTCCAAAACCTCTGAGATATAGATATTGATTGACAGTACCCCTAACACCAATGCCTTATAGGTATGGATGCCAACTACCAATGCCTCTTAGACACGGGACGTTAAATGCCAACATCTCTTAGACACGGGATGTTAAATGCCAAAGTCTCTTAGACGCAGGACGTTAAATGCCAACATCTTTTAGACGCGGGACGTTAAATGCCAATGTCTCTTAGACGCGGGACGTTAAATGCCAATACCTCATAGATATAGAAAACTGCCTTGTTGTTTACCTGCATGTTCTGGTTTTAATTCTGGCTAATTATTACAACTATAAGCATTTGAAGGACCAAAATTATGTATAATGATATCTTTAATATATTTACAACTTACGTCCTTCTTTATGAAGTGTTTCGTATTACTATTAAAACTGGGATAATGATATGAATTTTTATATAACAAGAACAATTTTAAGGGAAAGAAGCATGACAAAATTGAAAAAAAGGTTTTGTGTGATGCATTTCAACCTATATGGCTTCATTGGATCGATGAATTGGTAAAGTAGGAAATGTGACTCACAAAAACTTTTTCCACTTCGTCATACTTCTCACAACTATTAAAGTTATATTTAAAAATATTATGTTATTAAATTATATTTATTAAAAATGCTTTGTTTACTTTTCAGACATGAAAATAAAGTTCAGATATAGACACTGAAATGTTTCAACAAGAGACATGCTTTTCTTAAATAAGATAATTAAACCTTGCTCTCTGTAATGGCTTTCTGTGGCCTAATGGTAAGGCACACTTAGCTTAAAAAAATAATTTTCCTTGATAGAAGAGAATACAGATTCAATTTCTGTTGGGAGTTACATTTTCTTTAATAAGACTCTCAGTCTCTAGGCCAATAAGCATTAATATCACTTCTTAGAAAGATTTTAAGTTAAAGAGTTTAATTTAGGACCCCAGTAGAAGTAAATATATTTGATTCATGTGTATAATTAGTTATGACAATTTTAGGAGTTTTCAAGTCCTGGTCATCTGGCAGAATAGTGTGAATGGACATCATTCTGTGCTGACCAATGGGGTCTCTAGATAGGAGCATAACTGATAGACCAAGGAAGAATAGAGAGAGAAAAGCAATATGTTTGTATCTCACAGGCCAGTGAGAAAAGAAAGTGAATGATGAACTGTTCCAGTTATCTAGGGTCTGATATTGCCCTCAGTTCGATAAGAAAAAAACTGGAAAATTACTCCGGTATATAACTTCTACCTGATTATTATGCAAGAACATTGTTTTTTTTTAAAGAAACAAAACTTTCTATTGTAGCTCTTTATCTATGGTTGATTCAGATGACAGACAACACAGTTGGTTTGTAGCATAATTACAGTGAATATTGATAAGACAGATATTGACAGATGTCATATGAAATCTAAACAGCATTTTTATACATTATGATGATGCAAAAGTTTACAGCATTTCTTTGACAAATCCTTTTATCCAAACAAATTTATGGCAAAAGTATGTTTCCTAACTTTGTATGACAGGTAAATTGTGTATTCTGTCATAAAAGAATGGTTTCATTTTTGATTTGATGAATTTGTCAAGATACCTTGAACTTGGTGGAACTAATAAAATGTTGTATGGACAAAAACAAGTGATCATCTGAAGGTGCTAGATGCAGAAGCGGTTGCTAGACAAGCTCCATTATCATCAGCTGCATTGCATTTAGTGCAGGAGAACAGGTAATCATGCTACAAAATCATCAACATACTTGCTTTCTCAGAAAAAAGTTTTACTCTTATGAAGTATTCTTCAAACGAACCAATTCCTCATTGTAGAATAATAATTTCTCCAAGATTTTAGCATTTCGGCATGAAGAATTCCCCTTCATCCTCAGGGGAGAAAATTTCATTTAGAGACAACCTTGATTGCTTTGGAAGTTTCCATTTACAGAAGACCTGGATATTTTGGAAGATTCTATTTAGAGATTAAAGGTTCCATTTTGATTTGAAACATTCAGAATCTAAATAGAATTTTCTTAATTATGGAATCTTATAATCAATCCTTTTTTCTGCAAAGATTGTCTTGTCAGTGGGCCTCAGAATACACCAGCTGCATTCTTTGTGGAGATGTAAAACTCCTCCACCCAGATAAAAGTTTGGTTGATTGTTTTGCAGCATATCAACACCTCTATGGGTTATTTAATGCTAAAATTTAAATATTTTTATGCAATTTCTTTTTAGATAATAATGTTTTTGGTGATACAATTACTAATTAACCCATAGCTGAGGAGAAGATGTAGATTCATATATTTCCCGAGGATATTTGCAGGTAAGTGAATATAATGAATTCAACTTGAATTGGAACTTGGCTCTCTGATTGTTAATCTCAAGCCATTATACATTACATCACCTGCACATCCAAGCTTACGGAACCTGGTATTCTCAAACAATCACCCATCTAGTAACTGGCCAGATTTGATGTTGCTTAGCTGGTGATTGTGCAGGAAGCAATGTTTCAATGTGATGTGGCCATAAGCCTTCAGTTGTTCATCTTCTTGGGGAATAGTTAGAGAGTCGAGTATTAGAGTTATTTTAAGACATTTTATACGTTCTTTTTGTAGATACAAATATTTAAGTAAATGCTCTGTTTATAATGAACAGTATTAACAACATTTACCAGCCTGAATGTCTGAGAATTATCATAGGAAATATGCGTCCTCTGACAGGAATCGAACCTGTATTCTATACGGAACCATCATATAGCCTGACGTGCTTTTACCGATTGAGCCACAGTGGAGCGTTTCGGTTAGAAAGGTCAATTTTACTGTTTTTAAACTACAATTCTCCATGATTTCCTCTCATTCCTTCATATCTGCTCAATGTGTATCCAAATGTAAACAAATGACGTCACACATTATAAAATGGACAAAGTCCGACAATTATTTTAAGACATTTTTTATGTTTATACGTTCTTTTTATAGATACAAATATTTAAGTAAATGCTCTGTTTATAATGCATATTTTCTATGAAAATTTCTTAGACATTCAGGTTGGTAAATGTTAATACCGTTTATTAACATAAAAAATGTCTCTCTCTTTCTATATATATATATATATATATATATATATATATATATATATGAAATTATCAGATTTTGTCCATTTTATAATGTATTAGAGTTATGTTTACCTCTCTATTAATCTGTTGTGATTTTTGTCTGATAAGACTTCAATCTGAAATTATGTAACATTACAAGAGTTGATATGTTAAATTAATCAACATGAGCTCACTAGAGACTTTTATTAGTGTGAGTAAGAGAAAGAACAGTGTTTTCTAGTGAATACTGATAAAAGAAATAAAATATAAATAAAAAAAATAAGGCATTTGCACTTTCCTTTAAAACCTTTATCTCTTTCTTTCTTTCTCTTTCTAAACTTCTCTCAACCTATGAGAAGACAACCTTCAAATAAAAGAGGAATAAAAAAGACTGAACCAGGCCCCAAACACTGGTAGTTTACAGGTCCAGAGCTTACTTATTTGTGACTGAAAAATACCGAAAATTAGTAAGGCTCTACACATAACTTCCATTATAAAAAAGATGAAAAGAAAAGGAATGCCAGAAAAGAAAATAAATTAGCCAGTCAAAAAAATTGACTCAAAGAGAATTTTGAGTTAACCAAAACATTGTTTGTGCCAAATTCTCAAGCCTATTCAAGAGTATAAAAACCCAACACCTCTAGGCCAGCAGTGTGGAGACCAGAACAACCTCAGGAGGGGATGGGACAAAAGAACGAAGGCATGTGTGATGCATGAAGAAACAGTTCAGACGTCATCTGCTACTTGCATTTTCACTCTTTTCAGGGCTGAGAGAAAACACCCCTGATTGACATTTGACCTAATTTCTCACATTACTACTACTACCTACCATGGTCAGACTTCCAACTACCAAAACAAACACTTCTTCAGACTGATACCAATATCTGCTTGGTTCAACTTTTTGCTATGCTGAATACCAAATAACTCACTCATCACTCTAAAGAAAATGATTAAATATATTATTTATTTTAAACCCTTGAGTCAGTTCATTTTATTCTCAAAGTTTCCAATAAAATAATTATCCTACTACCTATCCACATAAACAACGTTCACAAGTGAACCCATATGCCACAATTTTAAGCATCAACTAATTTTTGTTTTTAATTTCATATGCAACTGGTCTTTCTAGCTTCAGAATTGTTCCTAAGGTTCACAAACGATATTGTGCTGATTACACAAGCCATGAAGAACTGAGTAAGCTTACAGATACTTTGATTGTTTCCCTGATCTTCTGCAAAAGAGGATTCTAGGAACTTCTCCAGTTAACAAATCAATTTTGAACTACAGTTAGTGAGAAGGCATGCTAAAATATATCTATGATAATTTTGTTACAATTGTCTTGAATTGGTTCAAAATAAATTTGTATTTTCCAATATTTTTTAATATCTAAATATTTTACAATTAATAAATTTTGCCCTTGATAAAATCTTTGTGATTCATTTGTTTTTGATTTTCAATTCTTTGTGGGTTATTTTGAAGCAGAAATATATTTCAGATTGTAGGCAGTTGCTTATATTAGCTAGTGTTCTTAAGCTGTCCCCCATCTAAACACTGACAAGACCTGACACTCTTTAACTTCAGTAATCAAACTATATACAGGTTGCGATGGATAAATTATCGCCATTTTATATTTTATATTTTGCACATTGGTGTTGTTTTTGTCAACTGCACAGTGTAGCAGGGTCAGTTGGGCACTATTTGTGAGAAAAAGATCATGATGCAATTCACTTTGAAAGGAATTTGGAAACGGCATGCTGTATTGCTTGGCATTCATGCTGGAAGCTTCAATAGGAACATTTCAGTGTGCTTGGATGTCAATTTGAGGACAGTAAAGAGGATTTGGAAAGAGTTGAATGAATCTAATGGTGATTACGAAGGTATTGCAGCTCTGATCATTCTAATAAGGAAAGAACTCCTGAATTTGTTAGTGATGGCTTCAAACTCATCACATAGGCCTACATCAAGTGTTTTGAGGAGATAGTGCTGCCCTGGGTCAAAAGGGTAGCTGCTGGAAGACCTCTATATCTGGCAACAGGACTCTGCAACATGCCAAACAAGCAGGAGAACCCAGTCATGACTACCAGACAATTCCTGCAAACACATCACCCCTTACATTTGACCACCTAACTCCCCAGATTGCAACCACCTTGATTATGTGTGGGGCACAGTTGAGCAAGAGACCAACAAATTTCTTTGTAAAACCTAAGTTGAACTGAAAACGAGGATTGTGGCAGCATTTACCAACTTAAACAAGGAAACCATCCAGAAGCATAACAGGAGATTCAAAAGTCATCTGGAGGCCATGCTTGATGCCAATGGTAATTTTATCGGATAAATTTAATCTTCAGTATTTCAAGATATTTTTGCATAATTTTGGTGAATATATCTGTTAAAATGAGATGTCAGAGTTATTTTCATTTTTGCATAATTTAGATAATGATTTATCCATCTCACCCTCTGTGTGTGTGTGTGTGTATATATATATATATATATATATATATATATATATAGTGGTGGCATCCTACCAGTTTGCATGAACTGATTCTTAAAATTCTAAAAGCTTAGCGAACTGGTTATTGGATTATCCAAAAATAATCTTATATATTAATAGCCAATGGTCAAGGTAAAACATTAGTCAAACTACACTAATGCAACTAGTAAAACTCAATAGACACACACCTGCTACCACATCAATAAACAGCAGTCAGAAAAAAAAGTAAAAGAAAAACAGATAGATAACCGTAGCTGTGTAGAAAAAATTTGCACAAGAGATATTTGTGACTGCAGCGATTCAGTTCGAATGTGGCTTAGAAACCATTGCACAGCTGATGGCATGAGTCAGAAAGCATAATTTCCATCGCGGAATATTTTAATATATATATATATATATATATTACATAAACATTATTTTTGGTGGAATTTTTAAGTAATAAAATCTATCAGATTAATAAATCAAAGAAAAATTAATTCTCTCTCGCTCTGTGTGTGTGTGTGTGTGTGTATTTTTTATGAAGAAAAAATAAAGAGTAAATTTTTGTGAAGAAAAAGATATATTTTATTTTATTTGAAGTTAGTCAACTTACAAACTAGTTTATTAAATCATGTGTCTGTTATAATTTAAGAGTATAAAGTCATTTTAACAAATTTTAATTTATATAGATATATCATAATTATTCATGATATCCATATATTAATCAGTGCAGTCTATACTGATGCTTATGCAAATCCAATCAAAGAAACTGCTTAATTACCTGTTGCCTTTGCTGAAGAGCAAAATGGTTCCACTGTGGTACATTCTGAGCCATTTTTACAATCATTTGTATTGCCTTGTTGAGTCCCTGCTGCAAATCATCCAAGCTTGGAGACAGCACAACATTGGGAATGTTCAGTACAAGGCTACTCTGGAACAATGGAGGCTTCAAGTCCTCTTTCTTCATCTCTTTGTACTTATTGGTGCTCTGCAGTCTCCGCTTCAGAGTATCCAATGTCAAACGGGTGCCTGCAAAAAGAAAAACTCCAATGAGCACAATGAGAGCAAATATTTAAGCACTTTTCCTTTCCATTTTTTTTTTTTAAATATTTCCAACCACAATCTGTATAACAGATTTGACATTGTAAATAATTCTGAGTTAGTTATTAGAAAATTTTAAATTTTCTGTTCATGTCAGGTTACTCTGTGAGAGTGTTTACATAGCTTTGTAGCAATTATTTTCAACCCTACAGTGCCTTTTGTCTAGTCAAAACATCACAAACCTTTTGCTGCTAAGTCATGATTGCTATATTCCTTACTTTCACCAGTTCAGACCTTTGCAGCCAAAATGAACCATACCATGTTCACAGGGTTGAATCATTCCTATTTCTTTTGTATTCCATTGTCAAGAAAGAAGTTCCACTCAGGCAAATTCTTCCCAAGAAGTGTTACTTTGTAGAACAGACTCTCAAGAGGATGTTTCCCCAATCACTACAATTTTAACCTCGACAAGTCTAGGGCCAACAATTATCTATCCTACATAGCCTCATAATCTGCATTTACTTCATCCTCTTACATTCATACAACAACCTCATTCGGTAACAACCTCACTCAGTAACAACCTCTGTTAAGTGGCTCTTGGGCCTTTTATTGAGAAAACATTTAGTAAAAAAAATAAAATAAAACAAAACCTATCATTGGCAAATAAACTGGTTCCCCCACCAAGCTTCTCTTATCAAAGGGTGGATGAAATTTCTTGTAGGGGTCAATGGCCAGCTAGCCCAAAAGGGGTTACAGAGATTGAATGAAACTGAAAATGACTTTCATTATTTACATTATTTGGACAGTTATCCTCATCTTCATTGCCATATTCACAACGTTTTGGCTGTTGTACACTCCGGCCTTCTTCAGGTGATTAGAATTTCGAACCAAACCCTTTATTTCATCCACCAGGATAGATTGTTCAAGTTCTATGTGACATACTTCTTCCAGATGTTTAAGTTACTTCCCTTTGACTCAACTCTCCAAGTTTTGATTCACCACTTCTGTAGCCTGGTATTGAACTCACAGCTCTTTGGGTCTAGTAACTGGATCTAACTAACATGTTTATCCACTGGGCCATGTGTTGTGAGTTCAATACCAGGCTACAGCATTGGTGAACCAAAACTTGGAGAGTTGAGTTAAAGGGAAATAACCGAGACTTCGAGAAGAGTCATGTCATGTGGAACTAGAACAATCTACCCCAGTGGACAAAATAAAGGGTTCAGTTTGAAATTCTAATCACCTGAAGAAGCCCAGAGTGCACAAAGAGCTGAAACATTGTGAATATGGTAATGAAGATGAGGATAACAGTCTGAATAAAGTAAATAATGCAAGTCATCATAACACCTGATCTTGGAGATATAGACAGAAAATTTGAAAATGTGAGGACATTAGAAGGCCAGGATTCAAGCAGACACAAGATGACAACTGGGGTTTAAATTTCAGTCAGTGAGCTGATTATATGAAATCATTAGGCAGAGGGCTTTGTATAGTGAAATCGATGGCCAGGTCAGAGGTTCTCTGTTAGAATCAATGGTCATGTGTAAGTGACCAAGGTGAGCCTTCAAGTTAGAGGATATCAGTAGTGGTTTGACCTAGAGAGATATTGGCTCAAGCAAAACTGCTTACACAAAACACATTACACAGGATTAAATACCTCTCTGGCTTTCAACCCAGATATGTGGAGGGAACTGGTCAGGTGCAAATCTGAGCAGTGACCCTATGACAACACCCAGATATGGGACTGATGAGGATTATGATAATGAAATTCTATATCACTTTGGATTTGAGTTCAGAGGTATAATTATAACCAACACCTTTGTTTATATTTTATGCTTTTCCCCTACATTATGTATGTTACTGTTGTAACCTAGGAAAGGTTACTGAATAAAATAATCAAACGAAGGTTGGTAATGAGCGGTAATACTTAGGACAAGAACAACACATATAAGATTCACCAGCGGTGCATGGAAGAAGTAGTCAAGTGAAATCCACAATGAATCTCCAACTCTAGGATATCTATCAACCACCCCATGTGGTAAGATGTGGCACAAGGCCGAATTTAATGTTGGGTATCCGAGCCCGTAAGATCGGCCAAAGATTCCCTGTAGATCCCATATAAAATGGGGTCAGGTAGCCGTTTGCCAAGATGAGACTCTGCTCTTCAACATAGCCTCATCTGGGATCCTCTCTGCCTGGAGGCTGAGAGTTTGACCAGCACAGTTAGAGATGAATCTCTAACTTTAAACCACATACTGTATTTATGGGAATGGGGGCATACCCATTATCATTCGTAGGTATGCTACAACAGTTACATCAATTTTATGAAAATATTTGACAAAGTGGAAAAAGATTTAGTGTGACACGTCATGTCCTTTAGAGTTGCATTGGATTCAAGTGAGGTTTACATTAATGTGACGACATATGAACATGAAGGAGAGAGGACACTGAAAATTTTAAATTTAATTTTTTTTAAATGTGTTTTGGGTATATGTTATAGTGAAAGACACCTTGTCTAGATAATAAACTCTCCCATCTATTATAAGTAGGAATCAGTAGTAGTCGAATGGGAAAAAGTAGTCAGCGACCACAACTCGATTACTCTGCGTAACACTTTATTACAAGTTCCTAACGGTTCTGTACGTTTAACCTATTTAGGACACATTTAGTCCGAATAGAGTTTCCACTAAGGAAATAACTCCACAACAGTATATAGTCTAGCTGATTTCATTTAGTTTCTTTTGAGAACTTTTCTCATTAAATATCCCACATTCTGATATAATCAAAGATCTGTCAAGAAAGATGGAATGTTGTAAGAACCTGGACACAAATTTGCTTTTTATGATCTAGCAATTAAAGCACTTTCTATATATTTTCATAAATCGTTTTCTCTTAATTAAAATAGCATTTGATTTTGATATATAAAAATTATTTTCTCACACTTACAATAAAAAACATTGTTTTAATCTGATGAAGTCCTTTTGAAAGATGAAACAGTTTTTTTTTTCTATTTTCTTTTAATAGCCACTTCTTTATTAATCGACTACTTAAACTTGGTTTTGTATTTCTGTTATTTTATATGCACAGAGAGAAATCATTTCTTGGCTTAGGACTTTTTTTGTAAACTTGTAATACAAGAGTTTCCTTATTTACAAATAGGACTTTTTAGAAATTCTGTTGCTTTCTGCTTTTACACAATCTATATATTTAGCAAAGCACAGTGTTTAAGCTGTGAAAAGTAACTTTGAATTTATACAACTTATCGGCCAATTAATAAGGTTGATTTCTTTGAGACCCAAGACAAAGAAACGAGCCAGCTATAAATCTGTCAAAAAGAAGTAATTATCTTGATATCTTTCCACATGTATGAATTCTTTCCACTTCGGTTAACTAGTTAAATGATTGATTTTGTTCCATTCTTTCTAAATGTCGACATGAATCAGCCCAATAATAAAAAAAAAAAAAAAAAAAAAAAAAAAAAAAAAATCACCATGGCTCCAAAAATTGGAAACAAAAGAGCAAACCCATTGTGTTAAGGTGGTTTCTGATTTATTCCTATCTGGAGGCATTTGAGCCCCCCCCCCCAACAAAAAAAACAACAAAGTAAACTAACACTTGTTAACTTTAACAAAGACATTGAGTCTGAGACAAGAATGAATCAATTGTCTCTATTTGCGTAGCATGCAGTGAGGGTGACATAAGAAATGACTGTCAGAATAGAAAGACATTTTTTTTGTTCCAAATATGATAACTTCATATTTCAGAATCCGAGTTTTATGTACTGAATTATAACAAAGCAGATTTCATCTCTATTCCTTAATAACAGCCTGCAAGTGACAGGTACTCGATTATTGTGCTCTTGGGCCAGGACTGAACATAGAATAGGTGGCACAAGAGATAGTTTTACCAAAAGCCAAAACATTAACATCAAAGCTTGAATTGTATTCTTAAATAGCCTCATTGGTTGGAAACTTTCATATGGATGTCATGCATGGCACCAAACCCGTTCAGAAAAAAAAAACTGTTAGCTATAGATAACAACTTTCTCAGATCAGTGGTTAAAACTGGCTGTTATCAAATGAAACCTGTCTATCTTAAAGAGTACCATCTTTCTTTGAACCTTTCAGAATGGCAGATTCACAAAAAAACTGTACCAAATAACAGAAACCACATCACTTGACAGCTTCAAAAAGTAGCAACAACTAAAACAGAGTGCATATAACACAAAGAAAGCCTATCAAGATGATGTTCCACACAACTTCAAACAAAGGGTTAGGAAGGAAAGCTCTATTGAGTCTGGAAAGAGTTATAACTGTGAACTCAAACTTATTTTCCTAAATAATTGTTTTAATACATAGATTTTATAAATATCAAGAGACAGTGGTACTGGCTGCTCAGTCATTAAATGCCAGTTGTTTCCTGAAATGGCTACTATTATCATTAGAGATGAGAACAGATAATACACTTTGATCCCAGCTAATAATCTATACTTAGCAAATAACTCAAATGAATTACAAAAAATTTGTCAAATATGACTGGCAAAGATATTGAGAAACAAGAGTTAAGTTTCCCACTTGGGAAACTGTAGAGTAAATAGCCAATAAGTCCTTACTTGAAAATCATCAAAATTCTAAATACATCTTTTTCATATGCCTTATCACTTCAAGGTGTTGGCCATCATGGTTCTCCACAACTTTCTATCATTTGCAGCTCTAAATAATATTCGTCTTCTTTCTATCTCTTCCTGTTCGGCCACTGCACAAACTTGTTAGCTATCCAACTTGTTGTTTTTCTCTGCTACTCTTGCTTCCAGTGTGTCTTGTCAGTATTAATTTCTCCAAGCCCTCTTTCCTCAGAATCCGAGAAATTTTAACTCTCTCTTTTTGATTCTAAGTACTTTTTTGTTTCTATTTTCTCTAAAACTTCTTCATTGCTTACATGCTCTGTCCATGATATTCTTAGGATCCTTCTGTAGCACCAAATTTATGTTGTCTCAAGTCTCCTCTTTGCGTGAGGAGAAAGAGATAAAACATTTATTTTACATAACATAATCTCCCTCTTTCTTAATACACCTGTATTTTTTTTAACGAAATGTTCACCCAATACAAGGCCCATGAGCCACTCAAAGTAGAGAGTTACTAAATGATGTTGTTGTATGGACATTGAAGGGGGAAGTAAGTGCAGGTTATGAGAAAACATATGATAGGTAATGGGTGACCATAGACTTGAAGAGGCTAAGATTGTAGTGTTTGGGGAAGCAACCTCTCAGGAGTCCGTTCAATAAAGTAGTGGCTTTTGGGAAGAAGCTGACCGAGATGGAAATTCTTTCTTATATATGGAATATAAAAGGAAAGAAGATGGTTTGATATACTGCATGGTAAGTCTTAGCTGTAAGTGCCTGAAATAGTGGAACTGGGAAATAGTGATAGAATAGTGAATGGTTTGTGATATTGTGCCTGTAAAAAAGGGGTTGTTGAGTGGAAAAAATTAATTGCCTATAAGGCTGTATTATTGCTTTTAAACTCTGTCCATGGCTGGAAAGAGAGGATTGGGCAACTCCAACCCAGATATGGCAGCAATACTTCATTCATAGTCTGATCTAGATTTTGTAATGAATTGATTCATTCATTTTTGTTAGGGGAAGCTAATTTCCTTCCCCTATAAAGAATGAAAACTCCAAATACATTTGAGTTACTTCCCTTGTCTGTGAAGATGAGCGCACCACTTCTGAAATGAACATGGTGACAAGCTGACATGCACAGGAAATTCATTTTTTCAATCCATACAATCATTGCTGTTCTCAAACAGTGAATAAATAAAAGTTATTTATGTGTTAAAATACACTAGTCTTTCATTTTCATTCATTTTTGTTCATCCCAACATCCGGGGATAAAACAGTTTTCTACATCTTAACCATTTGAAGGTTATTATAAGCCAGAAAAAGTTTTTAGATTGTAAGAATTCTTTTTAAAATAATGATTTAGTGATATAGTATTTATATTATTTGTATTGTCCTCATCATTGTTGCCATATTTATCACAACGTTTTGGCCATTGTACACTCCGGCCTTCTTCAGGTGGTTGGAATGTCGAACTGAACCCTTTATTTCACTTGCTGGGGTAGACTGTTCTAGTTCCATGTGCCATGTTTAATGGATGTCAGTTATCAGTTATCTCCTGTTAATTCTCCTCTCCAAGTTCTCCACCACCTTAACCAGGTATTGAACTCACACTCCTTGTGTCCTGTCACTGGATCTAACTAACGTTCTTTATCCACTGTGCCATGTGTCCGTTGTGATAAATATAGCAACAAAGATGAGGACAATAGTCTGAATAATGTAAATAGTGTACATAATACCACATCTCATAAATATAGACAGATAATGATTTAGTGATATAAGTCTTACTAATTAACCAATAGCTGGAGGGTGAAGAAGTGGATTCATAACTTTTCCCAAGGGTATTTACACACAATATAACAAACCCAACTGGAATTGGTACTCTGTCCAAAGATTAACAATTCTGAGTCATTCATTACACAACCCACACATTTAAGCTTACAGCACCTGGTTTTCCCCACTGGTCACCCATCTAAGTACTGACCAGGATCAACATTGCTTAACTTTGATGAGCATATGGGAACTGGTGATTCAACATGATATAGCCATAAGCCATAAAGAATGCAATGTTGAATATTAACCTGATGGCCCAAACATTATAGATTGAAAATTTTCGATCAAAAGTCAGTCATTGATTATGTGTGAGATTACAGACTTAGTAAATTTTTATTTTTTAACCATTACATTCCAAGCAATATGATAAGGCCACTAAATCCAAAGGGATTACTGAGAATGAAAGGAACTAAGAAAACATTGAGGCGAGAAAAGACAATAAAAACCAGGTTTCTACTTGTCTACTCTAGTCATGTGACTTATACAAGCAAAATAATACCTAGTCTTGAGACATAGGTTAAAATGTATTTTAAAAGGCAAAAAAAAAAAAAAGAAAAAAAGTTGTGAATACATTTAATGAGAGCATCTGTGTTCCTTTGAGTGAAACTGCTGAGCATGGCATAGTAGCAGCAAGGTTGGCATTCCTGACAGCGTTGATTCTTGTGCTTGTTGTCTGGGCTTGAACACATGTAGTTATTTCCAGTATTGATCTCCTCACGGTCAGCATCCTTCAGATTTGATTTTAAAAGACCAACAAGTTCATTCACTGACTTTTCAACCAATTTACTGCAACTGCAAATAAACAAATTTTAACATTTAATAATCTATCGAATTGATTGTTAGCGGCACTTAAGAAAAATTGTTTCGATAATTATGGTGTTAAAAATGGTCATTTTTAACAAGTATCTATTCACAAGTGAAGATAACAAGACAAAGTGGAAAAGCTTGTATAAACAATGTGTTTTTCCTTATGACAGGTGTCTAGATCAGAATGAGAGATGCACCCTGCTTTTGAGGAAAAAGCATTGCAATTGTTGAGGAAGGAGTAATAACTAAATGTACTGGTATTTAACCATAACATGCATGACACCAATTCTGAACTAATAAATTCCAGTTTAATTAGAAGAGAAAAGAATTCACTAAAAAAAAAAAAAAAAAAAAAAAAAAAATCATTGAAAGTGCACTGATCTCACAATTGTCTACAGTCAACATATCACTAATCATCACAAAAGCAATACTATGAATTAACAGAGGAAAAAAAATAAATGGAAATATTTGTATAAACAATGTGTTTTGCCTTCTTACAGCAGGTAATATGGAGTGGGCTAATTTCAAATCCTGCAGCAGACCTTAATGGTTTCAATACAAAAGAAACTACTAGAAATTACTAGAGTTGGATGCCTGAAAGAATCAGCACATATGCTAAGCTATGAGGACCTCCTTAGTAGGCCTAGCATATAAATAAATACAATATGGGAGCTGCTAGTACAGACAGACAGACAAATGACAGCAAGTCTTCAACAGCAGCAGCAGCTGTAACAAAAAATGAGAAAAGCCTTAGTAAGTGCAGTCAAGCATGAAAAGCAGCAGCAGTACTCATTAGCTGGCAGGTTAGGTTTAAAGCTCCAAATTCTCAACATAGAATTGTCTTAATAGGCCAGTGGATTGAAGATTTTGTTTAATTTGGTGACAAAGTAATTGTGAATTCAAGTCAGGTAGTGTGTACTTGAACTCTGTGGAAACAGTGATCAGTAACTGAGCAGTATTAAAAAAAGGAACTAGATGCGTGCAGTGTCATGAGAACATTCCACTTTGTTTCAGAAGTCAAAACAGTTATTGACAGCAATGACTGCACAGCCCAAGAACCAACTTGCAATTTTAGATGCTGGAATAGACCAAAATACCCATTTAGTAGATATCTTGACCAACAACAGAATTCCATTATGATTCACTGGATGGGAAAACATTCACTTTGTGGTTTAAATGTTAGATGGATAATGCTTACAATGACTTTTCTCACAAAGATGAAAAATGGAAAATCTGTCTCCTAATTCATTAAACTGGGCACTAAGGGAAATGACCATTATACAAATTATATTTTACAAAACAGGAAATGAATTTCACCTTCATTGAAACAGTGGAACAACTCAGTGAAGTATTTGGAGAAATACAATCTTTATTTAACATTTAATTCAATTGTTTAAAGCTAACAAAATATGACATTGTTGATTATGTGATGTTTGTTGGTCACATCAATTGGGATGCAAAAAACTTAAATTAAATTCCCTGACAGAAGATCTGTTTAAGTGTTTTTTTGTTTTTTTTTTTATAACAGGATTAAAATCTTCTATTCATACAGATATTTGCACCAGACATCTTTCAAAACTAGAACCAGACAAAGACATTACGTTAAAAACCTTCACCACTGAATGCAATAATTTATTAAGCATCAAGAGACATTTTGCTGGTCCCAGAAACAGAAGATTTATCAATAACCAGCAACATCCACACAAGAAAACCACCTTGTGATGAAAAGACGCCTTCCTCAAAATATTGGTATTGTGGTGACTGGTATTATGCATACTTTTGCCCATTCAAGAAACATAAGTGCAATATTTGTCACCGGAACAGACACAAAGAAGAATTTGTCAATTCAAATTCACCCAAAAATTCAATCGAAAATTCACCCAAAATTGAAAAAAACAAAACAAAACAAAACAGGAAAATGTTCGAAACAAACACAGTGTTTGTGACATTCAAAGTTGATTACCACAGAAAATATATTATTGTTTCTGTAAACAACGAAACCCATTCATTTCCAGTTTGATACAGCATCGGATATAACATTAATATCGCATTCAACCTGAGAAATAACTGAAAAACAAAATATATAGCAATGAGTGTGTCTGGCATTACAATTCGTTTAACTGGTGAGTTAACTTGCAATGTTTGAAATTCGTCTCAAGTTTGTGTTCAAGACATTTAACCTAACATCAGTTTCTGATATTGAAAATCATTTTGCAAACAAACTTAAGTTTAGTGACGTTTTTCAAGGACTTGGGTGCTGTACAAAAGTTAAGTCTATTCTGAAATTAAAACCAGAAGATTCAGTCATTGCAGCATTATTTCTAAAGCCAAAAGTCACTTCAGTGCTTGAATCCACTGTAAGAACAGCGCCAGTCACTTCTATAATGATCTGTGAAGACAATCCAGGGTTACAAAATGTGATATGCTTCCAATATACAAAATGTCCACAAGTATGCAATGACAAGAGAATTCATCAATTCTTTCAGTATCGATCTTCATTGTCAGAAGTTTATGGATGTCTTCCTTTTTGCAGAATGCAAATTCATTACAGGTATTAACCATATGAAATCCTTAGCATGTAGCTATGTTTATTGGCCAAACATGGACAAGCAGTTGCAGAAATTTGTAGGTACATGTTCCAATTAACAACTGGCAGCAAAATCTCCCAGGAAAACTACAAAGAGTTCCTGGCCTATCCCCGAAACACTCTGGTCACATCATCACATTAATTTCACTGGACCCATCAAAAGGTAACATTTTATTCTTGTTGATGCTTACAGCAAATTATCAGAAATTTCTAAGATGAATTGCATCACCTCAGATAAAACAATTCTTAGGTTAATGCAAACTATCAGTCAGTTTGGTGTACCACAGATACTAGTTTCTGATAATGACCCGACCTTCACTTCAGCTGCATTTTCAACCTTCTGGGCACAGAATGGTATTCAACACATTAGGACACTACCTTTTCATTCACAATCAAACGGACAAGTGGAGCATTTTGTAGATAGATTTAAGAGGGCACATCTCAAACTTGAGGGAGAAGGAAGCATACAAGTAATGTTAGAAATGTTCCTCAGAAGTTATGGAACTATACCTAATCCAAATTAGTATCTAATTGTAATTCACCAGCAGAAGCACTGATGAACCAAAATGTTCATTTTCACATAGATGTTATCTATCCATCTAGAAACCATTCCCTGAAAAGGAACACAGTGATGGAAGAAAAAATTAACCATCATCATGGAGGAGTGAAATGCAAATATGTACCAGGACAACCTGTACTCACAAAAGATTACTGCAACAGAAAAGAAAAATGGATCTATAGATGCATTATATGTTGCTCTGGAAATGTTATGCATGACATGAATATTAAGTCTTTTGTCTGGGTTCAAGATGCAAACAAATTATGACCATCTAATCTTTCAAATACCAAACTCTACTTTACAATTGTTCATTCTATTGTGCACCTTCAAACTGCCTCAAGAAAGTTCCCAAGAAATGCCGAGGATCAAACCTAGGACTCCAGCAAAAAGTGCACCAAGGCAATCACATCGACTATGAAGTAAGCCATACCCACAGCAATTAAATGCCAGACGAGAGTCATATGAGCACAAAGTTGAAAAGGAGAGTTGTTAAAGGAAGCTAAATTTCTTTTTCTGAAATACAAATTGAGTTATTTCCATTGTGTGAATTAAACATGGCAGCCAGCTGACATGCATGTGGAATTCATTGTTTCAGTCCATATAATCGTTGCTGTTGTCAATGAATGAATAAAAGTTGTTTATTTATGTGTTAAAATATACTTATTTTCATTTTTTTTTGTTCATCCCAACAACATAGGATATAACAATAATATTAACCGTTTCCCTACAAGGAAACATTTAACATTTATTAACTGAGTAGCCAGTATTGCTTTGGGTTGAAATTTATAAAATCTTTTTCTTAAAACAATTTCTCAGGAAAACCAGGTTTCTTAAGTCCTTAGCTGTTATCACTCTTTCCAGTATTGAAGGATGTTTCCTTCCTAACTTTTTATTTGAAGTATTATCGAATGTCAACATCTTCATTATGTCATCATTTTCTCTTTGAGAGTTCTATGTGCCATCCATTTTAGTTATTGTTGATAGTCCTCAACTGATATGGTTTCTGTTCTGTACAGTTCTTTCTTTGTGTTTCTGTAGTGTTGGTCACAATTATTACATACTTTATGAAAAATAGACTTGTAATAATTTTGTAGAAAACAGTGACAGAATCTACAGGGTGGTCTGAATGTCTTGTCACACGTACATAATATATTTTTCTATTTCCAATGGCTAACACTAGCTCCTACAGTTTAGAACAGAGGGTTAGGGTGTCAAGACTTTCAGACCCCCCTGTGCTATGTATCATGCTTAGTACATTCATGTTTATTTAACATTATTATTATTAGGGTGTAGGTAGCAGGATTCAGTAAACATAGCACATTCAGTTATGAGATAGCTCTATACAAGATCATTTTTACATGGTTTCACAATACCTGGTCACCAATTGCTTCTCTCAAAATTCTTTCACTTATGCTCTATTTTTATAAGAACCAAAACAAACCAAAAATGAAGTACTGCTGGAGCTGTACATTCTTCACTTACATGGCTTTGTAAATGATTTGTTTTCCACATTGCAATCCCTTTCTGCCACAGCTGAAATGTACCTACACTAACACCATTTTCATGGCAGATGTTCAGGCGGACTATAGTGCTTGGTTCCACCAGTTCAGACTTTCACAACTTAGACCTGCCTGCTCATGTACAATGTCAATATCCTCATTACCTTCATATTCTATTGGCAAGGAGCAGAAGTTTCTTTGATGATTTTCTATGTCATGTGCCTTCAGGATGTAAGGGATGATGGCTCTCCACAATTTCCTGTCCTTTGTTCCTTAGCTCTTAGTAATTTTTTTTTTCTTTTTGCTATCTCTCCTAAACCCTGTTGTGCCATCCATTTACACAAGCTTGTTAGGTAGTTTATGCACTGTCTCACTTTCCTTCAACATGTCCTGTGAGTGTCAAATTTTCCATGCCCTCTTTCCTCATTATGTGCCCTAGTTTCAACTATCTCTTTCTGATTCTAAGTCTAAATGTACTTTTTGTTTCCATTTTCTCTAAAACTTCTTTGTTGCTCACATGTTCAGTTCATGATATTCTTACCATTCTTCTATGAAGTACATTCCTGTTGTCTCATCTTCATCTGTGCAGTGCTTTCCAGCATTCATTGCCATATAGGAGGATTGGTATTAACTTCATTTCTACCATCTTGGGTATGAAAATAAACTACATCCAGCAGTAAGGTCTCTGATCAGGAGGTTTTGAGAAGCATGGAACCACCTCTTAATTGATATTGTTCCCAGATCCACTCTGAGACTAGTTGGTAGCACCTGTTAGGGTCCCAGCTATGGGCAAATAATGAACCACCAAATTGGGATAAAAAAATGTGAAAATATAAAAATACATTTTCATAGTAAATAAAAATACCAACAAAAAAAAAAAAAGATTAAATTACCAGCAACAGATTTTTATAAAAAGAAACAAAATTAAATTTTGGCATTAAATGACCCATAATGGGTTGATGTGCCATTAAACAAACATCTTCATTTCTAATAAAATTTTCCTGTTCCTTAATATTTTGCTTAGCTTTTGAGAGACTTTTTTGCTGTCTCAATGCACCTTTGTACTTAGTCGTCACACTAACCTGTTCAAGTCTAGGGTCAATTGCTATATATCCTAAATAACCTCATGATATGCACCACTTGTATGCCCTTTTAGCAACACTCTACCTTGAGTGGGTCTTGGGTTTTGAATGATAGTGTCAAATAAAAATAAGATCTAAATTGACATGCTCACAGTTTATAATAGACAGATTGAGGTATTGATTCCAGCATTTAAATTCTAAATTAGACTGGAAGATGAATTCTGATTAAGGGTCAGTCACTGTGATAGTAAAAGTGTGTAATATGCCAGAAGCCTCAGAGAATTTTGGCAGACATCATAGCAAGGCAACCATGTCTCTATCATAAAATGTTTTCATCATCAAATAGAAAAAATTAATATGAATTGATGATCTAAGGCCAAGACACAGCACTCCATCAAGAGAAAAAATAAACTGAAGTCTTACTAATTTGATTTAATCAAATCAGCCAATATAGAAGAGTTTTGAAGTTAGAAGAATGAAAAACTAGTTACATGCTGTTGATATTGTTGAAGAAACATTAATCTTAGATGTCTTTTTGCAAATGAGAGATCTAGATATTGGTAATGCCATTAGACTTCACTCCTGAGGCACATAAGGAGGAAAGAAGGCTTGTAAAATTGGATACTCATAGAAGGTAAGAGAGATAAAGGAAAGCAACACATAACTTATCTACTGAGCTTGAGTGAATGGATGGCAGAGCAAGGTTGGGGAGAGATGGTATAGAGACAAAAGTTATGTGCCGCATCTCTTATCGGCGATCATGGTTCTCCAATATTTTCCTGTCTTTTATAGCTGACAGGAAAATATTGGAGAGCCATGATTGCTAATGTGCCGAAGAGCTGTGGCACATAACATATGCAGAAAATTTAAACCTAATCATAATCTGAAGAAAGTAACAAACATAAGAGAAGAACTCATTGAGAAAGTAAATCTGCTATATATATATATATATATATTTAAGCAATTCACCCCAATCAAAGTGGAAGTGCCAATAGCACACAAGGGGTTACAGAGGATTGGGAACAAGAGTAAAGAAGTGTGTTTGAGGAAAGTATACAGAGAAGGATAGGGAACAAGATCAAGGTATCAGAAGATGTCGATTGACACTACACTTGAATATTTGAAGATTATAGTTATCAGGGAAGCAATCAAGTGAATGGGAATTCCACTGACAGGAAGTGTGAGAGAAGAAGCTGTTTGAGTAGAAGAGACGGTTACATTTAACCGTTTCGACAGTGAAAAGGTGGGACAAGGATACCAGCCTAGTAGTTTGCTTAAATTCATGCAGTCTGGGAACCAGCAAAAGTAACTTGTCAGAACAATTACAAAAATAAATGTAGAAAAGACAAAGGGAAGCCATGGCACATCTGTGAGAAAGCGACTGTAGTCAAGATGCCAGATCATGATCTATCACATTGCAGTCGAGGACCTTGAGACATACAGTAGGAGCACCAGACTATATATGACAGCAATATTCCATGCAAGGATGGATGGTTGACTTATAGATTTGAAGGATGGACTCGGACAAGAAAAACTTTCTGACACAATACAGAGAACCAACTTTAAAAAAATCACTCATAGGCCAAATTCTGTTTACACAGTTGAAGATATTTGCATTCTTAATGTTACAATAAGGTCTTAATCAATTTATCTTATATAAGCTGCATGTTAATATTAGTGGTACTGTTAATACCCAAAACATTTTAAACAAGATCACGTGTACAGAGAAGAGGTTCAATTGTGCACAGATGATGTACAATCTTTAGGCATGCACAGACGGTGGACAGTCTTTAGGCATGCACAGACGGTGGAAGTCTTTAGGCATGCACAGACGGTGGACAGTCTTTTGTCTCTGTATGTGTATACGTATTTCTATAGATTCAAAAGATTTTTACTTTTCATTTTACTGTGTTTTTCATCGTTCTATATCAATTTCAAAGATTTTTTCCATGCTATAGAGGCAACATTTTGTATTTCTTAATTTATTATATTATATATATATATATATATATAAACCTTCCTGCTACAAACATTTAAGAACTTTATTGCTATACTCATAGTTGACTTTATTTTTGGCTTTAATTCTCTTATATAAAGGACTTCTCACATTTTAAGTTTTTGCTTATTGATTTGGTATAATATAGATGTATTTTCAATTAATATCTGTCTAAACCATAAATGTGGACATGAGTGTTTCTTTAAATGCTGTAAGATTGAACTATGCTCATCCAAGTGAAAAGTAAGCCTTCTCATCAGCAGCATCATTGTAAAACCAAGACACATATTAACATTTTTAACTGAGATGCAATCTTCTAAAGGACATCTAAATTGATATATAATGTTGGCCTTTTGTAAGATGTTAGTTAACAGAGATTTGTTGTACATTATTTACATTATTTGGACTATTGTCCTCATCTTCGTTACCATATTTATTACAATGTTTCAGCCATTGTACACTCCGGCCTTCTTCAGGTGGTTGGAATGTCGAACTGAACCCTTTATTTCACTTGCTGGGGTAGACTGTTCTAGTTCCATGTGCCATGTTTAATGGATGTCAGTTATCAGTTATCTCCTGTTAATTCCCCTCTCCAAGTTCTCCACTGCCTTAACTAAGTATTGAACTCACACTCTTTGTGTCCTGTCACTGGATCTAACTAACGCCTTTATGCACTGTGCCATGTGTCCTTGAGGAGTCAGTATTGAATAAGGGTCTCAATTTCGCCATACTTGCCAGAGTTGATGTGGCCTTGAAATTCCCTCAGGCTCAGGCAGATGAATTTAGATGGAAGGTGAGACAGACCTTGGAGAAGTTCAAGCCACCCAGGTTAAACATCATGTAACTGGAGAGGCTGGCGATCAGATCCTTACAGAGGAACAAACCATCATCATACTCCCGGCTGACAAAGGCAATACAACTGTAGTGATGGACAAATCAGATTATACAAGAAAGCTGGAAGACCTCATTAGTAATGGTAGCTACAGCAAAGTTAAAAAGATCCTACAATGAAAACGGAATGCAAACTCATTGTAATAAATAAGGCGACAAAGATGAGTGCAAATAATGTAAATAGTGTACATAATACCACATCTCAGAAATATAAACAGATATTAGATTTGTTGTGTTAAATTTAGTATAGTATACACTTTTTTTACTTGGATCAGTGAGGGAGACATTAATGTTTATGAGTCTTTTTAGAATTTTTTCCTCCTTCTTATAATTTAAATGCATTTGATTATCTTATAGTAGTTTCATATGTTTAGAGTTATTTGATGATGTATTGTATTCATTTTTATTCATGTTTATATTCACTTACAGAAGAGGCATGGCACATGGACCTAGATCAATCTACCCTGGTGGATGAAATAAACGGTTTGGTTTGAAATTCCAATCACCTGAAGAAAGCTGGAGTGTACAGTGGCCAAAATGTTGTGAATATGGCAATGAAGATGAGGATAACAGTCCAAAAAATGTAAATAATGTAAGTAATCATAATACCTCATGTCAGAGATATAGACAGATATGCTTATATTCCTAGTAGCATGTCTAATTTGTTCAGCAATGATGTAATTAGTAAAGTCATTATTAATGAGGGTTTGTTTAATATTTTTTAATTTAGTTTAGAAAATTATTTTTGTTGAATTTGATTTTGCACAGTTCTATGGCTACAAGGAAATTGATTCATGGACTTGAACGGATTATAACAAAAATAAACAGACATAGTATGTCTAAATTATTTAATCAAACCTGTATATATATATATATATATAAAATAATGATACTTTTTCTATATATATGTTATTATTATAATATAGTAAGTATTATTATTTTTACAGTCATTACATTTTTTAAAATAATTATTGCATGACAGCCTTGATCAGTGGTCCACTGGAATAACAAGAAATTTCTTGGTTGGCCCCCAATGCAATGGTCCATCACTTTAGAAATAACTGAAAAAAGTAAAAACTAAAAAGAAATGAAAAATATTGCATAAATTCTGGGAAGATTTAAATAAGGCTTCTTTGATGCTGTTTCTTTCAATCTATAATAGATAATCCTCCCCTCGTCGTTTTCGGATTAAGTGGGTTCTTTTGACTCACCCCCTTTACAAGTTCTCTCAGTAGGAATTCTTGACTCAGTCTGCCACTGGCCTTGATGTTGTATAAAAATAGAAAGTTTTTTCTGTTTTTTAGCATTTTAAATTATTCTAAGTGTTTAAACTTTTTCAACAATTAAAATACTTTTCTATTGTCAATTAAACTGATGCTTTTGAAACGTGTCAGGACAATTGATATCTAAAAGATTTTCTGAATCAGATAAAATTTTTTTATTCTGAAACATAAATTAAACAAGTTCTTGTAAAATTAGTTTTGTAGTCTATAATCAAGTCAATGTTAGCACACAGACCAATGTTTTTTCTAGAGGGTGGGGGAATTATAATCTTTGCAGTAATTTAAATGAGCATATCGCTATGCAAGTTTTACTTTCTAATGTTGCAGAAAATCTTGTTTGTGGAGGAAAAATTTAAAAACCAGTATAGATTATGATTTTGTAAAACAAAATAAACATTCAAATTATAGCAGACACATTATTAAAATATATTCTATTAATCACTTTCAGATAAAATAAATATCACTTTTATTGAAGATACAATGTCACAAATGAATTTTTTTATATTGTACAGATGAAGGTTGAATTTACCCAGAACTTAAACGTATAGAAAATTATTAACATTATTTTAATCATGTATAGCTATGAAGTTATTAGAAAATCTATACTCTTCTAATAATAGACTTTAGAATAGAGCTAGGCATTTTCTGTTAAATATATACGTGCATTTTTTATCTGCAGTATAAATAAAAGGACAATGTATCAAGTAGGCTGTCAGTGAGAGTCAGCAGTCTGTGTGATAATACAAGTAGCAGCTGGATGTAACAGTCCAAGTTGAAGTCATTAAGAAACCTTCTAGCCTATCTCTTGTTGAATATTTGAACAAGGCCCAAATTTTTAACCATTAACTTTTCCATAACTGGTGACTGATAAATATGATTTAAACGCACAGCATGTGACTAAAAGATAAAGTAACGCTTTAACAACGTCATTACACTGACTTTCATGGGTGTGGCTTAAAGATTTTGGTTCTAAAGCATTGTATAAAAAGAAATGGACAAATGTACATACGTGCTGATTGATTCCGATGCAGCTGTGACTACTTTGTTGGTTTTCTCCAAGAACTGATCCATTGTGATTGGATCATCTTCAGGAAGGTCACACAATGGCGTCAGAGAAATGTCTTCAAGAACTGCATCAATTTGACACTCCAGCAAGTCAGAAACACGTTTCACAGTCTTTTTCAGATCAGTAATTGACTGATTGGACTTTTGCACAACTGAAATTAAAAGTGAGCAAATATTATTTTACTAAGATAAAAATGTAATAATCAAACTTTTATATATATATATATATATATATATGTTTGTGTGTGTAAAAGAGTTGACCTCATATATTTATCTATGCTACTCTTCTAAGTAATGACACATTCCTTTGTAATAAGGACAGTCGGCTGTATTCAAATGCTAATAAGTGAACATAATACCTATTTTTTTTTTTAATCATTTCACCCCAAGCAAGGTGATGATGCCACTAAGACACAAAGGATTACTGGGAGTGAAAGAGAGTGAGAAGACTTTAGAGAGAAAAAGTGAGGAGAAACGACAAAAAAGATGATGATTCAGGGAGACAGAAGATGGCAATTGATGTTGCATTTAATTTTTTGAATATTGAAAGAGGCAGGGAAGCAAAAAATCACAAGGAAGTTTTACAGGCAAAAAGTGCAAGAAAAGAAGCAGTTAGAACAGAAGAGACAGTTGCAACTAGCTAGTTCAACAGTAAAACAGTGAGACCTAATTGCCAATCTAGTTGCAGATTCATCATAACAGTTCCCATGAAAATATATGTAGAAAAGACAGATGAAAACCACATCAAGTTGGTGAGAAAATGACTGAAGTCAATATGCCAGATCAAGATTGATTACATTAGACACATTTTTTTAAATTTTGCCAAGAATCTTGACATACACAGTAGAAGCATCAGACCAGATGTGGCTGCAGTATTCAATGCATGGATGAATAGATTTATAAATGTGTAATATGGATTCTAATGAGAAATATTTTCTGGCATGACACAGTGAGCCAACTTTCCTAGCAGTAGATGCAGCAATTGATTTAATATAGTCACTCCACTTCATGTCAGTAGAAAACATGAGCCCAAGAAGGCACAAAGAGTTGTGCTCTCCTTGAGATTAGCATCAGCCATGCTGATGACAGGCAGAAAAGGTTTAAATGAAACCAATTGCACCAGTTAACCACTGATTATAAGCCCTTTTTTGGAGCAGCTGCCAGTTTTACTAAGCTGGAGATGTCTGACTTGCTACTAAGATAAGAATAAATAGTTGTGCCAGCAGCATAAATTCCTAGTTGGGAACTGATGACATCAGGAAGGTTGTTGATTAAGATAAGAAAAAAATTCCAAGAATGGCACCCCCGGGGACCCCGCGTTAATATGGGAAGAACTGAAAGCATGTCTGTTCAACATATCTTTCATTGCACCCTTTGTTAGGATTGATTCAACTCAATCTTTTTAATTCAAATTAAAAGCATCCTTTTTGTTTTCATTTACTTAAAACTTCCTTGCTTAGAAGCTTTATTCATAGTATTCTCAGTATCCTTCTGTAGAGATACATTCCTGTTGCCTCAAATCTTCTCTTCATCAGTGAAGAAATTGTCCAGCATTCACTGACATATAGAAGGATTGCTATTACATAGCAGTTCAGCAATCTTTTTCTTTGTTTCTGATGGAATTTTCATTAATACTCTTCTTAGCTTTTGAAAGACATTTTTCTCTATTCCAGTGTGTCTTCAGATTTCTGTGTCACATTTTCTTATGTAATTTTATGATTTAATTCATGTCTCCATCAATTCTGCCCCTTTAAGAAAGATATTAAACAATGATTGATTTAACAGGCGAGTTGTTTTGATTATATTCAGCCATGAAAAAAAAAAAATGAAAAAATATAGCCCGTAATAAAATAAAAATCATAATTTTGCAGTAAAAAGACAGAAATTAGTCAATTTCTTTTATTTTTTTCCCTCATATTAAATAATTCTGAATAGCCAAATAATAATGTCAGTAAAAGGAAATGCACAGTCATTGATACTCTGACAGAAAATAACTTTTACGTAAATACATCTTTAAAAATTTTTTAACAAAAGTAGCTAACATATATCAGTAGTCTTACACATTTTAAATGTTTGGGTTTATCAGAAATATTTTTATCTTTTTCAAAAAATCTGTCATATTTATGTGTGTGTGGTAAATAAAACAATTTGGAAAATTCTTATTTTGATATGTTGAGCTGATCAGTGTCATCAGAAAATTGGATTTTATTTCATCCAAATCTAGATATGAACATGGGCTGAAAAGTTCATAGGCTGACTATGAAAAGTGATGTTAGAGCTGTGCAATCTCGCTTGTGTTAATTTTAACACTCCTTAATAATAACTGTGTTGTTTTCTTCCAGGTAAACCGATATTTGATTGTTCAAAGAAGACTTCAAATATAACACGGACTGAAAAATTGGAAAGTTACAGGGAGATAATTGAGACATATGGAAGAGGCATGGCATGTGGAACTAGAACAATTTACCCTAATGGATGAAATAAAGGGTTCAGGTGGAAATTCCAATCACCTGAAGGCGGCCAGAGCATACAACAGCCAAAACATCATGGATATTTATGTGTTTGTTTGTTGTGTGTGGTAGCTGCAATGAACCACACCTCCAGTGAGGTGTCATAGCCACTGCTGCCCATGCATATAAATAAGTGTGAACAATGGAACTGATCAATTTTAAATGTCTGATGATTGATTGTATCATCATGAAACTTTTAGTTGCACACATACTTGCCATATTTCTAATAAAATCCCCAAAACACAAAATTTATAGTGTATGTGTGTGTGTGTGTGTGTATATATATATATATATATATATATATATATCTCAAATATGTTGTGCAGTTCAATTTATATTACAATGAATCACTCATAGAAAAAGTAGATTAGTAAAGTTAATGATATAAAATGGCGAAATCCTTTCACAAACAAAATTTTAAAGTTGCATTAACCTACGAATCACCCGATGAATGTTATGATCCTTGTTTTTAATAACTACATGCTGTATAAGGTCTTCTTTTAATCTGTAAGTACTTTCAACTGTACATTCAGTCATCCTCAGGCATGGAAATTATTTAGTTTTTAGTAAAATCTAGGTAGCATCAGAGACGAAAAAATTAAATGCGAATCGAAATATGTTTTTCTTTGAAATGTGTTATTGTTAACGGATACAAACTTTTGGAGCGTGCAGTCACAAAGCTAAGGTTGAATTTGGGGGGGGGGGGATTTTACTTAAAGTATTAATTTTTAATGTATATGTCATGCTGTACAGGGTGTTCCAAAAATCATGCAACAATTGGTAGAAAACATACACTTGTAAAATAGCAACCAGGGAAAATTTGTATGACATAATCTTTCATAATTTGACCAATAAAATTTCTTAATATACCATCACATCCAGAAACATGATTCTATGTGGTAAATAAATAGAAAATTTACAAGGTTACCAATGGTAATGCAATTTTTGGAACACCCTGTATATATATATATATATATATATTATATATATATATATTTTAAAAATCTACTATGTTACTTTTCATAAAAAAGATTTTAAATATCAATAACAGAAAGAACTCTGATAAAAATGGAATTTTCCAAATTTCCTCACATGATTCAATATTAAAAGAAGTCCACGTCAAAGATCCAAGACCTGGTTTTAAAACTCTTTCAACATAATCGCACAAAGGTTTCATCAGAGGTTGAACCACAGTGGGGATACTCTCCTGAATGGCTTGATATTCCTTCAGCATTGACATCAGGCTAAAATGAAAAGAAAATAAGCTAGGAACAAATGATAGTTTACATTCTAATAACCTGAAAATTAATTTCACCATACACTGTGAATGTCCGACTTAGTGCCCCTTCTCAAATTAGTGTGTCTGTTCCCGAAGGAATTTAAAATAAGCACCCCAGGAGGATTAAACAAATGTATTTGAGAAAGAAATGGTGATGATGATGATGATACTGAAAGACCCTGAACAATTTAACAAAATTATATTTTTTAAATGTACGCCACTCTTGTTTTAGGGCCACCCTTTTAAATAACATTTTTAAATAACACCGCAGGTACTAATTTAGGTAATTAACAACTGCACAAAAGAATTCCACCTCCTTGTATAAGACAGAGCGTAATGACTTAAAATACGGGATTGTTGGATGAGTGAGGTACATTCTGAATTCCATGTACCTTGCAATCACCATAGTAGCTGCGAAGGCTCATCAGAAACCTTGGAATAAAATAGCTAATAGACCTGTTCCATTTCACTCCAACAAACCTTAATGGATTTTATGGCAAAGTTTAAGTTTGGAGCAAGCAAAAAAAAAAAATGCCTTGTCCAAAAGACATTTTCCTCTTCACACCCGCCCTTGGTACTTCAAAGGAGTGAAGACTATAAAGGGACGATTAGTCCAAGAAAGGCAAGAGTCCCTCTGTTGAAGGTTAGCATCAGCCATGGAAATTAAAAAGGGTTCTCTCAGACAATTAAGAGCAGTTTCATTTTAGAGGCATTAAGATTAACAAGCCACTACTTGCCCCATTTAACAACAGATTGTAGGTCACTATTTACATTATTCAGACTATTGTTCTCATCTTTGTCGCCATATTATTATTCAAGGGGAGACAGGCTGCCCCCTTAAGGGAAGGCTTCAAGAACACCAGAAAGCTGTAACACGAGAGGAAATGGAAAAATTAGGCGTAGCTGACTACATATGGAGAGAAAAGGGAGATCCTCGCCCTCTGTGAGATCAGGTTGAGATCATAAACAAACAACACCATTGGAAAATTTGTAACCTTAAGGAATCAGCACATATGCTAGGACACAAAAATCTCCTGAGTTGACCAAGCATAGAAATGAATATGGGAACCAGTAATAAGGAGTGCCAGAGAAAAGCGATAACAACAACAAAAAATTGCAATATGAGCTCTGGTAAAAACATGCAATGATAACAGCAAAAATTGCAATATGAGCACTGGTAAAAAATGGTTGCTGAAGACATTAGGTTTATAATACCCAGAAATTCATACACAGATGTACTCAAGGACACATGGCATAATGGATAAAGGTGTTAGTTAGATCCAATGACAGGACCCAAAAGAGTGTGAGTTCAATACCCAGTTAAGACAGTGGAAATCTTGGAGAGGGGAATTAACAGGAGATAACTGGCATTCATTAAATATGGCATGTGGAACTAGAACAGTTTACCTTAGTGAGTGAAATAAAGTTCAGTTCGACATTCCAACCACCTAAGAAGGCTGGACCGAAACGTTGTAATAAATATGATGACAAAGATAAGGACAATAGTCTGAATAATGTAAATAGTGTACATAATACCTCATCTCAGAAATATAGACAAATTTTAGGTCCTTTTTTAGATTAGTTTCCAATTTGACCTTATCCAACCAGTCAGATGTACTATTAGGACAGGAGTAAATAGCTGTGTTGCCAGCATAGATACTGACCCGAGAACTTATACATACATACACACACACACACACACACACATGCATGCATGCATGCATACAAACACCTAGATATAAACACACACATACATACACATAAACACGAACACACACAAAGACACACAATCATATATACAAAGACACAATCATACAAAGACACGCAAACACACAATCATACAAAGACATACAAACAAGCACACAAACAAGCATACAAATACATACACACACATGCATATAAACAGATATACATACACACACATGCATATAAACAGATATACATGCACACACATGCATATAAACACATATACATGCACACACATGCATATAAACACATATACATGCACACACATGCATATAAACACACATGTATAAAAATGTACACAAACATGCAAATAAACACATACATACATGCATATAAACATATTTACAAACATACTGTTGTGTAGTAAATAAGACACCCCCTGTAACATAAATTAACTAGGCAAGATGCCTTAATTAAAGAACACAAAGTGAATCGGCATAAGTCCATTAGAGTTGGTTGGAGAGAATTTTAATGATGTCACAGTGAGTAGTGTAAGCAAGATATAACAACTGCTAGAAGAGAGTTATAATAGTGGCAATGAGGAATCAAAACTCATAAGGAGTAGGAAAAAAATCACAATCTGCAAACATAGTATCCATAGCTTGTTGAAATATAACTGGAGCTACTGTTATCCCTAAAGGAAGTCAGTTGAATTTATATAGTCCCTTGTGTGTATTTGTAGTTATTAACTCTGAACAATCTTCTTTGACATGTATCTGCAAATATACGTCAGAAAGATCCAGCTTCAAAAAAATGTTCCCCCATTTAAATACACAAAAATTACCCCTGGACTTGGTAATGAATATTTATGGGATTTGAAACATTTGTTTAACCCTGTCAAAAATTAGCACAAACACAATTTTTTTTTTCTTTACATACACTACTGATTCTGCTCATTTTGATTGCACCTATTTTTTCAAGTCTATCTAATTCTTTGTTGACTTGATCCAATGCTGTGAATGGTACACTATGTTTCAGTTTAAACAATGGCATCGACCCTTTTTTTCACTTGAAATTTCACTTTGAATTTGGAAAACTGACCAAACTCATCTGATAAAAATACAGAAAACATTTTTTCAATTCTCCCTTTAAATTTTCACAATTTTTTTTTAAATTGATCACTTGTCCACTTACATTTTTGCAATAAATATTAATGTGTAAATCCCAGAACTCAAATAAATCCATCAAGTCAGTAACAAATAAGTTTGTAGTATTTTTTAACATATAAACCTTAGCTTTTACATGCATGAAACATTACAAGTCATTTCTCCAATAAAGAATAATTTCTTACTAAACATGCCCCATGTGATTTTCAAAGTTCTTTTTAATATAGATTTTCAGTTTGCTTTTCATATGGCTTCCTTGATTACTGCCATACCACTATGAGTGTCTGGTTGCATTTTTACATCCACATTATTAATTTTCATGTACACATTTTCTCTGGTTTTCTGTAATTATTTTTTTCATCACAATGCTGTGAACAAAATTTTTTCTGTGAGAACTTTTCCTTGTTTTAGTTTTACAGTGTGACTTTTTATGTCTATCTTTTCCACACTTGTAGTACTTTGAATTCTTAAATGGACAGTTGTCTCTGAGATGTAACCTTCCACATTTGAAACATGGATTAACTCTTCTTTTTCCACATTTATTCTTTAGCTTCTTTTAGTCAGAATATTTACTGTTTCTTCAAAGCAAATTTCTCCTGTTTTTTTCAGTAGTACAAAATTACAGTATTTTTCTGTGCTAACTTTCCTGACCAGCAGTCAAATAAAAACAGGAAAGCTCTACCCTTCATGTCACTATCTTTCCATTTTTATTTTGCTCAACGTCTTGGAATTAAACATAAAAAAAGACTGACTTTTGAGCAGTGACCAATTAAGAAATGTTGCCATTTTTTTTAGTACCTCAACTATGCTATAATCCTCCTTTTCGACAGCTGAATGTCTGTGCTTAGGTTTTGACAATGCCCAGATTGCTTTACCATGGCAGCTATAACATGGTTGGAAGCACCAGTCTCTACTTCTAGGGGAATGTCAGAATTCACTGAAGTGATGGCTGAGTTGGCAGTATCTCTTTTTAACCCCTCAAAGGCTTTAACAGCAGATGAAGGTAAAAGAAATTATTATTTTCCTAAGTGGGTGTATTTTTTCAGAAAAGGAGTGTATCCATTGAAAATAATGAGTGAACATACCCATAGTTCATCGCAAGGCAGTTATGGTGTTGTAAATGGGTAGTTTTAGCAGTGGTTTTAGCTGTTTAGAGTCCATCTTCAGTATTCCTTTAACCACAATGTATTCAAGTAGTCTGTTGGTTGTCAACCCATAACAACTTTTGTCATGGTTGAGTGTAAGATATTATATTTCTTGACAGATGACAAAAAATCTTTTAGGTTGCGACTATGGTTGGCCCAGTCATGGCTGCACACATTATTTATATAAGCAAAGGTGCCTTGTAGTTTTCCTTCAAGAATTATATTTGGTAATCTCGTTTAACATATCAATAAGAGGTATGCATCCAGGAGGGTGTACCTATTTACAGTTTGGGAATAGTCAGTGACCATCCTTTTTTTTATTATTATCAGAGGAGATTATTAATACTTGTGCCCCCCTCCATGGTGATCTGCTTTCTTTGATTATTCCTTCTCTTAACATTCTTGTTATTTCTGCTTGAATAAACATTTTGTCTTCAAGAGCATATTTTCAAGGTTTGGTAGCCAGTGGTCTACAGTTTTTGGTTAAGTTTTCGAAAAGAGACAGGTATTGAACATTTATAGTGGCCAAGCCACAGATGTTCAATGCCAGTTTAGGGCCCCCAAAAGTCAGATTAATACTAGAATGCGGTTTGAGAAAATCATGGTCCAGTATGACATCGCAGCACAGATTTGGCATCATGAAAAATTTGATGTTAGTGTAGTTAGTTTGATTCAACTCTAGGCCGGCCAAAATGTATCCTCTAACCTGTGAAGATAGTGAAATGTTTGCCATAGCCACCTGATTATTACAATGTACAATTTTAAATCTGTTTCTTTTTGCTATATCAGCACTAATAAAACTCTGAGTTTCTTGTGTTGACAAGAGCATTCATTTCTACCCTTTTTAATTTTACTGTTAATATAGCCCCTGAAAGACGTTTAGGGTTTGCAGTTGATACAATACTAGTCACAATAGGAGCTTTCAAACCAGGTGAAAGGAAGGTTGAGTGACAAACCTTAGAGAAATATCCCTTCTTCACACACTTGTGACATTTTAGTTTCACTTGCTTGGCAACTTGACTTGGAGTGTAGTTTGAAAGTTTGTAGTGAAAGCAAGAATGCTTTGAATAATCATTTCCAATATTGCCAGGTGTCAATAGACGACAGGTCTTCAGAGTCCAAGTTGAGATGTTCTGGCTTAAGGTATTTGTCCATAATTATATTCAATAAATTGTAATGAAAACTCAAGTCTAGTTCAACTTAATGTGTCTTTATTGAATGTAACTGAAGAGTTTTGCTGTTTTGGCTAAAACTGCATTACCTTTTTATACAAATCATAAGACAGGAGGTAATCGGCTCATCTTACTACAGCATGTGAAAAGAGCTTTTAAAAAAACATGAGTACAGGTTCAAACTCCAAGGAAAATTGCAAATTTTTCGGCTAAAATCAAGTACCAAGGACAAATCATTGGCAAAAATGGTCATCAATCAGATCTGTTGAGGGCAAGTGCAATTAAGAATATGCCTTTTCCACCAAGCATTATTAGTTACAAGCATTTCTTGGACTAGCAACCTATTATCAAATCTATATAACTAAGATGCAGAATTTGAGAGATCTACTGAACAATTTGCTTAAAAAAGTTGTAAAGTGGAACTGGATTGATAAGTATCAAAAGGGGTTTGAAGAAATAAAAAAATAAAAATTTTCAGACTTATCATTAGTGCACTACGATCTCAAAAGCAGAAATCGTATTGGTTTCAAATACTAGTGATTCTACATTAATATGATGACGATAACATGAAAGCTGTCACACATGCTTCATGCTTGCTACTACTGGTAAAAAAAAAAAGAACAAAAAAGATATTTGCAATAATATTTGCAGTGAAAGAATTTCGCAAAGTTATACACAGATAGAATTTTCATTACAGATGGACCATAGACATCTATTATAAATTTATGGTTAAGAAAAGAAAAAAAAATTCCTACACATACAGCAATTAGATTACAATTCTGGGCTACCATCTTATTAAATATGATTTCAGGATGGAATACCAATAGCTCAAAAAATTAGGATATGTTGATGGTTTATCAAGATTGATACCAAAAAATGCTGAACCATTTGAGGACACTGTTATTGCAGCATTAAAAAGTGAAATAGAAATTAAAAATATATGATGCAATATAGTATGCAAACTACCAGTTACTCTGGAAGATACAAAAATAAAAGCAAAACAAGACATCTTTATTTCAAAAACAAAAGAATGACTAAAAGAAAGTAAGATTGATAGATTGTTAGAACACAATCCAGATTTGAATGCTTACTATGTGATGGAGTACAGATGTTTGCACAAAGAGTAGTAATACCTATCATATTACAAAAGTGGATATTAAATTAATTTCATAGTGAACAGCCAGGAATTTCAAGGATGAAATCTCTTATGAGAAGCTATGTAAACTGGACCAAAATGGATCAAGAGATAGAAAAATTAGTAAAAGCCTGCAGAGATTGTGCTTGGGCAGCAAAATCACCCACCACAAAATTCAACTTTGGCCAAAGCTAGATATTCCATGGTCAAGACTGCACATAGATTTCGCAAGTCCAATAAATGGATCACGTTATTTTGTGGTAGTAGATAGCTTTACCAAGTGACCTGAAATTTGTAAGTGCAAAAACCCAACTTCAATGCTTTCAGTGAATTTTTTTTCACAAACTATTTGCAAGATATGGCATTCTGGATGCCATAGTCTCAGATAATGGTACACAATTCACTGCTTATGAAATTAAAGAATTCTGTAAAATGTTCTTGATTGAATATATGTCTACCTGATCGTATCACCCAAGGTCAAATGGAAAAGCTGAACATTTTGTGAGTACTTTTAAGAGAGCTTTGAAAAAAAGTAGGTAATGAAAAAAGTGAGTGAAGAGGCACTACAAAAATTCTTGAGAGTCTACTGGATAATGCTGTATTCCAATGCATCATCAGGTATGTCATCAGCAGAAATGATGTTTGCAAGAAAAATTAAATTGGTGTTCAACAAGAAGTTACTAGGTCAAAAAAGAATAAAAGAACACTAAATTTTTCAAAATTGGTGAAGGAATGTTTTCCATTTTTATATACTCTGAAAAAAAAAAAAAAAATGTGAGAAGACAGTGTAATAAGGCCACAAATTGGAAAAATGATATAAATGGTGAAAAAAAAATGAGACACAAAAGGCATTGGAATCAGTTAAAAAAAAGGTTTATTGAAGAAACATTGCAAGGAAGAACCTATACAAGTACTGTATGAAATTTTTGATGTACCAACACCAAGAATTCATTGAATACAGAAGTATGATTACCAGGAAATGTACAGAAAAATTAGAGGTTGACCTAAAATGAAAGAAATACAAAATTCAGTACTTGGCTAACTCACCAGAAAGAGGTGGGAGTAAATACTAAGAAATAAAATATTTACTCATGAAAAGAAATAAAAAACAAAAATCTCAAAAGGAGTGGTATGTGGAGTAAATAAGACACCCCCAGTAACATAAGTGATCTAGGCAAGATGCCTTAAATAAAGAACTCAAAGTTGTCAGTAGAAGTACATTGGATTCAGAGAGAATTCTAATGACATCATGGTGAGTAGTCTAAGCAAGACATAATATTATCACAGCTAGGAGTGAGTTATAACACATACATACATACACACACACACACACACACACACACACACATATAGACACAAAGATACAGACATAGTGTTACAGACCTTCATCTAATTTTATTCTAAAATAAACACTAAAATTTATATTTTAGAAGTACTCTGAATAAGGAGCCAGTACTTTCAGAAAATGTGAAAATGAGAAATAAATAAAGTGAAATTGACAACGGTTCTTGATCAAACTTGCATGCATCTGAGCAAAGATTATGTATCCTATGAAAAGCACACTTTCTCTTTCTTGGTCATGTGATAGTGTACTGATTTGACAGGATACTATCCAGACATTAAAGTAACCTTGAACTCTGAGATTCAGCAGAAAAAGGAAAAAGGGTCAGTAACCTCTTTTTGCCCGCACATGTAAAAATCCATATTTGGAATTCATGGGTCATGTTCCAAAATTGAGGTGTGAAAATAAAAACCGCCACCAAGTCAGTCCCTCTTTAGAATTCAAACTGAATGGATATCTAGCTAAACTTGCTATGATCTGCTATAAATTTGGATGTGCAGAATTGATAGAAATCTATTAAGGTTTCTGAGCTGAAAAGATTCAGTAAAGTGTTGATTCAAAGAAATCAAACTCTGGCCTGCTAAAAGAAGCAGATACAACGAAACAAAGAAAGATACATTATCCTGAGAGCCAAGGAAAAGATTCAACTTATTCTTTACTCAACCTTTGGACAAGATGAAAAAGGAAAAAAAAAAGAAAGGAAACCAAAAATAAATCCATTTCACAAATAAACTTTCTACCCAAAAATGAAAAGATAAGATATATAAAAGAGAATAGAAACATAAGAGACACTAAAAGAAAAGGAAGAGAAAAAGAAAAGGAAGAGAAAAAGAAAAGGAAGAGAAAAAGAAAAGGAAGAGAAAAAGAAAAGGACTTCTTCAAATAACAGATAAGTCCTTTGTTTCTATCACCTGTTTTATCTTTGCTCATTTTACCTTTTTGTCATTTGTAATTTCATGCAAGTTTGGCACAAGGTCGTTTGTCAATATTAAATTTACCTTTTTGAAAAAGATAAGTTTCCCCCACCATTGTTTTGTCCTGTAATATTTATTTTTGTCTCATTGTTTTTTTTTATCCATCTTTCATCCTTTAATATACCCCAACATATTTAATCTCTATTTGTATGTTTTAGTAATAAAATGGTTATTTGTTATCCCTATATCTTTGCCTTCTGTTGTTTGTCACCTACCGCCATGTTTGTTCGTTAATTGATTCCATTTAGCTTGGCCATGTTTGATCAATCAGGAAAGGACCATTGGTAAAAGAATTCATGATTTCATATTGTATATTACTGTGTCTCCTGTTACTACCATAACAGTAAAAGAGGGTGGTATGTAATAACAGGCACACACAAGCATGTATACTTACATACACACACAAGCATACATACATATAAAGACACACAAGCATGCATATAAATATACATATTAACACACAAACATACAAATATAGACAGACACTGACATAAAGTGTGCGATGGATAAATTGTCATCTAAATTATGCAAAAAATGAAAATGAAACTAACATCTCATTTTAGCAGTTATATTTACCAAAATTATACAAAAATATCTTGAAATACTAAAGAGTAAATTTATTCAATAAAATCACCATTGGATTCAACCAGGGCCTTCAGACGATTTCAGAATCTCCTGAAACACTTCTGGGCAGTCTCCTTGTTTAAGTTGGTGAATACTGTCATAATCCTTACCTTCAGTTCATTTTTGGTGTTACAAGGACAAGGGGTGACAGATTATTCCATTGCATATATATATATATATATATATATAACAAGGTTTGCTCTACGCTTGTATTGAGCTCTTTAGTTAGTTGTTTACTCGTATCGGGGTTTTTTCTTTGGGCCTTGAACCTGTATCTTTGCGATTATTTTCGACAGACTTTCATGTTCCTGGCTCTTTCTTTTTTTAAAACCTTTTCCTTCGTGATTGATTTGGCTGTTGTTAAATCAAGAGTTCGAAGGTTTTTCGACACGAGTATAGTTACCTATATTTATATATATATATATATATATATATATATATATATATATATATATACACACAGGCTCACTAGGTGGTCTGTATTTCATTGTAATATTAATTTATTTATAAACTTAATTATATTCCAATTTAAATTTCATTCCTTTGTATTTGTTATTAATTTTTCCCCCGCAGATGTTATGTTGGCTGCTGCATGTTGATTAACTTCACAGCAAAGAATTATTTTTATTGTCTATCTGGAAAACCGAGTGTGTTTGTAAAAACAAAACTTCATTTTTAAATTATTTGCTGAATACTTTATCTCACTGAATGATAACCTTATGAATAAAATAATATTATGGCCAAGTAACTTTCACCTGTATATGTCTGTATACATGACATACACTGTCTTCTCAAAAATCATGTGATGGCAGAGTGTATATAAAAGCAGATGCTTCCATTGCATCTTAATGTCATGAAAATGGCCAGAGCTTTAATCAGTTGAGCTCTGATATGTGGTGGCTCAGCATTAACACTCATGAGACTGTGTGCAATACAAAGCATGTGGAGATTTAGCACAATTCAAATCTAACATGATTGTAGGTGACAGGAAAATTGAACATTCATTTTCTAAATTGATCTCTTCATCTATGGCATCACGTGTAATGGAAATATCTGAGGGAATACCTGACGTACTATCACCTACTGTGTACATTGGCTGGCTATAGGTTAATAATGATTGTGACAAGAGATTTTAGTTAGAATTTTCTGAGCTAACAGACAAGTGGGCCTGACTTAAATTATATCCACAGTCAATTCAGGAGTCATAAGATTTTACACTAGCACACAGGATCTCTGTTGGTGCTTGTGTTGTCAGTAATACAAAAGAATATCCGTCCATCCAGGAGGATGGATGGACATTGTTCAAGGCATATAGAGTAAATAAAACACTCCCTGATAACAGAAATGATCTAGGCAAGATGCCTTAAATAAAGAACTCAAAGTTGGCAGTAGAAGCCCATTGGATTCAGTCAGAGAAAATTCTAATGACATCATGATGAGTAGTCTAAGCAAGATATAATATTGTTCAAGGTATTGTTCAAGGCATCACAATTAAAGTTGTTTAAAGCTGATGGTAAGGTTTGAGTGTGATATAGACCTCCAGTTGTCAACAAAGCACAATGCAATCTGGTGGTAATTCCATAATAGTGTGGGGTATTTTCACATGGCATGGGCATGCTGGTGTACCTAAAAATGTCACTGAACAGTGGCTGTTAAAATACACTGTTTCATGATTATTTGCACCTATTCCAAGGGATCCATGGTTTCCTATCAACACTGGATTAATCCAGCAGTATAATGGTAATATTAGCCATTTCCTTATAAGGGAGTATTCATTGACCAAGCAGCCAGTGTTGATGTCAGTTTGTAAAATAATTTTCTTGGAAAATAGGTTTCTTAATTCGAGAAGCTGTTATTGCTCTTTCAAGAATTGAAAGAAGGTTTCTTTCTTAATCTTTTTTGCTGCGGAATGTCATCATCTTGTTTAGGTCAGTATTTTCTCTTTGAGTCACATTGAGTTGTTGAATGTCCTCCAGTGATGTATTCAGTATTATCTGGTAAAGTACATTGTGATTCTGTAGCGTCAGTGAACAGGGTTCAAAGAAGTGTGATCTTCACCAAGACCCATAGGCTTCACTCACTCAAAGCATTGATCCAACAAAGAGGATGCATTTAGATATTTATAAATGAGTTTGGCATGATGTGAATTTTAGAAAAGATCATCCTATTTTGAACAGTGAGAACAAGTGCTACAGAATAACAAAGAACTGTGCCAGATAAGGGCTACGGAATAACACAGGACTGTACCATATATGCACGTTTTTTAATTATGACTTCCCCTAATTAAAACAATCTCTATAATCCTATACCTTCAATAAACCTTGGGCCTTGTATTGGGTGAACTAAGTATATATATATATATATATATATATATATATATATATATATATATATATATATATATATATATATTTATTACTTATATTTATTGCTATAATGCACTATGTTATCTACTTACATTATTTATACACATTCACATCTTTGTTATCACAAGTTTCAGCCCTTGACTTACGACCACATCATGTTGAAACACTAGTTTCTGCATGATCACCAAAGTTAATCAACATTGTGATTTGTCAGTATCTAGATAGGTGACCTTTTGGGAATATCAAGTACTGTAAGTTTGCGTGTGCAAGTGGTGTAATAGATAATGACTCAGAATTGCTAAGTCAAGTTTTTATTCTCATTGGTTTCATTATATTCACTTATGCACAAATACCCTTGGGAAAGGTACGAGTCCACCTTTTCTCCCCCATCTATGGGTTAATTAGTAAGAATCCTTATTATCTTTATAAAAGAAGAAATAGAAGATTCTTACAACCTAAAAATATTTTCTGGCTTTAATTAACCTGCAAAGTTTGATAATCTGTAAAAAAAACCCCCAAAAAAACCTCAATCATTGTGCCCTCTGACGTTCATCAGCTGGTTGTTGATCCCTGTAAGCTTTACAAAATTTCTAACTGACCCCTTTATTCAATCTACACAGATAGATTGCTCTCATTCTGTTGTCCAATATTCAGGAATATCTCATCTTGTTCTTTACTTCTCAGTTATTGTCCTTGTTTCCATTGAAGCTAAGTACACATTCATTCCTATCCCAGGGATTGAACTCAGTTATTATGTCAGCAAATTCACAAACCAATTTTTTAATCCACTGATATGTTGTGATCACATCAACAGAGACGTGAACAATAGTTGTAGTGTAAATTATAATAAACTAGTGTACCCATGACCATCAAAATTGACAGTAAAAAGGAATGTATTATATGTATTGTATGTTAAGTAATTTATATTTAATCCAAGTACAATTTTGTAATCTAAAATTGTTTGTTGTTAATGTTAATAATTGATCAGCATACAATTTATAAATTTATAAAAACCTCAGGAAAGATGTGTCCATATTTTAAAGTATATGAAGATGGATTAGTTTTCGTTTAAATTGCAAAAACTATAGAGAACTTTATTTTTTTGAAAATTTGTAGGAATCCTTCTACTTGGGTTTTTGTTAAATGTCAAAATTCAGAGTGCCGGGATCCAATACAATAGCATAAAATATTGCTGCAGGACTGCTCGTAATTTGGCCTTTTTCCTATGACTTTCATTGAAAGAATAAAATCCAGTAGAAAAAACAATTTAGTATCAATAAACAATTTATGTACGTATGTGAGAAACAGTGAAATGTTGTGTGTTCGCGTGAAAGAATCAGTACATGTGTTAGTGTGTAATGGGGTATACAAGAGATAGAATTTAGTTCTTACTGTGAACTGTGTTGCCATAGTTTGGAACAGTCTCTTTATAGTTTGTCTGTGTGGTAGCTTTTTGCATATGGACATGAATGGGGTCTTGAAGGTAAGCAGCTAGAGTGATGTGGAGCTTCGTAACTTCTGCGCGTCTCATGTTTGGGGCCAGATTTCATGAGTTTTATACACTTTTTCATAAGACCATCGGCTCCAGAATTATGTCTATTTATTTCTTCCGAATTGGCCCTAAAAAGTCATGTGATATGTCTTCTACTATGTTCACATGATATTTTGATGAAATATTTTATTTAATATTTTGTGAGCATGACAAATTAATAAAATTTGTGAAACAACACAAGTAATGTTGCTCATAACTCGTGTGTCTCTCATAGATTTTATTTAACTAAAGTTCTTTTTTCTTTTCAAAAACAAATATAACTTGAATTTTCCAAAAACTTTTCATCATCGAAAAACCCAGACGACACGTAAAAAATGGATGTCAGTGTTTGTGATCAGGCACCCTTATCCCACCTTAACTTAACCTGACTTTGAAAGTAACATATATTTGATACATAAGTTGTCTAGGGAAATTAAAACCCAACCACCCCTTATAAAAAAAAAAAAAATTTTCCATAACCTTAACAACTTAAAATATTAAGGTTGTCTGTGCTTATAAATTAAGTAAATTTCTTAACAGGTTATTTCAAAAATCATTTGAGAATACAACAAAGCTATGGATTTTAAATTTAATTTTATAATTAAGTTTAAAATTTTAGTTTTTGTTTTGAAACCTGGTAATTCCTGTGTAGCAATGAAACCATATTTTAAAACAGAAAATAATTATAATATGTGGCATATTATATATATATATATATATATATATATATATAGAGAGAGAGAGAGAGAGAGATAGATAGATAGAGAGAGAGAGATAATTATCAGGTGCCCAAAAAGGTTTTTGCCAATTTTAACTTATTTCTAGCCCAGCTGTTTAGTTACTAACAAACATAAGTATACCGGAAGCAACTTGTATTGACAAGTACATTATTGAATGATTCAGCTATTATTTTATTACATAACTAATATCATTTTATTTCTCATTTCAGAGCCCTCAAAATGACTGATAAAAATTGGTAATTTGTGCTTATCTGTTGTATGAATTTGAACTCGGTACAAGTGCATCATGTGCTTCTCGTAAGCTATGTACAGCTTTTGGCGAAGGTGCAGTAAGTGAACAAACTGTACGTAATTGGTTTCAGAAGTTTTGTTGTGGCAATGAAACCCTCGAAGATGAACCTCGAGCTGGACGACCAATATCTCTAAACAATGAGGCTTTAAAGGCAGCCATAGAATCAGATTCAGGTTTAACATATCATGAACTAGCTTCGAGGTTTAATGTAAGCAATGAAACTATAAGACTGCATGTGCACCTGCTGGGGGAGAAATGGAAAATAAGCAAATGGGTGCCATATGACTTAACACCAGCAATCAAAGTGCAGAGGCTTACCATATGCTCTTCTCATCGCAGTAGGCTAACAAAAGAACCCATTTTTGATCGAATTATGACATGTGATGAAAAGTGGATCATGTATACAAACTCTAAGTGGAAACATCATTGGTTATCGTCAGGTGATCCTTTGCCAGAAACTTCAAAGGCACCACTATTCCAAAAAAACTTTTGCTGTGTGTTTGGTGGATATGTCAAGGAATAATTTACTATGGGTTTTTAAAAACGGGTGAAACCATTACTGCGAACAAATATTGCGAGCAACTTGAACGAGTTCAGGAAAATTTGTTGAAGAAACAGCCTGCATTAGTAAACAGAAAACAAGTTTTTTTTTTCTCGAGGACAATGCTCGCCCACACATTGCAAAAATGACCCTTGCCAAGATAGAGCTAAAGTGGGAGATTATACTTCATTCACCATATTCACCAGACCTCTCCCCCAACAGATTTTCACTTGTTTTTAGACTTAGATAATCATATGAAGAACAGGACATTTAATAATGAAGATGACTTGAAAACAAAAGTGCATAACTTTTTCCAAAATAAAACTAAGGACCTTTACAAAAATGGCATTACTCAGTTGTTGAACTGTTTGGAGAAGGTCGTAGGATTTGATGGGTCATATTCCGATAAATAAATACATTTAAGGCTTTAAATATGCATCTTTAATTTCCTTTATGAAAATCGTCAAAAACTTTTTGGGCACCTGATATAATGATCATTTTAGTGGCTTCCAAGAATTATTGTGGACACCGTGTTTGCTTGACATATGCCTAATAAAGCCTGTATGGGGTGTGGTGGAGAAGTCTATTTTCATGCAACATCCTGCACCAACAAATATCAATGAGGTGTGGACAGCTACCAAGATGACTTGGCACAACATCTCTCCAAAAGTTTTCTGAACACTGGTGAAATCAATGCCATGTCAATTTGCTGCACTTTGCTAGGTTAGAGCAAGGACATGCCCAATACTGATCACATGACTTTTGGCACATCAGGGTCTATCATATGAAATACCTTTTGTATTAGATGATCTAAAATAATACATTTCATCAAAAGATAAAAGTAGAAACGTTAACTATATTTTCATTAAGTTTACATACTGCACAGTGGACATTTGGCATTTTTGGAACATTTGCTGAGTGATATGTGCTATATTTATAGTCTGAAAGTAGACAATCTCAGAATTTCAGAACTGGCTTAACCTCATCCTAACTGCAAATATTTCTCAAATTATGATTGTTCAAACTTAATAAAAATTTGCACATTTAATCATTTAAGTTTAAAGGATCAGTTCAGGATAATTGCTTTTTGTGCCTTTTTGCTGGAAAGAACATTGGTATCATGCAGAAATTAATGTTATAGGGAACAGATGAGTTTACCTTTTTCAAAAATAACATATCAAGTGGATTTTTTAACTATGCTATACAAAATCCACTCAGATTAACACAATTCTCACCATATTTTGTCTACTTGTCTCTGACCTCCTAACTTTGAATAAAACTAGAAAAAAGACCAGAAAGGAAAAAAAAAAGACCAGAAAGGAAAAAAAAAAGACCAGAAAGGAAAAAAAAAGACCAGAAAGGAAAAAAAAAGACCAGAAAGGAAAAAAAAAGACCAGAAAGGAAAAAAAAAAGCCAGAAAGAAAAAAAAAGGCCAGAAAGAAAAAAAAAGGCCAGAAAGAAAAAAAGACAGAGAAAGAAAGAAAAAAAAGACCAGAAATAAAAAAAAGAAAAAGACCAGAAAGAAAAACAAAAGAAAAGAAAAAGGAAAAAAAAAGAAAATTTTTTCTCTTTTACTATGTAAATTTGCAGATATTGAAACAATTTAGATCTGCCAAATGTAAGAAAATTATTCACATATTTAAAATGTATTCAGTTCCTTTCATGCATTAAAATGATCATTACTCACTTTTGGCACCATATGCTGGGAATGAAATATTTTTCAAAATAAATGTCCTTGTATTTATCAGAAAATCATGATCTAGACTTTGATTCCTATGATTTTTAGGAGGCTGAATCCATTTTTGGCACTGTAAATCCCGCAAATGATGTCTAAATGGGTTGAATGCAAAATTTAAGCTATTTGCAGGAATTTGGGCTTTTCACTTCATACAACGGTTTCTAGACCTAAACCCTTAATTTTTAATTAAAAATCTGAAAGTTTCATTTTAATCTTTCTCTCAAGTACAAATAACATTAATACATTTTCACAATATAGCCAAAAATCATTCAGGGAGCTGTTTTTGTCTACTTTACTCTATTGTGTGAGCCCACCATGTACTGTGATGGTTAATATGCTTCTTATTTCATACATGGAATTGCTCCGAATATGTCATTAGAGTAAATCACTAAATATTGTTACTTATACATTTAAAGTCAATAGCTTAGAATAAAATTCTTTATGACACTCTTAAATCAGTATTATCATACACGCCATTGCTAAAGATACAGGTAAAATGATTGGCGCTCTGACTATTCCTGCTATCCGCTACAAGAGCCAAATCAGTCCAAAAGTTGGAGTACTGTTGTCATATATGGGCAGGAGCTGCCCAGATCTCACTCTTCACTCTTGAGTGCAGTCAAAAGATTCTCAGAGCCCTTGTGGATGATGAATTATTCTCCACCCTTCAACCTCTCCCCCCCAGGTGGGATGTGGCAAGCCTCTCGCTGCTCTACCACTACTTTCACAGAAAGTGCTCAGCTGAACTACATTGCCTGGTCCCATCAAATTAAACCATCACAGCAAGAACACGCCATGCCATGCCATCAACATAGTAGCAAACCACCCACATTCCCTCCCTATTCCATCGGTGAGAAGTAAGTTCCACTCGAGCAGCTTCTTCCTGCAAAGCACTACCCTTTGGAACCTACTCCCAAGAGGAGGTTTCCCTGATCACTACAAACTTAATCTGTTCAAGGATAGGGTTAACCATTATCTTCCACTCCTATACACACAAATGGCCTCATAAAATAAACTTCTACCTCAAGTGCCCTCCCGCCCTGGGCCTTGTAAAAGGTGAACCTTACTGTGAGAAAAAAAAAAACAAAGCAAAAAAAACCCCAAAGAAGCAAATCAGGAATATGCTTAAAATGATATCTATAGTTTTAAGAATTTATATTTGTGTCCAAACTACCTGATATTTGAATTTCTTTGATGCTATATTTTACCAATATTTCTTTTAGTTTACCAATATGAAATATTTAAAAATTAGGACTTGCATTTCTTGAGAAGTATAGAAATCACTACTTGAAGAAGCACTAACTTCATATCAATCCTACATAACTGAATCTGTCATTTTGTAAAATCTCTTATAACGAATGGATTCAATTAATTATTTACAAAAAAAGGAAGAGAAAAAGAAAGAGAAAAAGAAAGCAACTGTCAAATATTTTACATACGCAATGTGATTGGATTTGAGTTGATGTTCTTTTAATGCCAATTCACGAGCAGCTTCAGGAGTTTCCAAATTCATGGAAATCAACCATTTTGCTTCTTGGACAATTTCCATGATCTGGGAATCAAAATT